>JAWNMF010000671.1:0-119208 GCA_035044305.1 Drosophila nigritarsus
TATGCCCTGTTACTTCGTTCAGGTTGGTCTTGCTGAATGATATAAAAATTGATATTTGAAAAGTTCGGGAGAAAATTGAAAAACAAAAAACGATGTAATTTGAATACTTCTTGTCAGAATGAACAAACTAAATGAATAAGTGCTTAGCAATTTTCTTCCAAAAAATAAATAAAAAGTGTGTATGTATTAAACAAATAGGACAAACAAAAAAAGTTGTAGTAAGTTCTTTTTCTTTTACGCTTTTGCGATTTTAAAGTCCTCATGCTCAATTTTTTTTGATGTTCAATAATGCGATTTTGATTAGCAAAAGTATAATAGGCGTTATATGTTTTTGACGTGAGAATTACTCTGAAATTCTTCATTATTAATTGTCAATTGTTAAATAAAAAAACAAATTCAGCGTGAATGTCACATGTAAAATGAAGAATGAGGAAACAAGGTAAAAACGTTTTAAAAAAAGAACAAATAAAACGAAAAGCATAATAAAAAAATACTACCGACATGTGTGCATTAAAAATGAAAAAAAAAACAAAGCCTTTAACTCTTTGCTTGAAATTAAAAATGCCTGTCATAAACATGGCTAATTCAAATTGTGAAGACATAATTTCAGACTAATATTGATTGAGCGGAATATAAAATTTCATCGAGTAACATTGACTGGGGAACGTTTGAAAAAAACGCTCAAAATACTCATGAAAAACATACCAATATAAAAAAAACTCCAAGAAATGCACGCATTAAAAAATACATTTTTGATTAACCCAATACGTACACAAATAACAACAAATACCTTGTATTGACTGACCGACAACGATGCGTTGGTTGTGGTGTTTAAACTTTGGCTAAATAAATTATTTGGCCTAACGTCCTCATCATTCCCTACCACATAAACGTTGCTTTTGTAAATTGTATTATCGTTGTGGTACGAGCATCGATGTTGTTTGGTGCGTGAACACACATTTTGTTGTTGTTGGGGCAAGATTTTAATTCGCGTCACGAAATTTTCGTCTTTGCTCTGATTTTTCGTAGCCAGCTCACGACAGGTTGTTTCTGGGTTTTCTTCCGTCTTCCAAACATGTTTTGTACTCCTCATTAATATTACTCGTTCAAAATTGCGTTTGAGAAAATTTTACAATAAAATATGTTTTTTTAGAGAGTCATAAAATTTTGCTAAAAATAACTTGTTTGTAGTGCACGACCGACAAAATATGTTACGATTGCAACAGGAAATTTGTAAAAATATTATTATTATTATGTTCTAATTGTCAAATGTGAAACAATTCAAGAAACTACATAATGACAGTGTTTTCGAACTCGAGATGTTCAAAGTTTTAATATTGTAAAAAAATTAAAAACTTGTTAAGAAAAAAAAATGAAATTCTTTTGTATCTAAAAAATAACAATTAAGCAATCATATAAACCAGAAAGATAATAATCAACCTTTAAGTAGATTTTTTTCAGGGTGACCCAAAAACCTTAGGACACCAATACGGAAGCACACAATAAAATATGTAAATTTTTACAAAATTTTATGCTAAAAGCTAACATTTATTACTCACATACTTTAAGTATCACCACAATCTTGTTCTGAAATCTTTTGTTTCGCTGACTCAAGTTTCTGAAAAAAAAACTTTCATAGATAATAAACAAACTTAAAGTTCGACTTGGTTAAAGAACAGAAATCCTGATTAGTATATGCATACATTAGGACGATTAACATTAGTCTATAACATTTTTGCAAAAAAAAATCAAAATGTTTATTACATTTGATACTATCGTCCAACAAGCGGTTTCGAAAAAAACCATCGCTACAACAATTTGTTCATTAATATCAAAATGTATAAATTAACCAGCTAGTGGAAAAGCAAATTTCAAAAGTAATTTTTCCATGAAACAAAAACCTATGTTTAAGTATTTGCGTGAAGTAAATAAAAACGGCTGTAAAGTTATTGTTTTTTATATATTATGAAAGTTTAAGCAAAAAAAAACATGGAAAAACAAACCCAAAAAATAGAAATGTATATGCACAACAATAATATCAATTTTGTATTTTTGCATTTTAGTGCAATGATAATTGTTAATCAACAACCAAAACATTTTCCAAAAAAAGTCAAAAAAATAAAAAAGTTAAAAAAATTTAGTATAAAAGTTGGGTTTTGCAACGATTCGCATGAAAAAGACGATACAGTTTTAACTGACGACCGGATTAAACAGTTAAAAAGAAAATAAACTGATTAGTTTATTTTTTAACAAAGAGTTAACCGTCGGTTTATTTTTTTCTCACTTTTTTTATCAAAAAAAATTTTTTTTTTCTAATTTTCAGTTAATTTAATTGAAATTGCTCTGCTGCTGATTATTACCAAAAAAATCATTTTTACGCAAGTGTAAAACTTACTGAACTTAAACATACATCCCATCTTCAAAATTTTAAGCAAATTAAGAAACATTTTTGTTTAAAATTTGAAACCTTACAAAGCCTTACAAAAGTTTTTTTTTAAATCTGTAAAACTTTATAGGTCTTTGGTTTTTACTAGGCATTACTTAAGCTTAAAGGTCAGGGCAGTTTATGTTTAGAAACTTTTTTTCCTACATAAATGAAGCTAATTCTCAAAACTAAAACAATTATTCTTAATTAGAGCGCAATTTTAACTTGTAAAGCTGGGAAAAACAAGATAATTTAAAATCACAAAAAAAAAACTTAAGACGTTCCCTGTCCACACTATGCATTATACTACTTTATGCAATGCTACAAAGCCATACGGAATAAAAAAAAAATCGGGCGCCTGACTACTTACTAAAAGAAGGCGTGAAACAATAATATAACAACTTTTTCATAACAAAATTTATATGAAAATTGTTGCAATAAGGCTTCCTCAGACGGTCAAACTTATGTTTAAGGTCCACACCTCGTATAAAAAGTACGAAAATAAAATTGCCAAAAGATAATCGGCAATTTTGGCCGGAAAAAGAGTTGCTTAAAAAGGCAAAAAAAATTTTAAAATAAAAAGAAAAAAAATTGAGGAAAATTAAAGGAAACGTTGAAGAAAAAATTATTTTTTTCAGAAAACATAAAAACTAACAACAGTTAATAAAAAAAGAAATAATAATAAAAAAAATATATAAAATAACCCATTTCACGCTTATTTACTTTAGCACTGTTTGGTTATTTGACATTTCACTCCTTTTTGCTAATGACTTCTTTAAAGTATGCCTCATACAGTCTCTTATTTTTAAAAATGTCCTTTTATAGTGCCGGCTTAAGCAAATATTGTTTTTAAAACATTCGGCCATGTTCGCTGTGCTTGTTTAACTAATGCACACCAAAAAAGTAAAATCAGAATGTCAATGTTAAAGGTTCCGCACAAAATGGAAATGTTCTAATAATAATAATCGTCGCCTTACCCTTTACGTCCATCGAATTTCAGGCAAAAAAATTCACTACTCCCCTTTTCGGTATTTTCGACGTGAAAAAATCAAACGTAAAGTTTAACAGACTAGTTAGTCAAATAAAAAGATGACAGTACTACAATTGGGAATTTTTTTAGAATTTGAAATTAGAAAATTGTTTTCACCATCTTAAAAGCCAATTTTGCCAATTTTTTTAAAATTTTTTTTATTAATAATTGTGTAAAGCTTAATAGTAATTTTAGTACCTAAATCACCTTTGCACTTTACACATTTATTTTTTTTATTTCATCAAATTGCCAGAATCAAAGCGTTTTATTTCTTCTTTTCCTCATAAAGCAATAACAATTGAATTGAGTTTCTTCAACATGATCGCTTCTTTCGATCTTCAACTTCTCCTTCTATCCTCAACTAGCATCCCCATTTGACAATTTATAATGTCGTTGCTATTGGATTCGTTTAATTACGCGCAAAAAGTTGATTAATGATTTATGATTTTATGATTCAAAATCATGATTTCAAATAACAAAAATTAACAACGCAAAGGACCTTTTTGATTTTGCTCTAAAATCAATTGTGTTCTCCTCATTCAACCCCATAAGCTTCATCTTCCATCTCAATGTCTCACACAAAAAAACCTTATTGTTTTTTTCTTTTTATACGTCAAACAATAAAATAAAATTTACGTTTTATAAAAAGCAAACTTTTAAAATTAATAAAATAAAAACTAGAAAATTTGCAGTGTGTCAATAGCAGAGTCAAACAATTAATACAAAATAAACTTTTTTACCAATACTTTATGAATGTTGAAACTGTTTTACAATTTTGATCCTCTTATAAAGTTGATTCAACTTGTTTATTTTTAAAAGAAAAAGAAGATCAGAATGCAAAACAAGTTTATTCGACAAATGACAGCTAAACTTCAAGATGATTTACGTGAGTAAGCAATAATACAAGTTTGTTTAACAAATATGGATTGAGCACAAGTGCGTTTGCAAAACTAAGTACAATCCAATCTGTTACTAAAGATTTGATTAAATAATGTACTTTTTTTTATTTTTTGAATAAACTTTCTATAAAAAAATTGCAAAAATAAATACGCACATATGTAGTCATAAATACAAAATCAAAACAAGAAAATGAACAAGTTAAAGTGCAACAACCCATTATTAGAACAGGCAAATCAAAAAGAAATAAAAATAAAACGATCATTTAATAGCAATACCAGGTAATTTCTATAAAATCGAGGAAAAAACTCATAAACCGTTATGCCATTTTCTATGTCACAAATTTCATTTCCCAGACCTCCTCTCTCCCCATGATACTTTTCGATATTCAGTTAACTCTTCTAAATTCCTAATTTTTTCTTCTCCAACAAACAATTCACAGATTAAATATTATATCTTTCCAAAAACAACAAATTTTGATACAAAATAACCTTTTGCATTACTTCTACGTTCAAAGATTTTTTTGTTCAACAAACTCTCTTCCGTAAAAAAATTTTCTACGTGTAAAAAAACTTCGATTGATAATCTTTTTGCATTTAAAAATATAAATAAACGATCAAAAAGTAACAAAAAACCCCAAATAAATATATATGTATTCCTAGCAGAAACCAAAATCTTTTTTAAGGTCGAGACAAAAAAAATATAAAAAAGTTGACTTTTATAGCCAATCTATAACCTGCAAAGCAACTGAAATAAACCAAATTGAAACTTTACACAACCTTTAGTAATCAACCAATTCAAGCTTAAAAACTAAAAAAAAGCAAGCGATTACACTAGCCACTGCACATGTGCTCTGAATACTGTTAGTTAAAAATTAAAGAGAGATAAAGAAACCAATTATAAAAAAAATAAGAACAGAATTTTACTCAGTATTAAAATGAAAATTAACAATTCATCTGCTCTGTATATTAAAACTCCTGCTTCAAAATAACCATAACCAGAAAAAAGTATAAACTCAGTGGCTTAGGCCTTATAAGATAAGCGCCAATGTTTTTTTTTTGGACAAACGACGATTTTCGGCAAACAGTCAACTTAAATTCAAATCTCTAAAATCGATTTGAGACGCTTTAAAGTCGCAGGACTCAATTTGGTTGACTTATTAGAAGGGTGAAAAAGGTATTATACTTAAAACTTATTTAGTACAAAAACATGGCTGACCATTAATAAAATTTAAAAAAATACTGTTTATTTTTAGACACAATTCATGTCATAGCCAAAATTTATTTCTGAGCTTTTTGCCACCATATACTCAAATTAGGTTATTTATAGCTTAAATATAGTAGAAAAACAGTATTAGTTTGAGTCGGAAAAGTGCCTTAGTGAGTTCACATAAGCCTTTCAAAATAAATACAATTTAATTTTGTAACAGCAATAAAATGACTTTTTGATTTTAAATTTGTGCTCCAAACTTATAATTTAAGGTTAAGAGCGCACACGAGATTTGCTTAAACTTAAATAAAAGCAACGTTAAGAAATTTATACTATAATACATTGAATTTCGAAATTTGTCCAAAAATTTCAGTCAAATCGTTCAAAATTAGTCGCGTCTAAAAAAATTATTTTACATTCCCTATAACAAAAAAAAAACTTCTCTGCATAATTGAAAAACGCATTAAAAAAAATAGCGACAACGATAATATGTATGTATTTAAGAAAACGTATTGAAAACCGAAAATATGCAAATTTGGGTTAATAGTGTAAACTGAACATACGTTGTTAATGCCGTTATCGTGTTCCACAACGCACTCATCATTCAAGTCAAAGTTTGGCTGTACGTAGTCGTAAAAGGAATTATTGCTCTGTGCCTCCACCAAACTTAGTCGGCGCTGTAGTTGTTTTTCGCTCCTCGGCGTAGCGGCTTGTTGAGGCCTCAATAATATTGTTGTTTTATTACAATTAGTAATAATCGTTGAACGATTATATTCTTTTTTTGTATCACTCATTCTGTTTGACGTTGGTGAATTGTAAAATGCATCGGAAATAAAGTTGGAGTCGCAATATTTTGACTGTGAAAGTGCAGCCACAAGAACCGGGTCATATAATCGATGGAGACTTAACTCCTATAAAAAAAGTTTGATTAAATACTGTATGAAAAGGAAAATGGGACTAAAAATTTGAAAAAATAAACTAAAATTTTTAAATGTTTCCCAAAGTAATAAGAAAAAAACAATAAGTTTCAATAAAACTTCAATCTTCAAAACACTTTAATCGGCAATAAATCAGTAAATTAATTCTAACATTTAGGCTCCAATCGGTGCATTCATTTGAGACCAAAATGAGCCGAAGCGGTTTCTTTGTTCAAGCTTCTACAGTAATCTCACACACATAGTACAGGGAGTCATTTGACAAAAATAAAGAAGGTAATTTTAGTAAAAAAAACAATAAGTTTTCCATTTCATATTGTAGATTAAGCTATATCTGTCTTTAAGATCATACAAGTTTCTGTGAAATTTCATGGACTCATTTTGCACTCAAATAAAACCACTGGCGCCAATGATTGAAAATAACAGAACACTCTTAAACAAATTGATGTTGCTGTGACCGATGATTGCAAATATATTGAAAATTAAAAGTTTTTGTATTTATTGAAAAAAAAGGGAAGGAGAATCGATAAACGTCAAAAAATTAAAATATGAAAAATATAAATCTCAAAATAAACCAAAATAATTTGAATATTTTTGCAAAAATAATTCATTTTCTAAAGGAAAATGAAATAAAGGAATTTTGCTATTGTAATGCTATTTGTATTCGGTTAACTTCAACCATTCGTTATTGCAACAAACAAACAAACAATTGAATTATTAATTATTTATAACAATAACTTTTTTTATAATTAGAGTCACCTACTATGTATAATTTAACCTTCAAATCAGTTGTTGAAAAATAATAACAACAATGAAAAGTTTTGCAAAAAAAAACAATTACATATTTGAAAATGTTTTTGACCGATTTTTAGGCGCACTTGTTGTGAAACTAATCTAAGCATTAAAAGTGAATGCTAAGCAATTTATTCTAAGGGCTATACTGTATATATTCAAAATCTCACAACACACTATTTGAAAACACCTGACATTTTTTAAAGGAAAGCAAGGAACATAAACAAAAGCCTGAGTCTATACTAAAACTAAAACATAAGCGTACTGTTTATCGATAGTAAAAAAGGTAGAACGTTTTTTAAGAGAATAAGAACAGAAGGGTCGCAAAATGGAAGGCGGCTTAAATAAGTGGAAAAGACAACAACAATAGCAATTCAATAAACAAACAAGTCTTACTGTATTCAACGGTGTAAGACACATTTCGGCGCTTTCTTCAATGACTGCAGAAGACAAAAATACCAATGAGCGACGCCGCATCGCCCTTTGCTCTTGCATGACCGCTTCTTCTAAACAAAAACAATCAATTTTCAATAACATTTTAATTATTCAACATCTATTTAAATACTATTAAACATCAAACATTAGTTAATTTTAAAGTTGACAAAAATGAAATAAAATGTTACACAATTTTGATGACTTTTCACCAGTGATGGGTAATGGTTCATTAACCTTCTTAGTTTCTAACGCTATTTTCACGTTGTCTCACGACAAAGAAAGAATAATAGCGTGTCAAAACGAGAGGCTTAATGAACCATTACCCATGAATGCTTTTCACATAAAACATTTGGGAATATACTTTAAATGTATATCAATGTAATCTTAACAGATTACAAACAAATTATTATTGTTTTATTAAATACGACAGCATTGTGGCCAACATAGAAAAGTTAGTCATATAAAAATCGACTATAGGTATAATCTAACCAAATAAGTTTATATATGAGAAAAATTCCATTCAAATTTTTCTTAGCAAAAGAAAATAAAAAGTCAAAAAATATCAAAACATTTAAGGTCAACATAATAACAAGACAATTTTAAAGCTCATAACAAAAAAACTGAACCAAACATTACACCGCTTGTATGTGGATTGCTTTTAATTCCAAGGCTCTTGCCTTATTAGTATTAGTGGTTTTAAATTTGTTTTTTAATATGACAAATGCTTGAAGCACATTTGACCCTTAAGAAAATGCAAACTGAATTTAACCGCAATTAACAAAAAAAATTAATTAAAAACGTAAATGATAAAACAATCAAAAAAAATAATTTCAAACAGCTTAACTGATTAAAAAAAACGTTAAAAAAAAGAATAGATCTGTTAAAGCAAAAAAAAATGAAAAATTTGATATATTACATATAACCACATCGATTTCAGTCAGTTTGAAAGCGACAAACAATAGTCATAAAAGCGCGACGAATTTTTTAAAATTCAAACGACAAAACTGTTTGTATTAAGGAGACATCACAAAACAAGCAGTGATTCTTGTTGCACACATCAAAGATAACTAAAAATAAATTATAAGCAAAAACCAATAAAATTTGTTATTTTAACATAACCAATTATATTCTAAATAAAAAATAACATTGTTAAATTGCATTCGCTTTTTATTGAATTAAAGATGGAAACAAATAAACTCAGATAACTCATCGGAAAATAAATATTTGAACACATTTTACGCACTTGAATGTAGTGTGTACTTAATTTAGTGTAAACCTCATAGTGGACAGCACTCATAACAAAGACTTAGAAGACTAATGAGAAAAATAAACAACCCTATTCAGCGACGACCCAATTTAAGAAGTTCAAAAAAAGTTTTTGACAGCTTAAAATTATTACAAATCTTATAAGGCTTCCTACGACACTTACTAAAACTTGGAATTAATAATTGAAAAACCTTGCTATAAAATTGTAGTAAATTATCAACCATATAAAAGATGAAGCACGCCAACCAAGTACAAAAATTCAACAAAAAAGTTTCAAAAGTAAAGCACTAAAATAAAAATTAGGGAGACAAAACACTTATGATGGAAAAATTTAGCCAATGAAAATAACCAAAATTTATAAACATAGAATATATTTAGGGGCAAAAAAATTAATTAAAATTAAAATTTTTCACCTCCTTTATAAAATAAAAGACCTCAATCAAATTAAACTTTGACAAAGTAAAAAAATAGCGGTAAAGAACCAACACGAAACAGTCTACAAGCAAAATTTCGACTTAAATATCAATTAATTTATTAATTCACTGGAAAAGACAACTCATGTATTTTTTTTTGAATGTCCCAATAGATATAAATCTATGAAAAGAAATATTTTATACTAGTCAAAATTATCTTATAACTTTCCTTTTGCTTTCGTACAGAAAAGCTGTTATTATGCTATCAAATGAACACGCAACCTTCAAAAAGTCAACTTGACTGCCGCGACTTTAAAGTGTTGAAAATCGACATTTAAGAACTAAAATTTTGCGAGTTGACTGTCACAAGTTAACGTTGCCGCAAATTGTCGTTTGTCCCAAACAGCCAACTAAAGCGACCAGCCCAACATTTCGTGTCCCAATTCAAACAACTAAAAAAAAATCACATTTCGGTTTTTTGACTGATTGCAGGGAAAAAGTATGCAAAACTTAAAATAAACAAATAATACTGTACGATTCATACCTATTTTCATAAAAACTAATCCTTTGGCTTGGTTAAAAACGGAAAAAAATAAACGTTTTTCACTTATTATTTTTGCCAAGTCAAAAAAAATTTTTCAAACTCATTTAAACGCGCGAAAACAATTTTTATTTTTTTTCTATTAGTCTATTTTTTTTCTTAAAATTTTTTTTCAAACAACGACAATGCTCTCTATTTATAAATTTTCTTACCCATATTTGGCGTAAAATTGTACGCAGAATACCAATATTTGCTATACACACACGAGCTACAACACAAAAAGGAAAAGAAAAAGTTTTAGCGCTTATTTTATATTTTGATTATCGGAGTAAAACAAATATATTTATATTATTCAAGTTATTATTTCTTTGCTTCGCAACTTTTGATTGTTATAAAAAAAAGTTAAAACTGACTAGGTATCATTGTATATATCCTTGTTAACAGACTAATACGACAACAAGCATAAATCGTCTATCATATATTCATAACATAATGGTATATCATGGAATCTAATCAGTACAGTTCCAGCACACATATTTAAGAATATGAAAATTAGTTAAGTGTAAATTAATTTGATTAATTAAGAAAAGCCAAACTTAAGAAATTAGAAAGGAATCGCATTAAAAATTCTTGTAATTTGTAAAAATTTCTAAAGTTTAAAAATAGCCGGCAGCTTATAGCTAGAAATAATTAATGAAAAAAGCAATGCCGACATTAAACTTGAAGTTTTCGTATCCGAGGAAACACTATACCAATATTCCAAATTTGTAATACAAAGAACCCCTTCCCTAATTTCCGCTTTTAAATGTTTAACTTCCTTCTATCATAAGCATTATTTAAAGCCGGATGCAGAGAACTAATGGCTTATAAATTTATAATGACAACTAATTGAACTAAGTTTCGTAAAAAAAAAACACCTAAAAATAATCCTTCAGCAGCAAACTACAACAACTCCAAAAACAACACACAGGTATTAGTGCATAAAGAAAAGCATGGCCCTTGTCAGTCATACAAAGAGCGAAAACAATTTTATTCCGTCGCTAAAAGTAAAATAATAGAATAACCGTGGAGAGACCAACACAAATATGAACGAAATGCTCAAACCTCTTGCAAACAACGACAACACTAGTGAAATTAATTTTGTTGAAAGGACTCTTTAAAGTAAAGATCCGATAGTATCTTCTTGCTTCATTTTCAATAAAACTTCCTTCCAAATTATTCAGACCACATCCAAAAAATTGTGTGAAATAATTGAAACTTTCGGTATTTCAATATGTTTTTGTGAACTTTTCTAATAGTTAATTATTGCTAGCTAACATATATGGGATTGTTCAAATCTATCATGCAGTTTCTTTTCCCTCAAAAATTTTGCGTTATAATACCTTTTCTATTATACATATTTAAAAAAAAATTCTTAAAAATTTCACGGCTGTTTACAATATTACCTTTCCAAGAAAATGAAAAATTACACTGCAGGAAAAAATTAAAAATGGTTTTTATAATTTGGAAAAAATATTGATAAAATGTTTTTCAAACCAAACAATACAAAAGTATTGCTTTTAAATAGGAATGTTTTGACAGGTTTAACTTAGGCAATAACATTAGGTTAGGCAAATTATGAAAATGAAATAAAGTTATATTAAGCGTTATGTTTTTAAAACTCAAAACAAATGATATCACTTAAAAAAAACCAAAAATAATATTAAAAGTTAATTCTTAAAAAACTAACAAAACAATAATTTATGCAATATTCAAATCATTTTGTAATATAAGAAAAATTCTTTTGTTTAATAAAACCAATTTTCAAAATTAAAAAAAAGGAAACATCTTTCACCTTTTAGCTAACTCATAATAATTTCAACAAGCAGAATTAATTAATTAGGTATGAAAATTTGACTGAGAATTTGGAGCAATAACGGCTCCAAATGACGCCGGAGCAGAAAGACCCTTAATTCATCAATCAAAACAACGAGGCAAAACAGGACAAAAAATCAATACTTAATTTTTGAATCCGCAACAAAGCCATAAAACAATTTACATAAAATTGATTTGTAGTCGATAAAAAAAAAAGAAAAAGAAATAAAGATTGTATAACTTTTAAAAAGGGAAATTTTTACGGTAGCAAAACAGAACGCAGAAATAGGCGTATAAATTAATGAAAATAAAAAAAAACACTTACTACGACTGCTAAAATGAAGTGCCTACTCTATAATTAACCGTATTTATTGATTTGTGAATGTTAGGATTCGAACAATATTCGTGCATCTTTTCTTGTCTACATTATTATTTTCCTTTTTGGCATGATTCTGTTTTGCAGACGCCAAGCTAATTTTGAGCCAAAAATATAAGTTACAAAAAAAGTTCACAACAGAACTACCAGGTTATTCTCAAATAAATCAAACATTTTTAATCTTATTTAAAACACAAAAAAAAGTTTAAATCAAACCCAAAAAATTGACGAAGAAATTTAAAGGAATGCAAGGCAAGCCTTTTGCAAGGGTGTCAACAAGAAAGAAAAAAAGAGAAAAAAAGTGCGCAAAGAAAAGGAAAAATGTCTCTTGCATTCAAAAAAATGATTTTTTTTTTCAATTTGATAAATTAAAATAAAACAAATATGATAAAAGTAATCAAAAAAATTGTCATATTAATACGCAATAAGAAAAATTATCAATATACATTGAACCTGGCATTACTTCTCATTGCAATCGTAAAAATTGCAAAAAAAAAGAACTGTTTTACATAAAACGTATTGAACATTTGAATGGTATCACAAAACCGCTGAAAAAAAGTGTCAAAAAACAAAAACAACGCCGAATAAATGATCATTATTAACAGAGTTAATGAGATTATATTTGTAGTTCAATCAAGCATAAATATCATGTTTAAATGCAGAAAACAGCTCACTCATTAACAAAAAATATAGTTTCCGCGTCTACTAAAATTCTATCTAAAAAATGTATGAAAAATATATTAGAGATATTAAAGATTGCTTGTTTAGAAAACACATAAAACTAAAGGTAATGACTGCATATTATGTTAATAAACACAAAATAATTATAAAGAATGAGCCCAAACAGTTTGCAGTTAAGCCCAAGCTCAAGCCTAATCAGCTTAAGTCTAAACCTATAACAAGGTTATAAGTCCAAGTTTTAAAATCTTAGCCTAACGCAGCGTTTTATTCTAAAATCCGCAATTTTAAGCCTGATCTGGCTCAATACTAATCTTAAGCATAAGCCTAAGAGTACTAAGCATAAACCAAATTAGCTTACACTAACATCCTTCTACGAAAAAAAGAGCTCTTACAATTATGTTAATTCATATCCAAAAATAAAATAATGATCTTAGAATTGTATACGGCAAAACATAATTTAATTTTAACTGTAAATATATTGATAAAAAAAATATTTTAAACATTTTTGAACAAAGATAAACTTCGAGTTTCACGTCCAACAGAAGTAAAAACAATTAAAACAAAAACTAATCATAAACTATTGTTAGTAATGATTATGAATAAATATATTTATTAAGGAATTTACTTAGTCAAGTTAAAAGAAGAAGAACAAACTAAAGCAAAAGTCGAATATTTGCACATATAAATTTATTAAAAGTGCCCTTCAACAACAATAGAACACAATCGCAAGCCACGACATAAATTTATTTACAAAAATTGTTTGCACCTCACAAAAAAAACATTTGTCTGTCTCCTCCCTCTCTTCCTCCTTTTCCATCTCCCCCTTTTCTACACAACCACTTTCAATACTTTTTTTTGCCAAACAGCAAAAAATGACAAGCAATTTATTATTTATTTATTAATAATTTTTGTGCGCAAAAAAAAAAAAGAGAAAACAAAAAAAGCAATTTTTTAGTTGCTGTAAGCTAAAGTAAATTTTTTTTTGTTTTGTTTAATGCAATCAATTTTCCCGTTTACAAAAAGTATAATTTACAATTATCAATAGTTTTGGGAAACAGAAAGGTGGCTAGACAAAGGAAAGAAATTTCAGTTCATTTTACCAAAACTATTCATTTATAGTTTTTGAGCTTGATTCATAAAAATTGGATGTCGAACAAAAACATTCAGAGATTCAACGAAAAGATATAATTAATTTTACTACTACTGCAACGCCGGAAAAGGAAGTTTAAATTTGCGCGCACAGTAAAGTCGGATACACATAACTTCTATAAAAATTTAATCTTTAGTTAACGCAAAACCTTATAATAGTTTGATTTGTTAAATTTTTGTTGATAAATAAAACAAAGATTGTGTGACTGAAAATATTAAGAAAATTGGGACGCCTAACTCAAAATTAGCGTTGTCAAATGCTACCAAATGACTCCTCATACCAAATCAGCGATCGGTATCAAACGGTCTTAATTGCTACCATTTCATACCGGTCTTTAAAGAACGCCTAAACGCCGACCCAGTGTTGTGGCTGATGGAAAAATGGTTAAGAGCAGTGTTGTCAAATACTACCAATATATTCCGGTTATACCAAAAAAAATAAGACTTTGGTAGGCGGATTTGAACAGCCATTCATGTGTCCTTTAAGCAATACGCCAAACGATTTTAAATGTTTTGTTTCTAATGGATTGTGTAAAACATACAACAGAAAACATACCATAAAGCGGCTGCCTACGATGTAATGTAAACGACTTTTTGAAGAAGTCGTCGTTCGTTAAATGCATAAAATTAAAAATTGGTTTGTTTCCTCTGGCTGGACAATTGCTGGTATAACTTTTTTGATAAGACCTAAAAAAGGAATATACATAGCTGCTGTTAGCTTTGATTTCCTTATTTATAAGGACAACTATGCGTAAATAAAAAAGCTTGTAAAAAAACGTCAATTTTTAGCAACAAGAAAAGCTTTGAATTCGTGGATCTCATTTACGGAAAAATTTTCTTGTTACAACACACATTACACTAAGCGTAAGCCCATAGCTATGGACGTATTCAATTAAAACCCGGACAATTATTATATAAATAGGAAACTTTATTTTCCACGGAGTAGGAAATGAATAGTCGAGACCAGTGGTGAATAAAGGCTCCGACGCCCTCTCTCACTCGTTCCTTATTCTCTTTGTTAGTATAACTAAACGAACGATGAAACTTGGGGGAACTCACCCACAGTCCGTATGACCAAATAATAGAGCGCTTGCCATTAATCAACGGTGCGGGTTGACTACTCGCCCAATCTCTTCCCATATTGTAAAAATTAAAAAAAAAAACTTTTTTTTATATTTAATAAGGCCAAATACCTGAGTCTACGCGGAAGACTGTTTGGAGCTGTTGGAAATTTGGTCTCGGGATCCTTGGAAAACCGTGTGGCGTATTGATGAAGAGGATTGGCATTAAATTTGTTACAACTGTAACCGCCAACAGTATTAAACTGGAAAGGTAGTGTGTGTTGAGGAAACATAATCAATCGATCGAATTCCTTTTGAGAAAAAATGCTCGAAGACATTGCGCAATTAAATTTACAAATATTAGAAAATATAATAAAGTTGTCAACGGTAATTGAATTTTCAGGTCATCCTGTAAAATTATTTTAGACTGAAATAAAGTGCATACAATTTTTCCAGGGCTCAAAAATCATGTGCATGCCCAGTTTCACGAACTGGCCAAAGAGTATGTATAAAAAAATGGGAAATCAACGAGCATTAATACCGATCGTCGGTTTTAATAGCAAAAAAAAAAATTGTTGAAATCATAAAAAAAAACTAAAAAAAGTTAAAATCTAATTTATTCCATTTTGAACAAGACCATATTTTAATCTGATTCAAATATCGGATGCCGACCGTTTTACAAAAGATCCAAATTGCTTTTTTTTGTGGAATTCAAAGACAAAAACTAAGCATTCATATATTCATAAATACCTATTTTCAAAAAGCCAACATACCGCTGTTCGTTGACTAAAATATTACCAAAAAAAAAACATTTTTTTCTACTCATTGACAAAACATGGGCTGGTTAAATCATACATTATACTACCTATTAGGCTTAAAAATAACATTACATTGGAGGTATAAATCGTAATTGCTTACAACTACCTGAAGCAGTCATTTACTTTAAACACACTTTTTTTTACTTTAATTAATTTAAGCGACATTCTTTACTCCCTTTCTTCAATAATTGTAAGCGAAACTGAACCAAAGACAAACAATCAGTTTTCCCACTTGTAAATCAAAAAAAAGTCTTTTGTTTTGAATTACAGTTGCAAATTTAATTGTCTATTGCATTTAAGCAAAAAATTAAAGACAATTAATTGAAAAGCATTGAGTAATTAATTTACAAAAAAATAATCGTTTACGTGCTAACACAAAAGGCGGCTTTTCAATCCTCCCTTTTCCTCTCATCCTCCCCCCTCTCATGTCTCCTAAAATCCTAAATAAGATTAGGCAAAGGGAGGATTAAGCGCCTCGTTAGTAAAAATTAAAGTAATTAAAATAATTGCATAAATTATAGACTATACAAAATTGCTTACATAATTAAATAAACTTTTATTTTGCTCTAATAGATCGCCGGTGTTGTTGGCTAGCTGTTCCTTGTTGTCCGCCAGCCAGAAAAAATAAATTCAAAAGCTTAGAACAAAACAAATAAATTGCATTAAAAAAAGGAATGCTAAAATATACGCTAAGGAATTCAAAAGATATTTTCCCAAGGCTATTACTTATTTTTGATTTAAAGGTGTGAACAATTGTCGATTTCACTAAAAAAACCGACGCAAAATAGAAATAAACCGAAAAACAAAGTCTGAAAATAACGTATATATGAGGAAAATTCAATTAAACGAACTTTTCGACTAAAAATTAATAATTGAAAGCAAAAAAATTACAAGTCAAAACAACCGAAAAAAGTAAAGCCTGTCCAGAGAATTAAAATACGTAATAAAATAATCGTAAGTTTGATTTGTGTATTAAGGCTGTGATATATTCCCCGTATTCCTTTTTAATTTTTTTAAATTCGTTATATTAAATTTGTTTGTTTTCATTCTTTGTGGCACTAATGCGATTCTTTTATTACGGTATTGCCAGTATAAAAGGCAAACTTTTTCTCTTTTTTGTCACTCTTTCCCATTTTTTAAATCTGAGTTATAGTTTTTCTCTTCTCTCTGTTCTCTTTGATCGGACTAGAGCCGATTGAAGACTTTTAACTGCAGTATTGAGAATTACCTTTTTTTATGTTAAATAAAAGCGGAAACAGAAATCACAAAGAAAGACATAAAAATATCACTTGGTAAGCAGCGAGTGGCTCAAAGACTTTCTAGCAGTCTTTACTTTCTACTGCCTCTACGTTTTTTTTGATTTTAAGTCAAAACAAGAGTTCGCTAAAAACCAAAAAGTAATTCTGTTGAAACTAATGTTCACAGAATTTCTCTTTCCCGAACGCACTTTGATTTTTTTTTTAATAAAAATGTGCTCCAAGAGTTTGTTAAGTGTAAGGTAAAAACATTTAAAAATTTTATGTTTATTGATCGCTTAAATAGTCGACAGAACTGAAATAAAAAGAAACGGTTTTCCGCAGCCCTCCAAAATACAAAAAGAAAGTATAAACGCAAAGTGCAAGGCAAGTCTAATCGACAAATATAAAGGCAAAGTTCTTTTTATATTAAGTTAAAATGAATTTGAAATTTCTTTGAAAAAAAATCACAATGAAGAATAAAGTTACAGAAAAATGTACAAATTGCTGACAAAATGTTCATTTTAAGAATAGAAAGTTCTATATTGCATTTTACAACTTTATAAAAAATTCGAAAAAAATAATAATTCATTTGTGAAACGTTAAATTACTCTAATACATATTGCAAATCGTTAAGATAGGATAGTCACATTCAATTTATTATATAGTAAAAAGAGTAGACAATAAAAAAGTACAAAATTTTCTGGAAATTTCATACAACGAAAACATAATATATACTATGGAACCTTTTTTGGAAAGCATAAAAAGTTTAAAATTACAGAACGCTGAGCTGCTTTTTCCAGCATCTCAACGCAAATCATAAAAAACGGCATAATTTAATTTGAATTTTTGTTATTCAAAATGTTGTTGGTATTGTGTTGTTGTTGTCAAACTGAACAACGGAATAAGCGGCGGATAGCTGTAGGACTTCGTCCTGCGACAAAGTTTCGTCAAACAACGCCAAGTGTGGGCCGCCCAACAAACTGAATTCAACCGCCAGTTTAGACTAAAATAAAAAATTTTAATTTAAATATATATAAAAAAAAAGAAGCGCAACAATAAAAAAAAATTACCGAAAGCTTATCGTTGCCAGAAATAATGTTAGTCGCACTATCGCTTTTAGAAATAGCCAAATTGCCGACGGCTAAAATTGCAAATGGTGCTTTGGCGCCGTTAATTGAAGAGATATGAGTGCCAGCTGGCGATGGATAGCCGGTAATGGTTGCAGACTGACCATTGGTAACAGTCAGCTCCGAGCTTCCAGAAACAGCCTTCTCAACTTTAACCTTAAAAAACAGAATTACTAGAGATTGCAACAAAAATAGCTGTAAAACATAAAATATGATTGAATAACATACCAAAATTCCCTCTTTGATTGCATTAACTTCAGCGTTTACAAGATTCAAACCGGCGCAACCGTTCGCTTTTAACAGCCCAACCGAAACAGCAGCAGTCAAAGCTTTTTGAAGACCATCGGCTCCTAAAATAAAAAAAACTTTATTTAAGAACGATCAAAACGCAAAAAAAAATTTTCATAAAACTTGAGTACTAAACTGACCTGAAGGATATTTGACTACAACGTTTTTTGTGCCGGGCGCAACACTGGCCAAGACTTGGCCGAGATGCGACGCTGCCTTGACAAATTGCGCTTTGGTGTCATCCAACACGGCTGCTAATGAGTTGGCGTTCAACTGAAAATAGATTTAAGTCAATATACGGTTGGAGCTAATTAGATTAAAAATTAACATACAGCGCCGTACAGTCCGACTCCCGAATTTAGGGCAATAATGTTCTCGGCAATTTCCACAGCAACTCGTTGCTGGGCCTCCAATGTGCTTGCGCCCAAATGTGGCGTGGATATGACTTTGGGGTGGTCAATAAGCGAACGGAATGTTGGCGGCTCCTGAAAAAATAAAGTTTAAATTAAAAAAAGTGATTCTGGTCATAAGCTCAAAAGTCGGAAAAGATTTCGCAAAAGAAAATTAGTAAAAAACTTGGTTTTTTTTGTTTTCGACTTACTGTGGGGAAAAAAAATTAAAAACTCAACTCCACAAATACATCCAAAGCAGCGCCTCCAACTTGACCCGTATTGAGTGCGTCATATGATGAACTCATTCACTATTCCACCGCGCGCCACGTTAATGATGCGCACGCCCTTCTTGCACTTGGCAAAAGTAGGCTGGGAAAGCAAATCGCGTGTCTGCGCAATCAGTGGAACGTGAACAGTAATGTAATCCGCCGTCTGCCAAATTTCCTCTAATGGCAACCACTTGATTTTGCGCTTTGATGCATCCTAAAAAAATTAAAATGTAAAAGCATTACACAACAAGCATAAGCAAGAAAAAAAGTTTTTATAATAAAATACAAACTAAATGTTTACCTCACTGGAGACGAGTGGATCAAAACCAACCGTCTTCATACCAAAACTCTGCATTCGGCTGGCGACTTCCTGACCGATTCGGCCCAGACCAATAATGGCCAAGGTTTTGCCATGAACTTCTTCTCCCATAAAATCTTTCCTCGCCCATTTGCCTTGCTTCATCGAAGCAGCGGCTTGGGGGACGTGACGAGTCAACGATAAAATTAAAGAACACGTCAGCTCGGCTGCACTGCGTGAATTACCCGCTAAAAAACAACATTATTTAAAACAATTTTATAATTTTAAAAAATTGAAATACAATCACTATTTTTTTTGTAAAATGTTATTTTCCCCAAAAAATTTTAATCATTGAAACGATAATCAGACTGCAGGAAAGTATGTTTACCATTTTCTGGTAAATCCCAATTGTTCTTGATGTATTTGCTAAGGATTTCGGACAAATGCGCGTTGGGTACGGTATTGTTATTCAACCCATCATAAATGTAATTATTGTTTAAAGAGGTCGTAAAAGAGGTTCTGTGAGGTGTGGTCGTTGACTGCGGGCAATTTAAGGCGCGCAACAATTCGGATGAGCCCCGAAAGCGAGCAGCAAACGCTTGCTGAAGATTGTAAATGTTGTTTGCGGCTGAGCCATTGTTGTTCAACGCACTAAAGCTGTTTAAACGCGAATCGCTAGCACCGTTCAGTTGTGGGCTGGCCACGTTTGAAAGGTTAAATAAATTGGTGATGTTGCCAGTAATTTCTCCAAAAGTCGTCGCTTCGTAGCCTCCTCCGAGTGAAAGCGTGGGTGTAGATTGTCCGCTTAATAACGCGACATTGTTATTATTATTGCTGCTGTTATTATTATTGTTATTATTAAATTGAGAAAGGAAGGAAGGAGGAGAAATGTCGGAGCGTTCCAACAGTTTTTGGGCAAAACTGGCGATGTTTAAATTCTCATCGGGGCTTGTTGACTTTTCACGCTGCTGTTGCTGCAAAAGTTGACGCTGCTCGTGTAGTCTCAACAAATTGTCCAGTCGTTGTCTTTTTCTTGGACTTCCATTGGTTGGGCGTCCGGAATGATTCAAGGAAGTCAAAGTATTTGAGGTATAAGTGGATTCGTTGGAAACAGATTCATTTGATGTTGTAGTCGCGGCCACATCATTATCAGACTCGACACCGCCTTCATCTTCAATTGCAACATCAGACTCTTCTTTTAGAGATTCTTTGCAATTTCCGTTAGCTGTCGTAGGAGTCTCGCAGCAGCCATTATTCAAAGAGTAATTGTTAATGGTTAAATCATGGGTGCTGTCATTGCTTCCAACCCCATTTTCTTTGTGACAAGAAGTGTCACTGTGACTGCTAACATTACTTTGCAAAGTTGATTCATCAATTAAAAAGCAAGACCCTGATTCGGCGTTTTTTGTCCACAAAAATTGATCGATGCTGATTGGATTAGAGTTAGACTCGTTGATTTCGCATGTTGCCGATACCACGGAATCATTGTTTAACGACGCAGGACATTTCAACGCGTCTTCGGCGTTGGCCATTTTCATGCGAGCACGCTTGAATCCGCGCTCAAACGTAACTTTAAGTCGATCATTTGATTCTTGGATGGTCAACGGTGTACAAAAATGATCGCTTGCTTCTGGGAAATCCGGATCGTTAATTAACATTTCATTTTTCACAGCAATACAGGGGACAGCAGGCAATTCTTCTTTTGGCATAACACGCTGCAAGCGGTGTCTAAGCGCCCTGCACGCCATACATCGGTAGTAAACCGTAGTTAAACCGGATTGATTGGTAAATCGCGTCTTATAAGCAAATTCGCGTCTGCGACCGGGATATGCTCTTGAGTCATAAATAAGAATTTGTCGGCCATAACCGCTAGGTGCGTAGACAGGTCGCATTGGCAGGAACGGTGGCAAATTTAAAGCCATTTGTGGAAGCAAACTATTGGGATTTTGGCGTTGCTGTAGTGCTAACTGCAATAATGCAACATTTTTGTTGCCATGCCTCGTTAAAGGAGTCGGCGAGGTGTTCGTTGATGAGGGATTAGCTTCTTTAATATCCAAAGTGTTATCTTGAAACTGTTGTGCTTGTTGTTGTTGTTGTTGTTGTTGAGAAGCAAGTGTTGAAGAAACGCTTTTGAGCAAGGAAACAAACTTGGGTTCAAAAAATAGATTCGCACTATCGTTCATTGTAAACGGCACAATATATTAGAAGCGCCAAGAAAATGTGCAACAAAATAAATATAATAATATCAGTCGACAATATTTATCCCCATATATATCCAACAGCACCTATAAGTTTGTAAAACTGTAAGTGTATTTCGAAAAAACAAAGACAATGTTGAACAACAAAGAAATTGAAAAATATTGAAAACCAAAAACATTCAGCCTTCCAAAACTAAACTTTCAAAAAAAAAACTTCATATACTCATCTGGGGCAACTAAAATTCAAAATAAAAACTTATTTCTGTAAAGCCACATTCTATTTACCCCCCCCCCCCCATTTTAGAAGACTAACACAAGAAGGTCACAATTCAGAATGCAACAGCGGCTCTATTGGAGGAGAGGGAGAAAAACAAAGTTTCAGGATGTTTATTTTTTTCTGACAGTGACTAGTACAAGAAATCTTTTTCCCTTTAATTTACACACATAAATACTTTTTTTTTACAATGCTACCTTGAAATTTCAACGAACGAGAAAAATGGAAAATAAATGAGCAGGACATGCACAAGAGAGAAATAGCCAGCCAACTCATGCAATGATTATTTATTTTCAGCCGTGATCCACATTGAAAAATTTTAAAAAAGAATTCACCTTTATGGCATAATTCCTTTTTTCCTCCCACTGTGAACACACTGCAAAGAGGAGAAGGGAAAAAAAAGTTGAAGGATGGAAAAGGACAATGACATAGGAAAAGTTCATATTCCCGCTTCTAATCTACTTTTTCTTCCCCTCCTCCTTCTGTCATGTTTTATTGTATTCCAAAATTTGACTTTACCTCCAACACACTTAACAACAACAACAAAAAAAGCACAAAAACTTCGTGACTTCAATTTATTGGTCAACTAGGCGTGCTTGAAAAAGAAAAAAGTGTGGGTCAATCGGTTAACTGGCGGAAAAATTTTTAATCGTCTTCATCCATAATTTTATAAGAAAATAATTAAAAATCGTATAAAAATAGTAAGCTCTCAAAAACAACTTGTCAACACACAAGGGCCTTAAACCAGATAACAAAAATTAATTTGGAAATTAAAACTTTTGTTCAACAGGAATTTCAACGCAACAAAAATTTCCAAAATAATTATAGCCAAATTTTGAGAAAAAAGTTCAATATTGTTTGTAATTGCAAGGAGAAAAATCTGTCAAAAAATTTTTTTTCTGCCTTTTTCTGCTTCGGCTCACAAACAATCAAATATTTGACCCATTATTTTATAAATATTATTTTTTTGTAAAAAAAACTCGGTTAGTGGCGCAATAAATTCAATCATTTCCCTAATCCCCCGAAAAATACTTTTTTTTTCTGCAGCCCAAAATTGGGTGAAGACATGACGCCAAAAGTTAAAAGGTTTAAAAAATGAAAAAAACTTTGACTTTAAAATTTATGAAAAGGAAACAAAGTTTTTAATGCATGGAAAGACCTAATTTTAGATATAAAGGAAATAGAAAAATATGGATAATTCAGCAAAATAATGAAAAGCCCCATTTCACATTGGCCAAAAAATCCAACAAATGTTGGCTAATTTACAGCCGGATACATTAAGCAGGTCGTTTTAACATACATTTAAGAATGTATTGTCCTAGCTCTAATAGTTGAACAATTTACAAAAGCACTTAATGCAAAACTATCTAACCTAAATACTACAATTTATAAAAGTAAGGCAACACATATTTAAAGACGTAAAGTTTAACACAATACAAGATGCATCTTACAAAAAGAAAAACAAAATAAGGTCCCCTTCTATTTTTTCGCAAAAACAATTGACCCAAATATAAGAATCAAGCAATAAACTTCTTTTCCCCGTTTTTGCTGAATCCTACTTTCAAATTTTTCTCAAAATTATGCGTCCTCTATGTTTTTTGCTTCTTGTGCTTTTTAATTTATTTGCAATCATTTCTCACCTAAAGAAAAATCACTTAACACCGGGAAAAACAAAAAAATTGAAAAAGGAAATATACTTTTTCTAAACAGAAATTTCATCTTCCAAAACTGTGAACAATGAAATACGTGAGGAAGAAGAGAACCAAAGGGGAAAAGACAGTAAACGGGTGGGGAAAGGAATATTTTAAAATTAAGAAATACGTTGCTGGAAGTTCAAGATTTCCCCCATTCCCCAACCACGAAGAAAAAAGGGAAACATTCACATGCAAAAAAAAAACAGACATCCAATTAGTGAAATATTTTTTAGGAAAAAAATATTTTTGGAAACTTCGAAATTCAGGTCACCAATAAAAACTTGGAATAGACATTAGTTATTTGTTGTTTGCAAAACAAATCAAATTTAGCGCAATGTTTCCGAACAGAAAAAAGCAACATCAATTTAATGCTCTTATTCGACAACATTAAATTTAACAAAACTGTTTTCAATCAACATGAAGACATAGGCTACTGGCAATTTTTCTAAATTGATGCCAAACTGGTTGGTCAAATCTACTTAATATAAAACTTTTTGTTAGATTTTAAGATTAAAAACATTGGATAGGAAAAGTAAACAATTTAAAAAAACAAAACCAAAAAAATTTCACGTTTGATTGTGAAAATAATAAAAAATTTTCAAATTAACTGTACAATGACCGATTTTTTTATTGCCAGTTACCGCCAACAACAAAATGGAAAAAAAAACATGAAAGAAGACCACAATAATTGAATTGACCGCATTATGAAATGACAATGCGCGTGAAAGGAGCGGATGGCCGCTTTGAACAAATTTGTTTTATTGTCCTTTGCAAAAAAAATTAAAGAAATCCAGTCACAATTTAATGTTCAAACAGCCATCGGCTCCGGTTTGTAAAAGAATTTTTATATTTTTTTTCCATCGCCAAAAATCTAGGTCAACGGGCAAAAATAATACATGCATATCTATCCATTCATGTGTCTCTTTTCCTATTTTCCAATTCCTAAGCAGTAAAATACAATAAGAGCAAATCTCATTTTTGGTTAGATAAATGGCACCAAATTTTGAGAAAAGCAATAAAACTAAAGATATTGTAAACGATAAATGCAAAGTAAAAAAAAGTCCAAGTAAAAACTTTAACATAAATGTTTAATCTGTCAACGGATCCATTTTCCTAATTTTTAGCACGTTCAAGAAAATACAAAAGTGAGAATCCAAAACCATAAATTCCAGATACGGTAACAAGAAGATGATGACAAGATTCAGCTTGAACAATTCAGGCAAATGATTTCATTAAATGCAAATAGAAAGCCGTAACTTGGATAATTTTAATCTATGAAATGGAAATACCATGTTCCACACTAAAAATTTAAAATTTGGAAAATGTAGCTTTTTAATAAAGGAATCAAACATAACCATGTTTGGTCAAACCTACAAGAAAATCACGAATAAATTTACAAAAAATAAATAATACTATAAAAAGGTGTAACGCATTTGGAAATGTAGAGCGCAAAATTTTTGTTGTGCCCCACATTCTTGCTCCAATGACCAACTTTTATGCGTTTCCTTTGATTTTTGCTTTTCCTTTTTTTGAAATTTTTTCCATAGTAATTGTATTAAAAAAAGAAAGCCTTTTCCCGATCTCTCAAAGTGTCATAAAAATCTCTTTTGCTGCAGCAGAAAGGAAAAAAAGATTCACGTAATCGGATTAAAAATAAGGGTCATCAAGTTTGAAAAAACAATAACAACAAAAAGGAGCAAGGTATGCGCTTCGACAAAAATAATGGAAATTTTAAAGCACAAGATCTCTCGGAATAAAATTTAATTGTCAAAAAAATAGGAATTGAATTTTTTTTAAATTGTTTATAATTAAGCAAATGTTGAAGAACTTCGAGTCAAAAACCTTTTGTTGTGTTAATTTTTTCTTATACTTAGTATGTAATTTGTAAACACGTAAAGATATGTGAAAACAAAAGCAACAAATGAGTGGCATTTGGGAGCAAATATAAAGACAATCCTTGTGAAAAAAAAGTCAAATATTTTCAGATTCCTCAACTCAAAGCAATCATATTAAAATTTTAACTTATGAAGATGTAAAACCTACATTTATACTAAGAAAAGGCTCAAGTGACGCAAAATTGTGGCTAAAAGTTATTAAATAAGAAAAATTCAAAGTGACCTGACCTAAATAAAGCCCATTTTCCAAGTAACTATTTAACATGTCAACCAACTGTTTAAAAGAAGAATATTCTCAAAAACTAAATGTATGAAATGACAAAAAATTTTATCCGCAAATTAGCCAAACATTTGGACGCAGACGCAAAGTAACTGACAAGAACACATTTCTATTATTTTCCTAATTAAAGGTTAAAAAAATATGTGTAGAAGGAAACGGAAGAGGTAGTGTAAAATATACATTGGAAAATCGGTAACAGAAAAGAAAAATTGCAAGTAGAAGAGAAGGTAAATCAAATCGGAATCAAAATGCTGTGAAACAGAAAAAGTTCTGAAACGTCAAGTAAAAAAATGCAAGAAAAAAAGGTTGACATCTTCCACAGGCAGTGCGGTTCACGCTGTTTTTATTTTTCCTTGTCCATTTTCGCGTCCTTCCTTGTTCTAAGAGATGGTAATTGTTCGTGCCAGTGTACTCTTTTTTTCTTCGTTTTTTCGTTCTGATGTTGATACAAAATCGCCCAGAAAAATAAAGTATTTCGAAACTTAATTTATCTAACAAAGAGTCATGATTAAAACGCTTATCCTCTTAAAAAAAGGTTTTAAGATATTTGTAGGGAATATGACAAAACAACAACACAAATAATTAGTGTCACGAAAAGATAAAAATCAAGCGACAAAAGATGTTGTGCAGGTCAGGCAACTTTCGAAGCATAGAGTTGAATTAAGAAAAGCAAAACAATTTCCGTTGAAAGGCAAAGGCACAAAAAATGCTAGAAAGCAATGACAATATTACTTTCCAACAATTAACATCTTCAAGACATATAAAACAAACACAATTTACATGACCAGATCAAAAAAAACTTTCATAGTAATGAAAACTTACTACAAAAATCTATAAAAAAAAATTCAGCAATGAATAAAAAAAGGACGATAAAACAAAATGTATATTTCAGACATAATTTTCCAAGGCCAACTAAGATTTTTGTCCCACCTCCACACCAACAATTAAAGAACTAAAATATTCCAAAAAATAAAAAAAGTCTCAGTAGGCGTCTTAAAACATTCATACCTAAATTAAAAGAAAGGAGGAAGAGGGGTATTTTCCTTAACATTACGGAAATGTTGTAAAAAAGAGGCTGCCATGGCTGTTAGCGTAAAAGAGAATGGGCTTATTGATAAGTAGCAACATTTTCATCCATTTTTTCATATTAACTAGCTTAAAAATCTGGTTAGTATTAATGAACAGTAAAACGCACCAACTGATACGAAAAAAACACATAAACGTGTCAAGTTAATTTTATAAAAACAAAATTCTGCTTGAGGAACTTAGAATTTCGAAAAACTAAAAAATACAAAATAAAAAAAAACCTATTTTTATGATAAAATTTTTAATTAATTAATTGTTTACTTTAAGTAGAAGCAAACGCTAAGACCAATTTAATTTTTTAATAAATAACAATTAAGAAAATATGTGAAAATAAAACATTTAAAAAATGATTCATTTTAACAAATGAAAAGCAAAACATATCAAAAACAAAAAAATAAATTTTAAAATGCATGCTTGCTACGAATTCTTTTTAGAATGGAATCAACAAATTTAATTTAATTAAAGTTGTAATGTTGTCTTGAATGTTTTACCAATGTACTGGAATTGTACTGTAAAAATCAAAATTGAAGTTTATACTTGCAAAAGTTATTTCCCGATTTGAAAATTGTTCTCCAAAACTTCACAATTAAATTTAATTTTATGTCAACTATTTAACGGTACTGATACGAAATCATTTCCTTTTCTTGACCAAAATCATTTTTCACAAAATAAATTCTATTAAATAGCCTTTGAAGATATCACAATTTTGAAAAGTAAATGTTCAAAACCAAATACATTATTTTAAACGAGAACAATGGTATTGACGGAAAAAAAGTGAACAGACGGTTAAGATAAAGAAATAAAAAGGCTGGCGGTGATAGGTGCGATAAGCGAAGAAATTTAGTCAATTTACAGTTCAAAGAAAATTGAACAAATATTGCAATATTTAGTTTGAAAGTCCAAGTTGAAACTTTTGAAAAGGTTTGCATTTCCATGAGCACTGTACACATTACTAAATCAATGAAAAACGTCTAAAAGCATAATATCTTCCACAGTAAGAAACTTCAAAGTTTTTTTCGTAGGCTATTTCTATGGGTCTGGCTGATTTTTTAATTCTAGAAAAAGAGTATTCCGTGAAATAAAAATAATGCACATGCCAGTGTCTTTGGCAAAATAAATTTTTTAAATTGCTCAACAAAACATTCAGCCTTCAAGGACGTTTAATACTTTGATATGCCATTGCAATTCACAACTGCATATATGACTTATCGATGAGGATGGATGAAAATTGCAATAAGCTGGCAAATAACACGGCCGTTGAAGGTCAAGCAAAGTAGGCGCCAACGAGAAAAAAACCATTTCGGCCAGCACGAGCCAAATTAAAAGAGAATTATATTACCGCCGTTCAAAAAGATTAATGCAACATAGAAAAGGCCGACTTAGTTTCTATTTTCTTTTAAACTATTAGTGTGTTGTTCTAATACAAAAGGTTACAAATGCAAATGTTGAGAAAAATTCGAGAGAAGTTTAATGTGCCAAAAAAAACATGTGCTGATAATATGTTATCCTGCGCACTAACAACAAAAGATATAACAGATTTCAAAAAAAGTCCGGTAAACGATGAAAATATTTTTTTGGCATAATTTCTAACTTGGTCAAAATAAATAAAGCTTGATTGTTTGAGTACTTAATCCAATTTACCAATTGATTTTAGTCATAGTAATTATTTATCGTAATGAGCTTTTTGATTTGAATATGATGAAAAAAAATTATAATTTAAGAAAAGCTCAATATTCGTAATTCTCGTTCTTTCATTCAAAAACTCAAAAAAATGCGAGGGCCCATTCCACGACTAAAATTTTAGCTATTAAGGAATTGGGAATTTTCAGAAGGATAATTCATTTGTACTTTGATAATTGTATCGTAATACAGAACTCTGTTTGCCACTCAAACAACAACAACTGTTAATTTTGAAAACCCACTTTTAACATGTATTCGTTTTTTATTTGTTTCCATTGTTACTGCCGTTTTGTTCATAAACAGTTTGAATTTTTAAAACAAAACAAAAATAGAGAAAAGAAAAAAAGAAAGGCCAAATGACCTTGTCCTAGGCCATCATTATTCTTGCATTTTTTTTACAAATAAATAATCTTGATAACTTAATGTATTGTATTTCTTCTCTTCCATTAGTTTTCCATTTTTTAAATTTAGATTTTCAACAAATCAATTAAATTGGCGTTTTTTTTATGTCAAAATTGAACCATAATAATCAACAACGCGTTTAATTTTAGAATGTTATCAAATAGAATTTATTTGACTACTATTGCAAGGTTAAAACAATAATTTACTGTAAAACAAAAAAGCATACGTGCTCCAGCCACGACTTTCAGCTCTTACCCTTATAAGATAATCATGCCTGACCCAGATAATAATTCTTACTTATATTTAGCAAAAAAAAACATCTCAATTACTTTATTACAAAATTTTGCAAGGTGACACACAAAAAAACAAAATTATTTTTTATCTTATTGGTAAAATTGGGAAAATCGCGTTTGCGTAATAAAGCAAAAAATTGGGTACATCGCGCTTTTTTAATTAGGTCAACAAAATCATGAAAAAAATAGCACAAAGAGAACATTTAGCCAAGTAAAAAATAATTGAAGAAATCAGACAGATACCAAAAAATGATTACCTGATTCTATTCCTAAAAAACATATTAAGCTATTTACGGTTTCAAATTGTTTTAGAATAAGCAATTGAAAATTCAAATTATTGAAACTTGAGGTAATCTTAAAACCAGCTCGTAAAAAGGAGCGGTAAAATTTTTGGCCTCCATTTTTCATTATTACAAAATTTAATAGAATAAAAAGTGATTGATATTCAATTTTTAAAAATTAATACGAAAATAAACTAACCTGGAGTATTCATAACAATTACGCCAAATTCCGTTGCAGCGTTCACATCAATGTTGTCGACTCCTGTACCAGCGCGTCCAATCAATTTGAGAGAAGGCGCAGATCCAGCTATAACATTGCGCGTGATCTAAAACAGAATTGATTTAAAATAATGCAATTTAACGACTAAAAAGCTTACTTTGGTTGCCGAGCGTACGATGACAGCATTAACGGTTTTCAGTTCTCAATGAGAGCTGCTTCAGCGAGCTTGGTCTTCTTTTCAACTTTAACCCCAGCATTTTGTAATGCTTCAACGCACTCACTCTCAATTTCATCAGCAATTAGAACGCTGTTAATTTTAATCATTTTTGCTAAAATAATTTTAAAATGAAACATAGACATTAAAGTACGAACAATAATATTTGAGAAATAAAAATCGAACGCGTCAATAAAAACAAAGCAATGTTTTGGAAAAATACAATACGTAACACGAAAATCTCAAAAATATATAGTAATAAACGAGGAAAAATGTGCTTAAAACATGTATACTTAAATAGCAACGATGTCAAAAATTATTTTGGAAAATAATTTGAAAAACAATGCATTTAACAATCGAATGTCTGACAAGTTTTAACTTTTGAATAATGAATCATAACTATCTGGCAAAATAATTGACCTACCAAAAAACTTCATAAAAAAAAGACTATCGTTGACTTTTGGGCAAAAAAATTTTGGAAAGTTGATTATAACATATAACATTTGTTTTGCACATATTGAAAAATATTCATTGGCACCAAAAGGTCTAACTGTATGAAAATTATAAAGAAAAAAGTTAAAGATCGAATATTTCTTATCTTTCAACGATAATAAAACAAAGCAAACATTCTGTAATTTTTTTTACCGAGTGATTGGTACCAAGTAGTTAACAGTCATCCTTTGTCCCTGTGCTATTCAGCTGGACATGAAGTCTGAGTTTCCCAATGCTATTTTGAGAGCCAAAAATTCAAGGGATTAATGAAGTGCATTTTATTAAAGGAAAATATAATATTTTTCAAGCACCCTACACATTATAATTTAGAGTCATCCATTTCGCACTTCTATAAAAAATTTAAAAGGTCTAATTAATATAAAAGGCTACAACATATTACAATATCTAATCAAATGCCGAGTTTCGAGTCAGGAATACGCTGTTTAAATTCTCAAAGCTGATTTGCCACGATGTGGATTAAACTGGCTGAATAAAAATAAGGAAATAATAATTCCTAGCCAAAAACAAGAAATAATGAAAGTGAAATTTTTTAGTGAAGGAAAATTCCGCGTTTACCAAAAAAAATTGAAAACTTTGTCGCAAATAAATTATGGGTGTCCGCTCTTTGGTTATAACAACTATAAGACTGATAAGAAAATTGTTTGATAAAACTGAACTTTAAACAGGTCATTTAAAAACTTGTTCAAATACATGACGGAGTATACTGGAAAAACGTAAGTCAAAATAACAAAATTTGTTGATAAATATCACTTTCATTTTCGATGAACAGTTTGCTAAATGACTACCAAAAACAAGAGAACTGCCTTAAATAGCGCTTACAGTCTCCAAATATTTGCGTTACAAGCGAGAGAGCAAAAAGTAACTTTTTTGTAATAGATAACTTTGCAAGTCAGTCTGCTGACAAGGGGGAATTTTTAGTGAAAAATTGAATGTTGCACGTACACACTTTGTTTGCAATAAAAAAAGCTGAATTTGCACGTACAAATTCCTATCAGTTTGAGCAAAACTTCGTAATTTTTAATGTCAAAAAAAAAATATAGTTTGTCGAAGAAATAGCACTCAATAACAATGCACAATTAAATCAAATTTTTTTGTAACAAAACCAAATTATAACTTTATTTAAACGCATAAAAAGAACGGAAAACAATTTTGCTCAGTCAACCAATAAAACATTAAAGTTAATTTAATAACAAAGCTTAACTGGCTAATTGGGGACCAGCAGAAACATTATTCAAAAAAAGAGATAAGACGTAAATTTTAATTTTTTGGTTATGAAAGCACAAAAACAGAAGTTTGGGTTTAGTTGTCGCCACCAGCTTCGCCAGCGGTTTTCTTATATGCAGCCAACTCGCGTTGATATCGTGCTTTGTCGACCTCGGCTTGCATCTGCCACTTGGACTTGTCGTTGACTTTATTCCACTCGACTCCAGCTAGCTTGGCAACGTCGGCGGCCGTCATCCCATCCTTCTTCAGACGGTCACGATTGTCCTTTAGCCATAAAAAGTAGGCGCTCAAGCAACGTTTTGGCGCATTCGGATCTTTGACTTTCTTGGTCTTTGGCTTACCCATTTTGTTGGTAGTGAGGAGCTTTATAACCTATAAAAAAAATTCGTTAAAAATTTTAACGAGATAATGACGTTGTAGGTCTAAGTTAAACCTAGGCCTACAATGTCATTACCTTTAAAAGAAAAACAATTAGTATGGGCAAAACGATTCGAGTGAATGATAAAGTAAAGTACTTATAGTCCGTTCGAAAATTTCACTCCATCATAAAAAAATGAGCGTTGATTGAAAAGCTTTTTCAAGCAATAAATTTAAAGTTTGGCAGAAAAAACATCGAAAAATTTGGAAATTTTCCAAAAATATGCAAATTTCAATAAGATAAAGGAAATGAACAGACTGTAGTAAGTTATAGCAATTTATTGATAAAAAAAATGAATGAAAACAAAGGGATTAAATAAAAGTTTAATTCACTTTAACATTTAAATAAGTAATAAACCAACCTAATAGGTAGAATTTTACCAATTGATGAAAAATCTAAAAAAAAGCATTACCGTTAAATGGAGCAAAATTCTTACCATTCTACAAGAAGTTAAAGAGGTTAACCTAATTGAAAGAGTACTTGAGACAATCCTTAATAAAAATTGCTTAATTTAAGGTTAAAAAAAAAGTCATAAAGTAAGCCAACATTAAGGGCTGCACATGTACTATATTTGCTACTGATTTTTAGCAAACAACTATAGTCAAGTACCCTAAAAGTGAAACTCATTTACGAAATTAAAATGTTTTGAATAACTAAAAGCGATCAGATTTAAATGGAAAAACAATTACAGAACAATCATTTTCACGGTTCTGCAACAGAAGAAAATAAAGTGTCACCACTCCCTGATATTCACTAATGCAAGCAATGGCCAAACTTTTTTCCTCGTCAAAAATCTACAATAATTTTTTCGGAGGGAACGCACAAAGCCAAAAAAATTTGAATTTTTTTTGCGCTAATTCATTTTTTAAAAATTGCGCAATTTATAAAATTCGAATTCGAAACTAAAAGTTAGGCGGTATTCTAATTTTAAAACTGTTTAATTTGATAGGATTTGGACAAGCAGCAGCTTTGCTAATCTCATTTGTTTAAAAAATAGTCGCAGACAAAGAAGCTTAAATGAATATTAAAATAACATTTACTAGGACCACCGGAATGCAGGTTGTTTTTTTATTATTTGAAGTGTTAAGAAATGTAATAATAAATGTTCATCCATTTGGGATAACTTTTATACCAATCATAAAAAAGCAAATGATTATGATTCTACACATACCAGCCCTTTTGTAAATATGCTTTTTGAATTAAGTATTTTTTTTGCAATACAGTGAAATTCATGAATTTCTCCTTGACCGGAGATTGAGGACTTAATCCTGTTTATAAAAATATAGGCTGCACAAGCCTGTACAACCAAAATTAAATTTAATTAGAACAAAAAAAAGCTTTGATTGGACATCGCTTAATTTTGGCCTATGATTGCTGAGAACTAAGTTATGCAATAGTTTTATTAAGCAGTAGGTGTCAAAAAAAACTTTATGTGAAGGCTTCAATGAACATTAAGTGATCTTGCTATAGTCAATGCGATTGTAAGCATGACTGCAGCTGGCTTCATTACCACTACTTGTTGGGCCGTCAATGCTGTATTGACGCAAGTCTTTTGCGTTTGAACTATTCGACAATGAATTCAAAAGTGATGAAATTGAATTTGCAGAGCGACGCAAACGCTCATAGAGTGGCGCGCACATTCGAAAAGCAATCTAAAAAATGAAGCAAAAATAGGATTTTATGCATTAATCAAAAGTTTACCTCATAAGGTGGAGGAGGTTCGTTTACTCCTGCGAATGAATAGGCTCTATCGTGAGATGGATCGCTGACTGCACCAGTATCAATTAGCCGATGCCTGTCATTTGTTGTTTCATGATTTGTTGTACCAATTCCAGAGTAGGTATTGGAATATTCATAAGCGTCGGATATGCCTTCGGAAATAGTGATTGACCGCATCGGCATTTTTCGGCCTAAATTTTATATTTACAGTGATTTTGAGCAAGTAAAAATACAGTTCAAATCGGCACCATTTGGAAAAAATTGAATTTCAAAACTAGAAACACAAGTCGTTAAAATCTCAATTAATTTACGAATAAGGAAGAATCTGTTGCAATCAACGTATAATCAACGTTTTTCCAATGCATTTTTGGTTGATTAAAAAACAACAGATTCTTCGTTACTCGTAAATTAATTGAGATTTTAACGACCTGTGAATTAAAGAAAGGAACAGGTATTTTATAAGCATGTTGGTGTTAGTATTATACGGCTTAATCAAATGCATTAACAAAAATAAATAAAGCCAAATGGAAGTTGTTAAAAAGCTATTACGAACAAGGCATAGAAAAGTAAGCAATGGTTGGCAAATTTTATGTTAAAATTTCGTGCTGTCATGGCAATATAATAAAAAAGAGTTCTCTAAAAACAATCTAACAATAACTGTAAGATTGTGTTTCTGTAATTTGTCTGTGAAAATTTTAATAAAAAATACAAAACAGAAGCAGTTTTTGTTCGAAATAGAACAATAATGACATAAAATATACACATCACTGCACTTCATCATTTTATTTGTAAGATAAGGATGGTTTTGAATAGATTTTAATTAGTAAAATGTATCTGCTTGATAAAATAAAGTGATAAACACAGTATCCTAGAAGTGAAAAAAACAAAAATTTACTCGACTGATTGTTCAGCTGTAATTCTACATTATGGATTGGAAGACGGGAAGCATCACAAATTCTATCATTGAACTTATTTGTTTTGTTATTCTTATTGGCGTCATATAACCGTGGAATAGGAATTGTGGGTGTAGGCACGTTGTAGAACGACATTGAACGGCTGACCGACGGCTTCGTCGCGACCGACGAAAATGAAAAACGGCGCTGGTCTTTAGAACGAATTGCCGCCACGCCACGTTTTGCCTTGCGAAATGCGAGTCTCATTTAAAATGCGCTGAAATTTTTGATGATATGGTGATGTATTGCTGCGCTCATGACCGTTAAAGCCCTCCAAATGCTCATATCCATTGCGGAATCCCACGTTTGCTGCTTGATTATTGGCAAAGTGTTTTGGAGTATAGCTGTCATTAATTGAATTGTAATTTGCGTGTATAAGAGCTTCATTTGTTGCCACAAACGGTTCGTTTCGAGCTCGAAATTCGTTGCGAATTGACGAAGACGCCTAAACCCCAAAAATGATAGAATTTTCAATTGCTTAACATGCCCAATAAAACAAATCCAATGATAAAAGCGAACAAGAAGGAATAGCATAAAACGAAAGAAAAACAAAGGGCAATTTGGAAAAAAACTCTTATTAAGTCTTATTAAGTGCTTAACTCTTATTAAGTGCAGTGGATGTTTTAACTCAAAAATTATCCAATGTTTCCCCATAACCACGGGTACAATAGAATTAAAATAGTTTAATAATAAAAGTGGATTAAAATTCAAATTTTAAATAAACGTTAAATGCAAAATCAATTAATAATAACCCACTATCAAATGATCATTGGCAGCCTCAGTATTGAGTGGCATATTTGTTGTCATTAATGGGTCAAGCAAGATTGCTTCGCTGTAACTTGGAATAATAATGTAATTTTCGCGATTTGCCAATTCAAGTTCCCGACTATCCATTGTTGACGTTCTAGTCAACGGACCCGTATAATTTACGCTGGATGGACTAAACAAAAAGCTGTCTTAAAAACATTAAATTTATTTCGTTTTAAAATTTAACCTGAGGTAATTAGTCCCAAAAAGTTTGGTGACTTGATAAGGCAGATGTGCAGTCCTACACTCAATCAACATTCGTAACGGCCAACTCAACAAAAACACTGACGCCACCCAGTAAGTGACTGATCGCACATACCAAGGCTCAATCAACTGAACCCGAGAATCCTTATTAGCTTCAACATTTTCTTCGTCATCACTATCTCTATTGTTATTATTGTTGCGTATAGAAGATGATGAATTCGGGTTAGCGGATCGGTACACCAAAATTTGTTCAACAAACGGAACCTCGGCTAAATCCAGTCCTTCACGCACCTAAAGCATTTTATGTACCATAATTAAAACAGAAAAACGTAGTGAAAAAAGCAATAAAGACGCAAAATTATGTTATGTACAAATACCGTATATTCTATTTGTGTAAATTTATGAAAAAAGGTAGGGTAATACACATCCTAAATTAATAATTAGGTATCCGTGTGTTTTATTAATCGTACATATTTTAATCCGGCGTCTTAGACCTAAAGCGGGATGCTGGGCAAGTTAATTATAAATATTTTTGAGCCTTGCTAAATTTAGAGCCTTGTTCCTTTGGCAGTGAGGACACGTACATAAAGACAATTTCAAATTTTTGTGTGAATTATTTAACTTTAAAATACACAAAAACCTATTAAAATGACAAAAAAGAGTGCCATTAAGATATGCCGCATGCTGATGTTGCTGATATTCAGAAATTAAAGAGATCATAATTGTTACTGCAACAAAATTTATGAACAAATAACAAAAGAAATTAAAAAGAATGGCAATTCCAATTAAAAATTAAACAAATGAAGAAAATAAACAACAATTTTGACTCGGCAAGATTGCGTTAATACAAAAATTAAAATTCAACAAAGTTTGATATATTTTTTTGACAAACTTAAATCTACAGTACCCTATCGTAATTGATGAAAAATTTTCAGCTAGAGGCTTTATTTTACAAAAGATACCTCAATATAATCGTCTCGAACTTCATTTTCATTGAAAAATCGTGTTCTCTGATCGTCAAATTCATTGGCTGCCTGAACACACGCAAACACAAAACCTTTTGTAAAACGCATTCGTATTAAAGGATAACGCTCTAAATCCAGTAACAACTTTGAAATGTCCTAAACTTAATGCACTTTAAAACAATTCAACTGGGCTAATTAAAAAATTAAGTGATTACCTTATAGCCACTTGTTTCGTACAAATAGACATTTCCAGAAGAATGTGAGTTAAGGCGTTCGTAATACACTTGAGTGGCAGTGATGGCATCGCCGTTCCGATACCTAAAAAATGGTTATAGCATATGGCTAATCCAATTAATACACAAACCTGGTCACTTGTCTGGTCCGTCTCAGATAATGATAACAAACGCTTTTCCACCAAACAATAGGAATCGCAGAGCGCATCCGTTTGACCAAATCGTATACCTCGTAGGAACTGCGCTTGGGCAATAATCTCAACTTTTGACGACTACTCCAACACTCCGCCAAATAAAAAATGTAAAGAAGGCATCCAAAGGCAAGAAGGATAAAATTATAACTGTGAGCGCAAATGTCATTCGAATAACTAAATAATGAGTTGCCAGTCCTATTAAATTAATAAGAAAAGCCGAAAAAAAAACTACTTGAAAAATTGTTTTTGAAATTTGGAAAATAAATTTCCATAACGATTCAAATGGCACCAGATTCCGTACAAAATACACGCATGAATGAGCATTGTGGAGATAAGGCACTTCCAATAAAAATTCTTCTGCAAAATCTGCCATAAACCATGGCGGACTGGCTTTTGATGAATCTGTAAAGTTGGAGAAAAATTGTGACTTATAATTATGAAATTTTTATGACAAGAAGTGCAAATGCTAAATTAACACTTTGATGAGGGATTGTAAACGTCTAAATGAATTCAATTTTTGCAAAATGGCGTTACATATATAAATGTGTAGGTTCATTAAAGTGTATAAAAGTGACGTTAAAACTTATTTATAGCTTCCAAAATTGTTTAGAGCATTTTGTTTTGATGCTATCTTTACAAAAAAATTAAGTTTAGCCCCAATTTACAAAAAAAATTTATGTCAATAAATTTAAGGAATGCTTATTAGCAAGTTCAACATTTATTATAAATTTGTTCGAAATAAAATCTTAAAAAATAAAAACAATACGTGGTATGGCCAAAGTTCAAAAACATTTACTGAACAAAATTTAAATAACTGAATTCTAAGATTTTTATTAGTACAGTAACAAATAACACGATGTGATTACGTTATGGTCCCGCATAGAAAAGTTACTCATTTAGATGACTTTAGGTCCCAAGAATGAAAAAAAAGTAAATGGCAATCAAAAGCTAAACATAAACAAACCTTTGAGTCATAATCGACAGAATATCGACAAACCATTGCTACGTTATTACGGCATTATTGAATATTTTATTCGGTTGCACATCCATATATAGAAAAATGCATTCGAAAATATAAATACAAACAGGCGTTTAGTGATTAAACGACAAAAAAAAAGTAACTCCCAAAATTTTTCTCTTAAATTCTTTTTTTGCCACAAACACAAAAAATTAACGAAAAACAAAACTGTGAATAAAGCTAGCAGGAAATAAAACATTTTAAAGCTATCCAAAAAATAAAAAAAGACATATGAGGGAGTAAAATAGCAAGAGTCCAGCGGGAAAAGAATTCTTTTTTCCGTTTAAATTTTCAAATCCCTAAAGCGGGAAAAATAAAAGCGGGAAAAAAACAAGAAGTGGAAGAGAAAAAAAAAAGATAGATAATAAAAGATCGAAGAAGAAGCGAAGGCGAGGCTCTGGTTTATGGGGCATATTTTTTGACTTATTCCGTTTCTATAACCCATGGCATAATTTCTGAGACCTAAAACAAAAAAAAAAAAAAAAGCCGGTCGCTCTTTCTTCATTTTCCTTTTTTATTTTTCCTCTGCCTTGCCTTTCCTGAAAACCCAATAGCAAAAGGGCCCAGTGTTTCTTCGCCTTTTTATATAAGCTATTATTTTTTTCCTTTAAAAATGAAAGCACTAATAAAACGTCCGAAAATGAAGAGATTATTAATGAACGTTTATGTTTTTTGACTTAAAAATTCATAAAAGCCAGAAGTTTAATGAAATATGAACAAAATAACGAAAACATTGACAAAAAAATCGTAATCGCTTAAATATTTTGAGTTTTAAATAGACCTAAAAATGATTTCAAGACATGAACTGTGATAAATGTAATGCAAAAATTTTTCAAATAGCTCACTGCCAATTTGTCAACTACAAATGCTAAAAACTTTTGTAATCAAATGAAAGCGACAAGTTACTTTCTTTGATGAAATTTGACTTGAGTAAAATTTTCATTAATTTTGAAATTTTTTAAATCGTTATATGCGATTGATTAATTTATCGAATAGTTTTGTTATTTTAATACAAATATCGTAATTATTTTAAAAATAATTATTCAGTTTAAAAAAGGGGACCATAAACAGGGAGGGAATTAGCAAAAATATCACTAACTGTCAATGTGATTTTTTTACAAGGGCATGTTGCAAAAATAGTAAAATTAGATGTGCGTGGCTGTTTGGTAGCCGGTTCGGCTAGACACGATATTTGACTTTGTTCACTGTAAAACAGCAAAATTTGAGCAATTGATTTTAAAAAACAGAAGCTTTATGCCAAAAAAATAAAAGTGTTTAACGCTAAATTTAAATTTTTCATGGTTAAATACGGTAGTGAAATCTAAAATTGTTTCAAAACAAAAAATTGAAATTTGATTTTAATTTGAAAATTGCCAAACTATATTTTAGCCTCAAGAACGTTGTTAACTTGGGACTTTAGACAATACGAAACGCTTTGATGGACAATTATAATCTTACACAATCAACAGTAATTCCATTTCATAAATAATTAAGAATTTTAATTTCAAAAGTTTTAGGTAGATTTAAGCAGCACAGAGAATAGGAATTATTTCCCAATTCCGGTGCGAATTTTGTTTATTGCTTTTCTCTTGCTAATGTCTGCATTATTTTCGGGATTGACGTTGGGGCTAATATCTCTATCTCCGCAGGAACTATTATTGATTTCAAAGTCGGGTATGTTAACTTCATTGATTTGGAACAAGTTCATCAGAAAAAATCCACATTGACAGTAATATTGGTAGCACTTTTGTTTTTGTTGGTGGAATGTTTTTCTTGGGCTTTCACATTTATTAAATATGTTCTTAAAATGTTCTTCTTTTTTAATGTTCTATTTTTTTAGGTAGTTTGAGAATTTTTGCAAGTAGCTTAACAAAATTGTGTTATTGCTAATCTAAATTATTTTTTTGGCTTTTGTGTACAGACAACAAAAAATATAATGTTTAAAACCTATTTGCCATAACCATGGCTTATCTCAAAGCCATGCCCTGAGTCATGTTCCTTATAATTTTTAGGAACACCAAATGATCGATTGTGTGCTGAAATAATTTTACCGGTTCGAAAATCTGGCAGTTATCTATTATGCTCACTCCTGATCGGAAATGTAATCGTAAACTCCGCTATTTCAATTTTATTTAACGAAATAGCCGAAGGATTTATGGCTCTGTTTTGGTCATCACTCGGCATTGTAATCTTAGGCGAGATTGTTCCACAAGCAATATGTGTAAAAAAAGGTTGCGTACTATATTATTGTTGGTACTTTTGGGCACTCTTTTAGTTCATCCCTCCCCCCAAATTATTCACTTTTTTTCAAAGTTTTTTATTGAAAAATATATTATTAAACAAAATGACATGAAATTATTTTTTTAAATGTTTACAAAATCAATTAACCACAATAATAAATTTTAATTTTAATAAAATAATCATTTTTTAAATATAATAGTTGGAACAAAGACTTTGTGTTGCAATCACGTAAATCGTCCATGCGAAAATATACAACTCATTTTTTTTACTGTTTGCTGAATTTAATTGATAATTACTTTTATAATTTTATATACTACAGTAGTTAATTGAATTTCTAAAGATTTACAAAAATCATTACGATAAAATTGTCATTTCGTTGCAATTTAAACTCTTTTTCAAAAAAACTCTAAAAAATTAATGGTTTTAGGGGAGAGGGGATAAACTAAAACAGTACCGTACTTTTGCGGTTTACAACAATCAAAAATTTTTTAAATGTCAACAAACATAATGCTAAAATTTACGTATTTTGATAAAAATACGCCGTTTAATACATAAATTGCGGTATTTTTTTTTAAATTTTACATTTTACATTTCTACAAATACAAAAAAAAATTGGCATTATGTTTGTTAACATTTTAAAAATTTTTGACTGGTTTGGCGTAAACTGCAAAAGTACCTTATTGTTTAAAAAAAATTTTTAAATATTCTTTAATTTTTTCACATTTAATAAGAAAATATAGGCCTGGCAGTGGGTGCGAGAACTATATGGGTTACACGATTTATAATGGTGATAACAGCACCTGTATCGCTTCCGTTGGGAATGTTACTTGATCGGATTCTCGGCGAGGAATGCATAACCTATAATAGAAAAAGATTGATGGAGTTGATCAAATTGACTACTCAACACACCGATAATAAACTAGAGGAGTTAAAAATTGCGGCGGGCGCAATGCAAATGATTGACAAGACAGTCTACGATGCTATGACAAAAATAAAGGTGAAGCGTTAAAACATAATTTTTAAAAAAAATTTGAAATTTTAAACTAAATTTTTCATAATATGTCAAAATACTGTGGTTAGTATTTAGGACGTTTTTATGCTACCTGAAACAACAATCCTAAACGCTAAAACTGTAGTCGAAATTTTGCATATGGGATACACACGAATACCCATCTATGCCGGTGATCGTAATAACGTGGTATCATTGTTGTTCATCAAAGACTTGGCTCTTTTGGACCCCGAGGATAATTTTACTGTAAAAATAATTTGCAATTATCATATGCATGAAGTGCGGTATGTCAGCAAGGACACTCCATTGAGTGTGATGTTAGAAGAATTTAAGCAGGTTACATTGTAAAATTTTAAGTGAAGATTAGCTAAAGTATTTTGGTTATAGGGCAAATACCATATGGCAATGGTCAACAATACGGAATACGTAAAAAAATCAATGAAACAGTTTTTAGTTAAACCGTTTCAAAATCAAAGCAAGAATGAATTGGCGCCTCTATTGGTGGAAAAGCCAAAAATAGAACTGCTGGGAATTGTGACACTGGAAGACATTGTAGAAGAAATTTTACAGGCCGAAATCGTTGATGAAACCGACGTGATCACCGACAATGTGCACAGGAGTCGCCGACGCAAAAGTCATGTAATTATATTATTCTTTTAAACATTTAATTTAGTTGTCAAAATTTTTAGCTTTACGAATATGAATTCTCAAATTATAAAGTGGCGGAAGCGGGATTCTGCGCCATCTCGGAAAAAAAGCTGATGATCACTATGCAATGGCTGGTAACAAACCATATTGCATTTAAGGAGAATATCATAAGCAAGTCAGTTTTGGAACGGCTCATCCGACAAAATGTTCACAAATTAGAAGTCTCACAGTTCACAATATTGAACAACCCAATCATTGTCTATTCAAAGGCAGCAAAGCTTTATACAAGAAATGAGCGTTCAGAAACTTTTATACTAGTTCTGGAAGGCCGTGTCTTCGTTACAATGGGAAACGTAAGTTGAAATTGACAAATAAAAACCTAAAATCTTATCATCTCATTATTACAGCCGGAAATGACTTTCGAAGTAGGACCGTGGTATTGTTTTGGAAAAGAGCTACTGGACAGAATGCTTGCTTTCATACATAATAAAAATATCCCAGGTAATGCTTTAATTGTGAAAAATTAATCGACACAGTTGGGACGATGACAACTCGCCCCTTACTCCACGGAAAAAATTGCGGCACTGAACATATTAGCAAAACCAAAGTGCTTATAGAACATAACTGTAAGCTAAACTTCATGTTTAAGCCTGTGTAAAAAATTCAAGCCAAGTTTAAAACGCAGTGTATTAAACCTGAAATAACATAAGGCAAGAGTTAATAGCTAAACTAGATTTAGAGCCTAAGCTTAATAATAATTATTTAAGCCTAATTGTAAGCCCAAATCAAATCTCAAGGCAAAGTCTAACTGATAGCTATGTCGAGTAATTTTAAATCTCACATGATTTTACAGGAAATTTCGTGTCCAAGATTGAAAATAATACTGATAAACCGCCTAGTCTATATTCTGACCAGTCTTATGGATATTATTCTGATGAAAGCGCTCGATGCATTTCTTTTGTTCCGGACTATTCGGCAAAAATTCACAACACTTGCACATATTTAAAAATTTCGGCTGAAACATATCTGTTAGCGTTCAAATCCACGCTTATTACCAGAAACAAGTAGCAAAATCAGAATTTTACTTTTTAAAGTTAATGGTAAAAACGATTAAGGTTGTTGAAAAATGAAAATAATTCATTGTCAAGCACCAATTCCATCGATGGAGAATTTACGATACGGCTCAAGGAACAAAAGAAACAAATCGGATCAATCAATACAGCACTTCGGTCCATTTCCAATAAACAAAAGCGACAAGAACAGGTAAATAGCAATTTATTTTTATAACAACCAGTATTACCAGTATAATAAGCAGATACTTTAATGATTTATGATCGTATCAATAGCTACAATATTTTTCATTATTTTTTGAAAATGTTCAAAAGGAAAATGAAAATCATAAAAAAATTTTTAAAGGTTTTAGAAAGTTAGATAAAATCAACAAAATACAGCATTGACAATAACTCTTACTTTTTAGTCAAACGAAAATTCAAAAACAAATAGTATTGTTACAGCAACGGACAGTTTAATTGAAAACAATGGAAAATGCGAACATTAGATGAAGAATTGCTACACAGCTGTGACATCGACTGTCATTAATCATAAAAATTGACTGTAAAACACAAAAATTTATTATTTGTTTATTTTTTAAATATGTTTTGTTATCAATCCATCAAACAGTCTCCAAAACTATATGATACATAAGATTGTTGACATTTATTTTGACATTGTAAATTATTTTCTTTATTGAAACTGTATTCATTACACAAATGTGTAATAAACTTAGGTATTACCTAAACCACTCTATTCGATACACCCTCTATGCGACGGCTTGTCAAAAGGGAAATGAGGGTGTACTGTAAAAATAACAACAAAGACCAGCAACAAAATGTTCCGTTTAAGGTCAAAAATACACGCGTGTTGTTGATTTTTGTTGGTTTTGTATAAAATACTATGAAAATTAGAAAAAAATAAGAAAAAAAGGGTTGGGTAATTGGGTTCACCATTTCGCGTTTTACCCCTTCATGTTTCACCACACCGCGATTCACCACATTCGCGTTTCACCACAATTATTATTTACCCACAAAATATATTTTTATTAGTTCATTTTGCAATTTAGAAGGAGGGGTTCAATTAGAGTATTAACGGTATAACAGATAAAACATTTATTTCATTCAGTATTTACATTATTCATACATATATATTGAATGTAAATAACCAAAAGAAGACTTAGAAAAAAAGTATCAGATTAACAGTTAAATAAAAAATAAGGTGAGCAATAATTGTGGAATCTGGTGAAATGAACGAAAGTTCTGATTTGAAAATTTTTTCCCAAATGCGGTGCATTTAACATTTGATCAATTTTTGAGACCTGAAATCACAGGATTTTGGAAAGTATAAATATATCATTCAAAAGTGCCAGTTTTGAGCTTCGCAACAAACATCATAAGATTACTTTTTGTAATATATTTCTTGATGAATTTTAAGTTTGAATTCAAAATCATGTGGATGACAAATCCTGAGCATCTTTGACAGTTATTCCTCGCAGCACAAGTAAAGAAAACCCATCAAACGGCTTTGCTTTTGAGCGGAAAAGATTGCCAGCGGTTTATACGTTCTTTTGCGATCTGACGTGCAAGTTTACTTTCATCATCTAAATACATTAAATATAATTGATTCGAAGCCGGTGATTCAACAATTATCAAATGTTGAAACGTTGGCCAAGGCTGCACATTGGAGCGAGCAGAATATTGCAATACGGCAGCAAAACTTTGTCGGTTTATCGGGAGAATAGAGATGAGCGCACCTTTTAGCAATCAACAAGCTGCACCTTGTCAAGGCTCACTTGCTTGAATTTTTGTTGAATAAGGGCTTGTGGGTTATCTATGGAGAAGATGGCGTAGACTCCTTTAACCTTGTAGCCAATGTTGCTTTACAAAAGTAACATAGTCTTCATAAATAAAATAATGTTATTACAGATATTTTGGAGTAAATGCTAATGACCGGTTGCCTTTTTTATTGAAACGTCAACTTTTAAAGTCGGTCGCTATTACTGCAGAGTTTGAGTCCAAGAAGCAAAATTTCAGCAACAAGTCAACGACAGAAGACAAAAATCTGGTCGACGAGGAGTACATCTAAGTTGGCTATGAAAAATTGGAATAATACGATGAGACCGAACTTTAAATGTTCAAATGAGGTACTTATTTCTTTAAATTTTGCAACATTTTTGTAGGAAATTTTTAAGGAAAATAATATGGTAAAGTGCAAAGTTCTGCTAAAGAAGTCGTGGGCAATATGCACTACGAAGTTAGTTAAAAATGTATAATCCAAAATAATTTTGAAACGCGCTGAAAAGTTTTTAGAAAATGTCAAAAAAATTTATCTTTGCCTATCATCAAAATTGTCACTGGTCAAAGTTGGCGTAAAGTTGTGTTTGGCTCAATGTTTAATATTTAAAAACAATTTCGCAAAATTACAAATAAAGTGTATGCTTTTTTTTGACCCCCGGACACGTCAAGTGTGAAAGGGTTTTCCGTTTAATTTTTTTTCAAAATATTAATTGCGTTCGTTGTATAAGTTAAACTTATTTTACAAAACTATAATAAAACCAAAAACTTTTATTCATGTAGATTGATGATTAATCATCAATGAATAATCGATTATAAGCTTCGTTAGATTTACAAGTCATATTTAAAACTAGTTGCTTGTTTTTATTGCGTGGTGGTATTTTTTAAATGTTTTGTAAATTTTCAAAATGTTTTTTAGCAATGAGTGAGTGGGAAAGGTTAGCAGAAAAACTGCGTCATCCCGATAATCCAGTTGTATTTTTTCAAATGGCCGCTGGTGGAGCGCCTATTGGCACTATTAAAATGGAGCTTTTTGCGGACGTAGTACCGAGGACAGCGGAAAATTTTCGGCAATTATGTACGGGCGAAATGAAAAAGGATGGCGTTCCTGTGGGATATAAAAACTCTCAATTTCATCGTGTTATCAAAGACTTTATGATACAAGGCGGAGATTTTGTCAATGTGAGGTCTTTCGGTTTTTAAAATTATATATCTTATAGCAATTGAAATTCAGGGAGATGGTACGGGAATGACCAGCATATATGGCCCCAAGTTCACCGATGAAAACTTTGATTTAAAACATACAGAGGCGGGAATACTTTCTATGGCGAACGCCGGACCCGACACAAATGGTTGTCAATTTTTTATTACTTGCGCCAAAACCGACTTTCTCGACAATAAGCATGTTGTCTTTGGTAATATTTTTCACTTTTCTTTCAAGCCAAATGACATAATTTTTTGCAGGCCGGGTTTTGGACGGTTTACTGACTGTGCGCAAAATTGAAAACGTGCCAACGGGTCCGAACAATAAACCTAAACTTCCGGTTGTGGTTGAACAATGCGGCGAACTTTAAAACACTCTTTATTTTCATTTTTGTAATTAATTGTTGTTTTCCTCTTTCTTTCCATTTTTTTGTGTTGTTACTTTGAATTTGCTTTGACTCAGTTATTTTTAATTTTCTGAGCTCTTTTTTGTAAATTGCCTTTTTTGGGCAAAAATATTTTTGTTCCAATCAATTTTTGAATAAAATTATGGAAAGATTATTTTTGATTTTTTTATGGGATTGGTTTACATTCAGTAATTATTTTTAAATGTTATTCAAAACTCAATTATTATAAATGGCAACCTAGGAATGAATTTTGACCTGCAAACGCCGAGGTTTAAGATAGTTCTGCTTGGTGAAGGCGCAGTTGGAAAGTCTTCGATTCTATTGCGATACACAGAGGACACATTTAATTCCCAGCATTTATCTACTTTGCAGGCAATTTTTTATTGGGGACAGGTGTTTATTTTTGAAAATAAATTTGCTTTAGGCCGCATTTGCGACCAAACAAATTATTATTGACGGTCAACAAGTCGAACTAAATATTTGGGATACTGCTGGACAAGAAAAATTTCACGCTTTGGGACCTATTTATTATCGTGACAGTCAAGGCGCAATTCTTGTTTACGATATTACAGATCCTCGTTCCTTCGAAAGGGTATGGATTGTGATTTTTCTCGTGTTTGCCAAATTATTAGTTTTACTATGCTTTAGGTAAAAAATTGGGTACTGGAGCTGAGAAGAATGTTGGGTGATGCGGTCATTCTTTTTATTGTTGGAAATAAAATTGATTTGAATGAGAATCGACATATCAGTGAGGATGAAGCGAGAGAGTATGTTTGCTTTTTTTTCTTACGTTGAGAACTTTTGGAGCAATTTTGGCAAATTTATCCTGCTTCTTTAACAATTCAATGGAAAAAGTTGTTAAATGCGTTATTCAACTTTCATAGTTGCTTAAAATTTTTGACGTGGCTCGAATATTGTAAAATTTAGTCTTGCTTTTTCATATAACGTTAAGACTGAATATTCAAAAAGCCAACTAATTTTTCCATATTTTTTCCAAAACTTATGCTACTATTAAGAGCGGTAGCGTTCTTTACCAAATAAGCGCGAATTTGTTTATTGTTTTACATTTTTGAGTCGCACTAAAAAGCCAAAATTGTTTTACGGCCTTGAGCATGGCTGTATGCACTTATGGCATTTTCTACAAATTGGCCAAACAATGTAATTACGGACCAATGAATAACAAATTGTGTTCAAATATTGTTTAATGGCTATATTAAGTTTTACGAACATGATAAGGCGTGCTTTAAGTGAACGACTACTTACACGTCGGATGTTGTTCGTACATTTTTATATTATTTAAAACATTTTGGCGACTCTATTTTGCATTTCACTATTTTTTAGTTATGCCACGTCGGTTAGTGCCTTCTTCCAGGAATGCTCAGCAAAGGAAAATATTGGTTTAGATTCGATATTTGACGAATTAACAATTGGTAACATCTTTTTATAAAAATTATAAAAAAAAGTCTTTAAAGTGCTATATTTATATTTTTCACGTAAGATTCCAAGCTAGAACTGTTTAGCCTTTGTTCAAAAAATTCATGCAAAGTCGATAAAAACCCTTTAGTCTCAAGCATTTACGTGTCACGTGCCTCCACCTTTTATAGCTTTCACATACACTTAATTTGCAACAGGAACAGCCACACAACTATGCTTTACTATTTAACCTGTATATAAAACTTATTGAATTGTTACTAATCATATAATCATAATGCATATTATTATTATTGGAACAAACACCTTGTGCACAATTATTTGAGAAATTTGTTTTCTAATTTTCACAAAATTTTTTTCAGTAATGTTGGAAAACGCGAAAAAGTACGCAGAGACAGCAGCAAAGACCAGAGACATTAATGTGAGGCGTCACGGCTCGCGGCGCAGTTTAAGAGTGGTTGATGATGCCCCGCGAGTGGTACAGCCAAAGAAGGGGTGCTGCTAAAACGCTTATTTACTATGATTCCTATTTACAATTTTTATATAACTTATTGCTAAAAACTGCAAAATTTTTATTGTACAAATTTTCAAAGTTTAGTAGACAATTTTGTTTTTTTTACCTATTGATTTGCAATACGAGTTGGTTTTTTTAAATTTTATGTAATATTTTTAATAAGTTTTGAATAAAATTTTCATTTGCAGTTAAAATTATGACAATTATAAAATTTAAATAGGCATTAAACAGGAACTCGAGCCTTTTCTTAAAAATCTCATCTCTCGTTTTTTTATAAAATTTGGACGCTGCGTGTTAAGTGCGGTTAGATAGCGAAATATTTTTCGAGACAAAAACTAAGATGTTTTCATAAAAATTTTCATTTTAACGTTTATCAATTAAAACAAATTATAAATAATGTAAAAGGAACAACAAAAAAATTACGTTGGCTAGAGTTGTCAAAATATACAAACAATAAGTTTTTGTTGTTAGAAATCATCAAAATCCATTGAGCCGTCATCGATGACTATGGGCGGCCCAATAATTGCTGAGAATTTTATTGAATCTGTTGTTGACTGTGAGGATTCAACCAGCAGATTGGTATAATTCTCCGATGTCTTATCTGACTGCTGAGAGTGGTCCATGGAAAAAGTTGACTGTATTTCGTAATTAGGATTTGCACTACATTTTTCGACTTGTACCACAGGATTTGTTTTGCAGCTGAGACTAGTTTCTGGCTTAAAATTATGTGCACTGTTCTCTAGAAAGATATGCAATTTTTTGATTGTGATTAAATTTTCAAATATTTAAGAAGAAAACAGTCAAATTTACCAGTGTCTTTTTAAAAAAAACATTTATACTGTAAAAACTGCATAACAAAACTAGTTTTAAAAAAGTAAGGCTTCCCGCTATTTTTTTAGTGAAAACATTGTGGGGCTTTTACAAATATAACAAGAAACTGGCATTCAAAAAAGTGTATTAATACTAATCGAAACACAAATTGAGATTTTTTTCAAATACAACTTTTTATGTTCAAAATAATATTTGACGAGCTAAAAGCAACATCCTAATTTGATAGAAAATTATGAGCTTCAAAAAAGTCAAAGTAAACAAATTGTCGAGTATAACGAGTATATTAATAACTAAGCAGTACTTACGGTTCAACAAATTTGTTGCTTTGACAAATGAACTTTTTAAGCCAGAAATGTCCTTTTTCCTTGCTACCGGCTTGACTGTTCTGCTGTACAACGAAATATCTGTTAATTGTTTGCATTTAGACACATTCTTGGATAAGCCTTCATTACTATTGCAATGTAGCAAATCCTCTGAATCTTTCTCAGTCGTCAAGTTTTCAATTCGTTTTAGCTAAAAATTAAAGTCGTAATTAAAAGCACAATTAAGTTTACATACCAGAAAACTATTTCGATGAAATATTAGCCGTACATCATCCGCAGTGATCGTCGCACGTTTAGCGTGTCTAAAAATAGCAGTTTACAAATTTTTAACAACAAAAAAAACATCTACCATTAAAAAATGTAAACATACCTAGAGTATGCTCTTAAGTCGGGTGCCCATTTTGACTTGATTACAGTTTCGGCTATTTGGGAAATCCTAGCAATAAGTTCTGCAGTAAAATGGATTTTTTCGACGCACAATTCATCCAACAGTTTTGGTTGCAACTCGCAAAAAATTTTGATGGTGGAGCTCATTAATGACATTTGGACATTAGCCTAAAAAGTATTATTCTTTGAAAGGTGCTAATAAAATAAGAATTTTTTTTACATTTTTTTCTGTGTCATGCAGACTAGAAGCATTATTGCCTTTCCTGCTCTGTTTTATCGATAAATTTTCCTTTATCTCGGTTGTAACTTTAGCTTGCAAAGATGATTTTTGAACAGCCTTTGGAAAAACTACACCTTCACCGTCAATTTCAATCACCTCTATTTCGTCCTCCATTTAAATTTTTTTTTTCAAACTGAAAAGCAGGAAATTGTCACCTTAAGTAAAACTCGAAAATATTGTTTAACAGTAAGAGTTTATTGATAGAATATCAATAACGAGTTATATAAAGCTTTTGGTCACAGAGATCTAATAAGGTAAAAAATAGTCATGCCGGCTAGCATTCCAAAGATTTTCATCTCAAAAAAAAGAAAATCTATTTATGGATTAAAATCTTTTTAATAGATAAGCTAGGCTTGTCTATTAAAATCTCGCTGAGCTGTTCACATTTTTTTTTTTGTAAAATTTATGAAAGTAATACGAAAAAAAGTTTAATTCATTTCAAATTTAAATAATACCGTACCAGTTTGACAAGCAAGTTCTGTGCAAAACCAACATATTTTTTTTCGAAAATATTGGAATGAAATTTTTTGTTGTCATCTCCTGAATTTTTCTTTTATTGCGCTACTTATTCCCAATTCCGAAAGATGAATTATACCTTTGTAGACGTCCCATTTTTATTATTAGTATTAATAAATTTGTTGAGCGTAAATTTTATTTCAGACGTTTTAATTTTATGCTTTGAATTTTTTTAGATACTCTGATTTTGTTGCTAGCGAGATGTCGGTTAGTGTTTTTAACCATAATTATCGTTTTACCAGTGATTTTTTTTATTTTTAGTACGCAAATTATGGATACGGTACGTACGGATATGGCGGTGGAGCAACAGTTGGTCACAACAATACCGATGACACTGGTGGTAATTACAACCCTCGTTACCATTATCAAGCTGCTCAGAACGCCGGCTTTGAACTTGGAAACGAAGATGGACAGCCGAGAACTGTGTTTGTTTTCTTACTTAGATATTAATACTTAGATATAATCAATACGATGTGCTTTGCCCTAATACCATTTTGGTTTTAGGTATGTTGGAAATTTAGATCCTAGTGTTACCGAAGAATTTATTGGTACTCTTTTTGGACAAATTGGTGTGGTGACAAAAACGAAAGTCATATTTGATGTAAGTTTTCAATTCCGGCTTTCTTACCAATATGGGACAACTGAGCGTGCTTGTCTTTTTTTCTGTTTTTTCCTTACAATAATGCTTAGGTCTTACAGCAGAATGAGACAAATTTTGTTGTTGTTCTGCGAGCCAATGATCACATCATCGAAATTACTTAGCTACTTTTGAAAATAAGGTATAGCAGATTTTCAAGTCCTTTAAATTTTATTTTTTGTTCCGAATTTTGCAAACGTCGGTTGGTGAGGACGGCGCTTTTTTTGATTTTCGTTCCATTTCATTTTATTTTTGAATTTTCCAAATTTTTCATTGAAGAAAAAACTTTGATGATGTTGATAGGTGTCGCGACTTAATTGCTAGTTTGGAACAACAACAGCTCTGATAATGGCTGTGCTCATATGCTCGGGTCTGTATGGGAGATGAAGACTTTAACGCCCGTTCTTCCCGTGATTGCAAAAAGAGCCTAAGTACCTTTTCAATGTTCTTTTTTCATTTCTTTTTTCCTCTTTTTTTATTATGTCCTTACCTTAGCTAACTGAGCATTTATTTAAACGGCATTTCGATCATACATTAAAAAATTCACTTTTCTAGTTGTATATTCCCCTCAATTGAAAGAGTAAGTTTCGACGGCAGCGCAACGCCGGAGGTGCCAAAAGATTTGTTTATAACTATTATTTACTTTGATTGTTTTTTAGACGACTTCGGACCCATATGCCTTTGTTGAATTTGCTGATCATTATACTGCAACTCAAGCATTGCAAGCTATGAATAAGCGATTTTTATTGGACAAGGTTTAATTGTTATTTTTTTTTAATTTTCTGTTATATTTGATTTTAGGAAATGAAAGTTAATTGGGCTACTCAACCTGGGACTCAGCAGAAGATCGACACTAGCAGTAATTATTATATTCTTCTTTTTAAAATACGCATTATGTTTTTTTTTATAGAACATTTCCATGTGTTTGTTGGTGATTTATCTCCGGAAGTCGATAATAAAGCATTAAAAGAGGCTTTTGCTCCATTTGGTGACATTTCTGACGCAAAGGTTATTCGCGACCCGCAGACGTTGAAGTCAAAAGGTTACGGCTTTGTTTCATATCCAAAACGCGAAGAAGCGGAGCGTGCTATTGAACAAATGAACGGCCAGTGGCTTGGTCGTCGAACCATACGCACTAATTGGGCAACGCGTAAACCTACTGGCAACGAGACGTATAGCAATAAACCTTCGTTTGAGGAGGTTTACGGTCAAACTGGACCGGAAAATACTTCTGTTTATGTTGGCAATATTCCACAAAATTCTACAGGTTATTTATATTGTTCAAAATTAATGATGGTTTTTAAAAATTTTTCTCAGTTTTAGATGATGATGTTCGGCAAGTTTTTAAGAAGTTTGGAGCAATTCTTGACGTCCGTCATTTCAAGGCTCAAGGATACTCGTTTGTTCGATTTGACAGCAAAGATGCGGCGGCAAAGTCAATTACAGAAATGAATGGAGCCGATTTTATGGGCCAAAGTATTCGATGCTCTTGGGGCAAAACTGATGTTTGTTTTAATTTTACAATTTTTTTTTTCATTTTAAGGGGCCTTATTTAGGGTGGAAGCGCTGTTGGGCGTCCCGACTTGCAAAACGTTGCTCATTTTAATTCGAATCCCATTGCTGGTGCTTTTAATGCTAATGCTGCTGCTGCCGCGAATCCTGCAAATGCGGCAAACATGCAACAATATTGGAACTTTTATCAACAATATTACAGTAATCCACAGTGGCAGAAGTGCGTTTTTGAACCACTTTTAAATATTCTTTTGTACACTTGTTCCAAATATTGAAATCAATTATTTTTTTGTTTTAGCTATTGGCAACAACAACAGCAGCAGCAACAGTAATAAATTTGCGATTACATCGCAACAATGAATTTGGTTTTTTTTCTTAATTAATTCAAAATGAGTGATTTATTTATTATCATTTTTCGCTGTATTTTGCTTTTAAAATTTTCTTCTTATTGTTGAAATGATTATGATTTTTGAAATATGAAATATTTTATTATTCGAGTAATTTTATTATCCTTAATTCTTCTTCAATGTAATGACATCAAGTGTAAAAACCTCTTCTAAAGGTATTTTATATTCTTTTTACGAGAATTTGTTGTTTGTCGCAACATCAAGCCGCAATTTTGTGCTTTTTAATTTAATAATTTTTTTAATTATCTAATTTTGTTTTTGTTTTTACATTTAAATATTTTTTTTCACAAAATTTGTTATTTTTTGTTGGTTTTGCTTCATATATTTTTTTACAAATTTTGGAGATTGATAACGCTCTGTTTTGCTATGAATGATACTTGTTGGAGTCATTCTTTTTCGTTTCTTGCTTTTTTTGAATTTTGTTAATAATTTTGCAAGCTACGTTTAAGATTTTTTTCCTTTTGATTATAATATGACCGACTTTTTAACGTCTTTAACATAGTATCTTGGACCTTGTGATCAACCTATCGTTTTTTTTATTTTCCTGCTATTTTTTCAAATTTTCTCACCATTTTAGAGATAATAAAATGCATTCAATATTTGTTTTATTTGCAACTTCTAAATATAAGCTATTCTAAATATAACCTTTTAACTAGCAATTTACGTGCTATATTGTAAAAATTTTATTCGGTTTTAAATGGGAAAGTGTGGTATGAAAGTTAATGTATGTAATCAGAATGCCAAGTTTAGGAATATTTTTTAATGTTTTATATGAATTTTTTCTACCGACTAAAAGCAAACCAATTTTAGTTTTAGGATTAATATTTTTGAGTGTTTTGTAAATCAGAAACTACTCGTTTTGTTAGGCCAAGAACGCTGGACTGAATGATTTTTTTTCACCTTTAACATATTTATTTACAATTTAATTGGTTAATACACATTTATAAAAATAACTAATGCAATTTACATGTAAATATGTTTTCTGTATAATTTAAAAACTATTATAATTATGGTCTTAAATGTCATGTTCCTTTTCATTTCTCAAAGTCTATACCATTAGTGGCGTGGGCTTTGAATTGGCGTTGTGCCGAGCAAGAAGATTTGCGGTTCACGATAGAATACGTATTCTGTGTAATGCGCCCATCGTTGCTCTTCCAGGTCCCCGTGGTTACGCTGATTCATTAATTCCTAAAATAAATGTACACAATGATTTTTATTGATTTGCATTCAAATTTCAAAAAAATATTTTGTGTATACTGCAATGACAGCAAAATGAATAAGCTTTGTAACACAACGGGTAAACCTTCGAATACTAAAAGTTCTATCAAAAGTTTCCTTTAAAAAATTGGTAAGAAAATATTGAAACGAATCCCTGCTTTCGTTTTTTAGTGGATTTGAAAGGTTAGCTTATTTCCTATATGTTCAAATTAAAAAAAGCAAAAATTTTCCTAACAATAATTGAAACAAAAAGTGCAACAATTAAAATAAAGTGAATGCCAAAAACGACTACAATGTGCACTTCCACCGTAACTGCGGTGCAACCAATAAAGCACTTTTCCAGTGTTCACTCAAAATAATAATGTGCAACTATGAAATCAAAAACAAAAAATTAGGCAGCAAGAGTTAATAGAACTTTTGAGAAGCACTAAGTGAGCGAACTGGAAAAGTACCGAATCGGCGTGTTTAGCTAGTTTTGTGAATCGACTTGGGCGTTGTTGTTTGTCACGAACCTGAGTGTTTCCCGTTTGTGCTTGGATAGCCGCCGTTGTCAGACCGTTGGCGCCACTCGAGCACGAAGCTACCAACTTGAATCCTTTCTCCGCCAAATTATCGCATGCCTAAACGAATAGAAAAAGCAACTAGAATATGTGTGTAATTATATCTTACACGTTCCAAGCATTGGTGCTTCAGGTAGAGACGAGATGTGTATCGTTCGGCTCCTTCACGATCAGGATCACGACTTTCATTAAGTGTATTGGCAAAGACTTCTCTGCTAAAAAATTTTTTTGTTGGTCAGTTAATCAAAAAGAAAAATGCCAACCAGAGCGTAGCTTTTCCACAAACAAGAATTCTGTGCAATTTGCGAAACTTGACGTCGGCTTGACCGTCGCGTCCAAAAGCAAATGTACCACGATACCCCAAAGTGATAAAGCCTCCTGGAAAGCAAAAATTAAAAAAACGAACACTCAACGCTAATTTATACCTGTTTCACACAGCGGATTGACTATGGCTGTCGGTCCACCGGCCAACAGCAATGAAGAGACATTAGCATTTTGTGATGAACTAGAAGCCATCACTCCGTTTCCTGCGCTCACATCATTTTCGGCGTTGCCTTTTAGCATATTGTTTTTGGACGGGTACTTAAGACTAAAGTACGGCGCCAACTGATTCATTAATTCGTCCAGTCGATAGAAAAGCACCTCTTCTCGTAGTCGAGTCATTTCCTAGAGAAACGGGGTTTTTAAACCATGTTTAAAATTTCGTGATGAGCTAACCTTAAAATTGTCGGGTAAAAGAAGTTTTCCATTCCGTAAATAGTCTAAAATGTAGGCAAACAACTCGCCGTCTCGGTCAATAAAATATGTGCCGTCGTGAAATCGTCTTGCTACCTGAACCATGAAAAACACTTATTTGTTTACAGAGCATATACGTTTGGGTAAACAGCACTTACACCATCAGAGCTGCTTAAGGACTCAGTAACCCTCTCCTTGATAAAGACTATTTTATGCTTGAAAAATTATAATTTGGTTTTTGGCACTTGAATGCGGATAATTAGGGAACCTCCACCATACATTATCTACGAATTGCGCCAGCGCGGAATCATTGCCACAAATCAGATATGCATAGGGTTACGCACCGCCCGAGTAACGCAACGCAACTGCCCCATTAATCAATTTTTAAAAATTTTTCCTTTTTAACACTTACTCTTAGTAATACGACTCAAATCGATTTCGCCAGCAATTATCAGTTAAAACTGAACATAAGTTTTAAAATCAGTATGAAGTCAGCCAAAGTTATAAAATTATGTCAATTCACGACACTGCTTAAAAAATAATATTTTTTAGTTTGACTTACTTGGCGGAGTTCCTCTAGCCCGTTTGGCGACAACAACTGCACAAAGAAGGAGTCAACTTCGCGCGACAACAGCGTTGTCTCGGTGGTTGTGTAGCGCGCGCCGCCAACATTTAGTTGGACGACGTCGTTTTCCACGGGCATTGTTGAAGACATTGCCTCAAACTCGTCGTCGTCGTCGTCTTCGCTTGCTTCGTTTCTGGCCTTGTCAGCGTTTCTTTTGGATAACAAAGCAGTGTTGGCGTTGTTCTGTAAGCGATGAGTTTGACTTCTGCTCCGGTACTGTTGTTGAAAAATGGTGGATGAAGTCTCGTGGTCACTATTGTTAAATTGTGTTTGACTGCCCGAAAGTTCGCTAAAATTTGCTCTTAATTATTATAAACAATCCACTAAAAATTATAGTTAATTAATTTAAGGCTTGGAAAACTAGACTTTTCGCTAAATTTTTCTAAAAAATTGCCTAATGGAAAGGCTTGGGCTTAGAGTAAGAGATACGAGTTACAACAATTACATACAGTAAACCCTCAATTTTAAGATACATCTTGGGGCAAGAGGCTGGCTAAAATCAAAGAGTGACCAATAGATACCAAAGAGTCTGCGTTTAACGAGAGACAGTTCGGAGTTGAACAAATCGCTTTCAGGCGTAAGTTAAGTCAAGGTTCGTATTAAATAACAATAATATTAAATTAAGAGGCTAATTTTAGACGCATAAAATGGGCCAAGTATACATATGCTTGCAAAAAATAAATTTATTATTTGGCTATGGATTGTATGTTTAGCCTTGAATAGTGCAGCGCTACACAAAATATGGTTAGACACTTTTTTTATTAGTTTTTTTAATAAAATTTTTATGATTAATTTCCTATAAATTTTTTTTTGAATCATTACCACTGAAATTGCAACAAAATGGCTTAAGTGTCAATTTTCGTTCTTATTTCTCTTGTTTGACCTCAAATAATAAGCCAAAGGAATGCATAAACGTAAATTGTATATAAAGAGAACTAAACATATTCATTAATTTTTTAAAATTCAAATCATCCAAAACCTTTCCTGCTTACCTCAAGGGCTTACTACTTAATTTACACAAAACCGTTTAAGGTTCCGAGATAAGCAACGCCAAAATTTAAAGATTGATTACAATTCATCTTAAGCAAACCACATATAGACTCAATATTTTGTTCTTGCTTCTATTAATACTACAATCATCTATTCCGTTTCCCGTCCCGTTCGGATATGAATTTGTAAAATTTTTATACAATTTTCAAAAGTGCTAAAAAGCAAAGCCCAAATGAATATCATTAAATCAGTAAAATGTTCTCAAGTCAATAAACAACTTTTAAATAAAAAAAAAAAACCAACCCAAAATTTTGGTTCTATATTTGTATTTTTCCAAAATTCGAAAAAAGACAGAAATTATTGCGAGGCCGATAATTTTTGAAAATAGTGGCAAAATATAACTTTCAGGAGGATTTTAGACACGAGAAATTTTCCTTTTATTGTATTAAACTACAATGTTGTTTATGCCTAATTTTTTACAACAAATAATAAAAAAATGGCGTATTTTCATATTTTGTCAAACTTCAAATAGTTTTGTTGAAAAAAAGACTGTGTTCATTTTGTTTTAGTCTGTCACTTCAAAAATTGTAAGATTGAAATAACATCTTCAAGTTTTCTTATTCAAGTTGCGCTGGGTAGGTCATAATCAAAAATTCAAATTTTCATGCACATTTTGCCAATTTTGTTTTTATTTAATATTTTTAAAAAAGGGTTTTCCATAACGTTTATAGCATACAAAGCTAAAATATCTGCTAAATAATAAAAAAAAATAACGTCATTTGAAGTTTTTAAATTACGACGCTTTGTAAACGAAAAAAAGTTGCAAATGAGGAGTTTCTGCTTATATATTGTAGATATAACTGTTATAATATTTAAATAATTAAATTCGCGCTATGACGAGGTTACCATATACTTGATAAACAACAGTTTTGATTTGTTGTTTGTTGGCCATATATGTATAGTTTGGTTATTGTTGTTATTGTGTATTTGTTTTATTTTTTGAGTGGTAATAAAGTTGGTCTATTATTTACTTTCCTTCTTTTTTTTCGAGCCCTAGCCTAAATACATAACAATAACCTCTCTTAAAAAGCAATTCATTTGCAAACTAAATTTAGTTGAAACAAATTAGTTTTGAGCAGAAACGTCTTTCTACAAAAGTTCATCCGTAAACATTTAAACTTTCAGCACACTCTTACTGTAGGAAGGATGACTTTATATTATAATAGCCCGGCATAAAATGATTCAGTTTCAATTTGTAAGAAATCATTGAGTAGTTGAAGATTATTATCTATTATTTGATATTATTATCTGTTAACAGACATACAATTTTAGCCAGGCTTTTCCAAATATAAATATTTAGGGCGCGCTTATGTGTAAGCTGACTCACACAGCACACAAAAAAATTGGCTTTGCATGAGCTAATAAAAAGCTAAATAAAAGCAAATCGATAAGCGAATAGACCCCAACAAAGTGTAATATTGCGTCAAAAACGTATGGAATGATGTATACAGTTTTAAAAAAAACTGTAAAGTGCTTCAACAAAAGCCAGAGTTAAATTCCTGGCATTATTTTTAAATTGTTCTCTTCTACCCCTCTCAACCCATATTTATTTATTTTTCAAAAATGCGAGTAAAATTTCTACCCTTTGGTTATAATTTTTGCTGTCTGCAAACTATTTTTAATGCCAGTTTTAAATGTTAATTTCAATAAGAAACCTTGTTATTGACGTAAGACCATCATTTTAGGGTACTATTTATACACACCCAATGACTATAGAAAAAGGCTTCTTTCAACTTTCGTTCACTCTTTTGATCTCTCTACTTTATCAAATTAATAAAACCATAATAACAATTAATGGTCTATTGAGTTTCATATTAAAAAAATGGTAATTCTTTAACACAATGCAACCAAAAATATAATTTAAAATTGATAAGGTTAATGGACTGCTAACAATTACTGCATATGGAATGCTGCCCCAAAAGTCCCATTCATCCACAACTCAAATTCTGTAACCTTAAGCTAGAAAATAGTCTAAGAACTCCGTGTGGTATTTAATATAAAATAAGAAACCATTGTTAATGATTCATTTGCTTAAACTAATTTTCAATTTTAATTTAAAATATCAAAAATTGTAGTTGAAAAAGTAAAAAATTACCTATGGTTGGCTGCTGGCTGATTAGTTGTGTCAACAATTACTTGTGCGCCGTCGTCTTGTGTCTGGTGTCCTACAGAGTCTGGGTTTGTTACTTCTCCTTTTTCGCCAGTGTCTTGCAAAAGAATATGTGAGAGAATGGTTAAGAATTCGAGAAGAAATTAAGCTAAAATAAAGCCTAAATAAAGCAAGTTTAAAAATTTAATATTGGCCTGCTGAAAAAACGTACTTATAAAAGAAAAACAAGCATTAAAATTACAATAAATCGCGATAAGAACAAAATGAATCAAATAAAATGGAAATATATTACGCTATTTCAGTGTTGTCTATTCAAGAATAAAACATTTTGTCTTAAGACACTTGGCCTCTTATCCAGTTTATCAGTTTAATTTTTTTCTGTTGTAAAAATTCGTAATCTTACTAGCAAATTTCTGTAGACATTTATGTTAAAAAAAATAAAAAACAACTTGTGATAAATTGAGTCATAATACATCAAGTCAAGTCATTAGCCAAATAGTTTGGTTTAACGGTCTTGGAACATTTGTTGTCTGGAAAATACAGCCAAGACAAGTTTTTAGTAATTAAACATACATATGTATATGCCGGGCAATTTTAATATTCTCGACAAATTTTAACTAATTCGTTCATTCTGACCTGTTTTATCAGAAAATGTTCAGCTGCTGCCAAACTTTAATCCTCAAAAAAAAGACGAAATCATAAACAAAAAACTTTTGCAAAATAATTTTCAAAATGAAATTCAAAAATTGTTAGCCAGCATAACTGTTCGACTAAGCGCGCGCCGCCGTAAACAACAACCATAATTGCTTTTTGAGTCAAGTTAAGTATAAAAACAATTAAACATAAAAGCAAATAAATGCAAAAGAAAAAGTTATTTCCTACACAAAAATAGAATGTTTTATCATTTAATGAGGCAAACAAAACGAGACAGCAAGTCGTTCTTAGGCTTAGGCTTGATAGAAATAATTGTGTATATAATTTAGATATGCTGCCACAACGATGATTGCACGAAAATATTTAGTCTCAGAACACTGTTCAGACGCTATAAAGTTTTGTCTCCATTTAGTTTATTGATACTTCAATTAAAATCTATGCATATTTTGTATGCATAATTTCAGAATAATTGCTTCAGAATTATGAAAACTGCAAAAAAATAAACTTAAGGTAAATTACCAACTTGCACCTCGCAAAAATTCGAATTTCTAATATCAATTAGCAATACTTTAAAGCCACAGATGTCAACTCGTAGCAAATGCCAACTCCTTCATTAAGTCAATTTGACTTCCGCAACTTTAAAGCATTACGAATCGACATTTGTCAGTTGAAATATTGCGAGTTCAGATTGGCCCAAATCGTCATTTTTCCGAAAATAACTAGTTACCGCTACTGAAACGAGCTGTTATTCATAAATCTCCAAAAATCAATCGTCACATCATCAAAAAGGGCTTACAATTAAAATCAAAATTATTTCGAGAAATATTAGTTGCCGCCAAAGGAAAATCTGCAACAAAACTAATATGTATAATAAATAATTACCAAACATTTTTTACTCACTGTTCCATTATTTTTTAGTTAATAATAATAAACAAAACAATTGTTTAGCTTCGACTTTACCCTTCCGAGTTGCAAAGCCCTTAATGCATTTTGCAGGCAAAGCAAAAGTAAATCTAAAGCACTGTCAAATTGTTGTTAATTGGCTTTGGGCAAATGCAAAATACTGGTAAATATGACAACAGAACATAATAATACTCAACAGAATATCATAAACTGTTTCCATAAGCCGATTTCACGTAAAAATAAACATGCCAAATTTTTTATGTGATGCAAAAACCAATTCATAACTTTGGAAATATTTGAGCTTAAAACTTAAAATTGAAACAACCCTAAAGTTAAAAAAAAACCAAATAAAAAAAATAAAAAAAAAACCTTTGTGGCAAACGCCATGAAAATCAATAAATGCATAAAAGTACAAATCAATCAACAAATATTTTATATTCTCATATTCACTTTTACAATTTATCTCAAAACATAATGTAACAAAACAAATCCTTCACATCTTCACTTTTTACAACAGAGATTTAAATGATAACAAATTTAAATCACAAATAACCAATAACAAAATTTTCCTATAAAACCCTTTAAAATTATCGAGGCGGTTTTCGTTTTTTCTTCATTCATTCTCGCGGTTCAATTATTTTTTAACAATCATTGTGCAACACTATTATTTCCGTATTTAGTTAATAAATTCTTATTACGAGTATTTTGTTCTCGACATACGAAAATTAAATATTCGTACACCTTTTACGATTTTTGGCCTTAAATTAAACTTTTGACAGATTAGCGCGCGGATAGCGTTTGCTATGCTTCACAACAAAGCTTGTTTCTGGGAATATTATATTTCAATTATAAAAAATTGTCTTTCCAAAGGTCGAAAATTGTACAGTGAGATACAAAAACAAATAAACCAATCATGGCGTCAAATGCTCTTTCACTTATAAAGCGGTACTACACAACTTTCATATGCTCAATGATGTAAACATAAAAAGATATAGTCTGGTCATCATACAAAACCGTTGAACTGCAAACGCATTCAGACAATTCCAGCTTTTTTTTGGAAGAACAAACCTTTCTTTGACATTTAAATATTCATGCCTTATTATTTTGTTTGGAAATTCGATGAACAAAGAATGTGTACACACCCATATGTGTTATACTAAATAACATTAAAATTAACTACGCTTTCTTACATATTTACTCTTTTCAATAATGCTCACACACTTGGAAATATTTCCAACCGTTTTGTGTCGCACTTTTAAAAAGTTGTTTTGTCAAAAACATAATCATTTTTAATAGGAGATTTTTTCTAAACTTTAAAAAGCTTTTACATACACACGTCTATGTTTACGGTTGCTCAAAAATAAGTTAAAATAAATATTTTTAATTAAAATATTGTTATCATTAAACCGTAGCAAACAAAGATAAAATACAGACGGGGGATGAAATATCAAGCTCAAGAATGTTTATCTATAACTTTTTAGAGCATTTGTCCAAGGGCGAGTGCCAAAAATTATAGTAATACAACATTAGCATCACAAAATGAATAAGAGAATTAGGTGCGGACAAATGAGTAAACAGACAACAAAGATTTTGGACAAAAGACAATCAGTAAAAAGCCGCTAACAAAAAGCTGAGCGGCCAAAAAATTCAAGACGAAAAAACTTGGACAATCAGACAAAAAAAGATGTTAGACAAAAGGGACAAAAAACGAGTTGAATAAAAATTGTACAAAAAAAATTTCAACACAAAGAAACATGACAAGTACGGTGCATTAAATTTAGACCATCTTGAAGTTCACAAAAATCAGTTTAGTAATAATAATCATTTAATATCAATGCGTCTCTTTGTCCGCACCAAATTGTCTCCGTCTTTTTATACAAAAATAAAAATGAGCAAAGGAAAAAAAAGATTTCATCATTCACAACAATAATCGATTTTCTATCTCTGAAAATCGGGCACTGGCAATTAGACTGTTGTTAAACGAGTCTAAACAGCAATATCGTGGCAAGAAAAAAATTTCAAAATGGTATACATTAAAAATAAAGCCACAATAGCAAGGAGGAGTTGCCGAAGATTTCCACATACATTAATGAATAGTTTTATCGCACATTATACATACATATTCGTCTTCCAATGCGTCCCCTCCCCAAAATATTATTCTATGGCTTGTCAAACAATTATTTAAGTTTAATATTTCTTCGCAAAGACGAATTTATGCATCTTAATTTTTTTTTCTACTTGGTGTCACGCCGGTCGATATAATTTCAGCTAATCAATATGCTCTTGAAACTAGTCTGCACAAAATGTAATATTATAAAAAATAAATTTTTTATGTTTTTGTTGGAAAAATACCAAACCATTTTTATTTTTTTCCAATTTTTTTCATATAGTATTTTTAGAGCTTTGTTGTGCACAAAGAGTAAGTTTCTTAAATTTTCTATAAAAATAATATTACCAGTGGTAAAGAAGTATCAATGGAATTATCATAATATTCAAGTAAAAAACGTTCTAAAATATTAGCGGTTAAATTAGAAAAATGCAAATATTATGCAGTTGCAGAACTTGAACTGGAATACAAATAACCAAAAAAACTAATGCTACCATGACATTAAACATTTTTTGCGTCTAAACTTTCGAGTCAAAAATTTACGTCTAAAATTTTCAGTCTTGCGTTCATTTTGAATACAAAATTCTTTGCGTTAAATGTGCTTAATTTAAAAACAAAAATATGGTTTTGCGTCTAAAACTTGTATGAAAACGCAAAAGAGTTTGACGTAAGCGTGGTTTAACATTATAGAGAAATTTTTTTTTTAATTTTTAAACCATTAAACAAGTTCATGAGGGGAAAAGAACACAACTACAAATTTATTAAGCTATTTAAAAATAAAATTATTCACAACTCATAATTGTTGGCTATTTGAAATCTTTATGCCATTTGGCCAAAAAATGTAAAAGTACTCAAATCTCATAAAAAAATAAATATAAAATAAATTAATACAATAAAATTAAATTTTGTGAATCAATTAGAAAAAGCCAAACGAAATAAGGTGTTTTGGTGAGCAGAAAACCAAAGTTGTGAAAATACCTGGTAAAAATTAATAAATAAAAACAAAAATAAAAAACACATAACCAATTTATAGGATTGGACTCTCTTTATTGCTATACTTCCCATGTAACTTTCACGGAATTATTTAAAACCACCGAAACATAGAATTTGTGTAGCTAATAACGCGATAAATTATTAAAATTACACTTTTAAAAACGAAAAGAGCGACAAGAATAAAAACATTTTAATCGATGCTTAACAAAGCATTATTAACAAATATAAAAAATTATTATTATTGACTGTGAATTAGGCTAATATTAATAAAAAGAATACCTGCAAAACTCGAAGAAAATTACGGTTTACATTATTTTTTTTGGAAATCTTTCGCGCATTTTATCAAGGAAAGAGGAATGTGAAGCTTTAACAATAGGACGTTCACAGCATCAAAGACAACTGAATCATTTTATCAGAAGAATAATTGTCAAATAAGTTTGACAAATAGAATTTCGTGTCAATCAATGCCATAGCTAAAATCAATTATTGTAATAAAAAATTCCGTTAACATTCACGCATATACATACATTCAAAAATTGCCAAACATATGAAACGTGTTTAAATTTAAACCCAAACTTCCAAACTAAATAAACGCAAACCAAAACACACAATTTTATTACTCTCAAAAAAATAAAAAAGTTACTTCATATCTTATTCTAGGTTTATTGTTTTGTTTTTCGGTTATTTAATTGTATTTTGATGCCAAAAAATATTTCGAAATTTAATAAAAAAATATTTATCGCAAAAAAAATTATCAAAATTTTTCAAATTTAAGAAAATTGAAATTTAATGAAATTATATATAAACGCAATGCATCTATTTTAGTCTAAAAACGAATAAATTTCTCAACCAAATAATTTTTTCTTTTATTCGTATTTTAAACTGAATTCAAGGGTGATAATAAATTTGAAAAGCCCTTTAAAAAACCGCAATCGGCTTATAAAAAAAAGGAATTAACAAACAAATGCGTTATAAATTAGCAAAATAATAAATTTGATATTTACCACACATAAACATACAACCATCAAAATTTTATGAACGACAAACAAAGTCTTGCTTGAAAAAAAAGAAAAAAATTTTTGAGTAAATCAAAAAAAATGCGTGCAGTTATAAAAATGCCAATCCAAAACAATCGTTGCAGAACAACGCATTATTTGTATTACCTATAGCTGACTACATGACAGCCCGTGTCAATGTAGATACGCTACAACGTCAACTTTTAGATGTTAATTTGCGTAACTTTGATGCCGCAAAAATTAAGTTGATTTGTCGCTGACTGTGGGTGTGGTGAACTGTAGTGAATTTACATTGCTGCAATATAAAATAAAAAAAAAGTTAAAAAGACCATAGAAGTCTTGAGTTGTATGTCCAAAAATTTTTTCATGAATTTAATAAAAGTTAACCCATAAATTTAAAACAAAAACGTGCATTGTGTTAACAAAACTGTCAAAAAAAAATTTGTGATTGGACCTGCTTTATTACTGGCTTGTCCTGCGCGGAAACCTTTTGGTGCCATAAAGTTTTTCGTTGAGATATTAATGAGTAAAATAAGTCAAAAGTTTCATTTTTAACTTTTCTTTGTATTCAAAAAAAAAATTTTAATCTATGTATACATTATTGAATGTTAACGATTGTCTAAATTCCCAAATGTGAAATTCATATCGCAATTTCGAAAAATTATATTATGATGCCAACGTTCTAAAAGAATTCTAAAATCCCAAAAAGAATAACGAGAATTAAAAAATTTGCAGAACTTGAAATTACGTCCAACTTTCATCAACCAGAAAAAAAGACCAACGTAAGTGTGTGCTATAGTCAAATTCGAAAAAAAAAACATAGTCATTTTTATTATATTGTCATGAAGGTTAATAGCACAAAAAAACTGGCTTAAAGACTAATAAAATTTAATCAATTAAAAAAATAAAAAAAAAATTCTAATAATTTAATAAGAAAATAGCACAACGAAAAAAAAATCTATAAAATAACAAAAAAAAAGAAAGGAATTGGCATATAATAAATGCAATAAAAATAAAACAGCTTTTCAAAGTTAGAAACTTTTTGATTCTCTTCTCCCTCTACAAGTGGACAACTTATGTCTATTAATGTAAATAGGCATTGCCCCTAAATTATTCACATTCATGGTTATATGAGTTATGAATTTGAAACTCTTTGGAGTGAGATGCTTATTATTGGATGTAAACTTAAAAATGGCACTGCCAAAAAATAGTATTTCAAAAACTTTTTTATTTTAGACAATTGGTAAGTCGTATATCATTTGAAAAAACCTAACTTATTGGTCTTCTTTTTGCTTTCTCTCCTCTTTAAAGCCTTGCTTATACCCATTGGGCTACATTTGTACTGTTTTGCCGCTTGTCGTTGGAAAATTCCGTCTTTGTGGTCAAACTTTTTTGACGAAGAGAGGCCAATTTACAAAGTGTGAAGACCTTTGGGGTCGATCCGGTTCCAGATTTGCGAGAAACAAAAAAAATTATTTTGGAATGCGATAAACAATCGTTTTTGAGATTTGAGACACCTTCCTCTATAAAATGATGTAAAAGATTTTCCGGATTCCATGATGTCTGAGTAAAACGTGATTGAAGGAAGTCTTGTTGGGAAGACATTTCTAGAATTAATTTTTTCAATTACGTTAATTAAGTTTATATGTCATTAAAAAGAAAGAGAGGCGCACACCATATCAAGTCAAAACCAATAGAATAAGAAAAAAAAATCTGCTTTGCAAATTAACAACCATTTATGGAGAACAAAAAAAATGAATGAAATAAATTGTGGATAAAAGAAAATAGCTGGTTATTTTTAAAATTTAACAAAACTGAAGCAAATTTATTTATTTTTGATGAAGCGATGATTAATTACTTAAACAAAACATAATAATGTTATTTTGCAGTTTTAATGGTTTTCTCAGGTTTTAATTATTATTGTTTATAAACAATTTTTTGTTTATACATAAAAACTCGCAAAAAAATGTGTATTAAGAGAAGGCTAACAAAAATTGTGTAAATTGGATGTCTAGGAAAAAATAAAGAATGCCCAATATCATAATGTTAATAAAAGTAGGAAAATATCCAGTATCGAATTTTTTCTAAAAACCAAAAAAAATTGGGTAAATTTATAAAAAAAAATTGAACAATGCTTCTGATGAATTATAAGAATTTACATTTAGAAAATCTTCACGAGGAGGATCACATTTAACCACTTATCTGGTTCGTTTTGAGCATAATCAATGGATTATCCTTAGTCTTAATATATCAAAAAATATATATCTGTGCTGATAGGTGAAAGCTGGGTATCGAAATGTAAAAATGGTTTCTCGCAGAGAAGAACTAAATTTGCCAAAAAAATAGAACAAAAGGGGTCCTATAGAGCTGGCGTCACAGAATTCTTGTTGCTGGGTTGGCAAAATGACGACTAATACATAAACTTTATCAGTCAAATCATAAAATATAAAAAAAAAACTCCGTTGTTTTGTACATTCGTCAGTGAACGGCTCTGTTTTTGTTGTTGTCAATGGGAAATGAAGGAAAAAAATGTTAATTAAAATACTAAATCTTTTATGAGAAAATGGAGAAGGAAAATTTTATTTCACTAGATTTGAATAATGTTATTGCTTAAAACTATTTTCAAATAATGAATAAATTTATATATATTTTCCCCTCGCTTATTTACTAAGTTTCTTATACATATTTGTTTTTGTTTAAGAAAGTGTCGGTCCGGCGAATGGCAATGCCATTGAAATGCGCATGAATTTCTCAAATCAACATAAAAGAAGTGTTATAAAAAAACTTATTTTTTTCTTCATTACCATAAAAATTCAGGCGAACTACTTTTGAATCTCATATAGGTAAGAAAAGTCAAAAAGTCATCAAAGAAGATAAATTTAAGTAAATTGGAAAGCAACAAGTAACAGTTCCGTTCTGCCAAACGTTTTGTGAAGCCGTGGAAATGACTATAAAGCCGTTTGTCCCCTAGTTGTTCCATTTACACTGCGGTTAAGGCAATCTTTCAGCTTCTCATTAATTTTTCATTATTTTGAGTACCCAAGTCATAAAAATTAAATAATTATAAAATTATGGCAAAGTGCACACATTCTCAAAGTTTAAATGTTGACAAACAATATTTTATAATGATTTAATTAAATTTTTCATTCAATATTTCTAATTGTTAGTCCGTTAGGCCCAGCTATTTCTTGGGTAGCACATGCTCCTGAAAAGACAAAGAAAAGTAAAATTGTTTTATTATTTTGTGAATTTCTTTTTTTTATTAATTATCAAAATTCCTATTAGCCCATTTTATTGTATACCGAGTTTAAAAGGTCTAGAGAAGCATTTGGAAATATTTTAATTGCGTTATTAATACTTTATTTTAATCAAATTAAAAAAGGTGACATCAAGCTGGCAAAAGAGCACAAGGAAATGTAACGTCAGAAATATTTAGTTTAAAAATTCTGAGGAAAGCATTTAAGTAACACTTGAATAACGTCATTCTGAATGAAACTTTAAAAACTGTACACAATATAAAAACCAAAGCGTTAACTTAACACTATTACTATACCAAAAAATTCTGAAGATCGAGCCTTGAGCTTGCAATAAACTTTGTTATTTCAAAAAAGCCTTAATTAAAAGCCGGCTTTATTTAGTGGAAAACAAAATAGTAAAAACAAACCGAGAATTAAAAACTACCAAAGCACATTATGAAAATGATGCATGAAAACAAACTAAAAATAGGAGGGAATCGTTGGCTCAAAAAACGCCAAAGGTCACAATAAAAATCAAAAAAACAACATAGCTCCAATCTGTTTCTCCTGCAAATGACGACTGTACGTGCAAGCAAACCAGATGTAATAATTACATATTAAACTTATGAGACATTTTGTTTTGAGAAAATAAGAAAGCTTAGCCTTTAATACTATTTTAGGTTATAAGAAATTACTGAATTTTGTTATTGAGTTCGGAATTTGAATCCCAATACAAAAGGACACCATTGAAACAATAAAGCTCCACACAGTTGAACCATTGTTTAAAAAATCTTATAAAACAATTAAACCCAAAATCAATTAGAAGAAATATGGTCCATGCTGTAAATGTGATTTAGGGCACGTCAACTTACGACAGCCCAATTTGCTTTTTGCAGGTAGGCTGCCTTGAGTTGGTGCTTGCTGCGCGAGTTGGCTGTTGCGAGTAGAAGAGTCGCAAAATGAAATTTCATATGATGAAAATAGCTCAACAATAATAATGCTCGTTCTCCATACTCTAAATTAAAACACTGATTTGTATGATAAAAGTATTAAACCGGAAGGTATTTCCACAAGAGAAAACAATCCGTAAAAGGCATGGCAAAACCCAAATCGTAAATATTTACCTAACAAACATATCTGTAACCGATTTCCAACAAGCAAAAAAAATAAATAAATAAATAAGCAAAAGTGTGAAAAATGGAGCAGTTTATTTGCTTATGTTTTAAAATCAATTAAATTTTCTCATTTAAAAAAAGGAGAATAAATAAATTTCTTCAAATAGTATTAAAAAATTTATAAACAAAGTTAATTTGTTTTATGCTTTTATAATAATGGGAAACGCAAATTTGCTTCTTATACTACAATTCGGTTCGGCTTTTGTTTTTTCTTCCATTTGTTCTAGTTTCAAAGATATAAGCCGTAAAAAATGTCTGAAAAGAAGTGACTATATTTTTTACGTTTCACACAAAGCATACATTATAAACGTTTATTGAACGGCCATATTAAAAATTTAAGAAAAGAAGAACAACGGAATACAAACAACTAAAATAATAATAACAAAATAACAACATAAAAAAATGGACTGTTGAATGCAAGGAAACCGACGAGGAGTGCTGAGATAATGGAGAGGCGAACGCGACACGACGGCTTAAAACAAATTGCCGACTCCCGCGGGAAAATGCCTTCATATGCATTTTTTAAGAGATAAAATGTGAGTTATATTAAATTTCAAAGCGCTTTTTTTTCAATTTCAAAAAATGTAAAAGAAATCAAAAATATATGTATGTATAAGCAAAATTATAATAAATAAATATTGAGCAAAAAAAAATCAATATTGAGAAAAGGTTATAGCCAACTTAGTAATACGCAAAAGGTTGAGTTTTTTTCACTTTTTAATTGATTAAAAGCGTTTCAAAAACAAAAGCATGCAATTTCCGTATAAAAAAATATAAAACTGAAAATCCAAGGTTAGAAGTTTTATAATGAGGAAGTTTTCAGTTTTTGCTTAGAATATTGTCAACAGCCTTAACTATACACCATTTTTTTAACTTTTATAGTGTAGGCTCAAAAAAATAAGTCCTAACGCATAACCCACTTACAAGAAAAAAATTCTCAAAAGCTTCAGAACATTTTGCCTTAATAATATTGCCATAATGCAGTAGGATGCTACAGACAGAAGTGAGGTTGAATTTTATCTTTGTGAGGGTTTAGAAAATGACTCTGAGTCGTAAAAGCGTGGTAGCTCGTCGACATTTTTAAAGAATATGAAGTAAAAGTATGAATCAACAACCGTATTATTTTATAAAATATTTACATAAGAAATTATTTTAAAAATAATCGAATTTTTCGATGTTAGATGGTACAATAACTTTGGGCAATAAAAATTGTGGGCTGCATTCATGTGCTCTGTTAGTTGAAAATCCAGCAAAAAAAACAGCGAAAAATTTTACATAATGTAAAATGTAACTCTATTTGATGCTTTCATGTAAGACCGAAATGAGTTCAGGCGGTTTCTTTCTTCAGGACGCAAGAGCGATTGTCAGACTTATTTGACAATAATTTTCATCAAAAATGCCACGCAGCGTTACAGCATCTTAACTCTGAAATAACCGTTAGAAAGAGGAAACAAAACTGATATTATAATATGTGGCATTTTTGATGCTGTTTTTAAAATAAAAGGTCAACCAAATAAAAATTTCGTTTTTGATTTACTATAAAATTGCCAATCGCAGAGACAATTGTTCGAACACCCATTTATAAATATTTATTGCATTTTGGAAAATGAGAAGACATCTTGTTAATAAATTTATTTCTTTTCTAAAAAGAACAACTTTAAAGCACTGCACTCTGAAGAAAAAAAGTGAAACGTTAAAATACAATTTTCCGAAAACAAAAAAAAAGGTAAAAAATGTTGACTTTTATTGATATGATAAATAATTATTAATTCCCCGTGTGTAAAATTTGATTAGGCAGTAATGCAAAAAAAAAGTTAAAGCAAAATAAAAAAAACAATAAATTCCGCAAAAATACTTTTGAAGCCTCATAAACATAATTGATGATGACAGATAAAAAAAATCCAAAAAAAAATTTTTAGACTAAAACATATTAAAAAAAATTTAAATTAGTTTAAATAATAAAAGAACATTAAACTTTATCATAATTGTAATTATGTGCTTTAGCCCAACTAAAAAATAGAACAAATGCTCCATTTAATAAACACAAAAATAATAACAAACAAAAAGATTAATGACTATCAGAGCGTGTAAGCCCGGCTAAAATAAACAAAATTCAAAAAATTATAAAAGCGATTTGGCACTAAATTCCTAACCAATTCTTAAAATGAAAAGTGAAAAACAAATCCTAAATCCTGAAACTCATATAAGCTATTTTCTTAGCTTTAAATAGAATACCAAAAATAAACTTATTGAAAAGTTATTAAGCAAAAAATATTATTTTAATAACAAAAAGCCATTTAACAGGCACAAAAAAATAAAGAAAATGAATACTTTCATTAAATATAAAACTGTAGTATCCAATTATTAAACCAAATCTAAAAATCTCTATAAAAGTAATTTGACGCTTCAAGCATCAACTGAGACGTCGTATAGACGAACATGTTTGTCATTAAACGTACATGACGCAACCCGATACTTTTTATCAGACATTTGTTGGGAAGATACTCCATATAGCAAGTTTTCGCCTGTACCGCTAAAAGTATGCAATGTTGTAAAAGACGTTTTCGACTTTCTAGACAATATTCCAACCGCCGTACATGCACGCAGCTAAATACAGATCCTTGTCTCCGGCCATTTTTTCAACATGCCAAATTCCGCCGTTAAGCTAAAAAATAAAAATAAATAATGAGCTTTACAAGTTTAAGTTATCACAAAATTTTTGAAAAAGTTTGATTAATACCTCAGTCATAAAATTCCGAGCATTTCACAACATTTTCATCAATTCAGAGATTTAGCTCAAAATGGCGATTGGCAAAAAGCATCAAAATTTAATGCAAACCACGTTATGATATAAAAAATAAGCAGGGATGTGCAAACATGGTTAAATTAACTAAAATGTTGAAGAGAAAATGCGCAATAAAAAAACTTATTGCTGGTCTAATCCTTTGTATAACGAAAAACTAGTAGGTCTGTGGTTATGGAATTTTGTTTGCGTAGAAAACGAAGACCTACGACTGGCCATGATAAATGCAGTGATAATGAAGAAAGATCTACTGGTCATCAATGAGCATTAATCCAGTGTCGTAAATCAACAAAACAAACAAAAAAAATATTTAAAAGTTCATATAAGAAAGGGTCAACATAATCCGCAGCTAAACTAAATTATGTTAAGTGATGGGACAAAATTTCTCAAAATCTCAAAAAAGACATAAATAACCTTGTGTTCATAGACCGGAGTTTCAAACTTTCTCATATCCAACAGCTGCAAAGTCTCATCGTAGGAGCCGGTAATCAAAAATTTATCATTGTCTTCACATTTTTCAATAAACGTGACACCACTTTCATGAGACTTATTGAGGCTTTGCGGATGGTTTTCTGAGCGTACATCCCAGATCTTTGCTACACCATCTTCAGCGCCGCTGGCAGCAATGTGATTGCTAAGCCAGCAACAACTCCACACTTCACACACTTCCTTAAATCAAATACATGTCGCCAAAAAAGAAAATTTCAAGCTTGAAACAACTCACCAGTCCATACTCAGACTTATGGCCCATCCAATGCCGATCCAAAACAAAAGAGGTGACGTCGGTCAAAAATATTTCTCCGTAATCATCGCTGCATATCACATTATTGGACGAGGAATTACATGAAACGTCCAACAAAATGCCGCCAGACAAAATTCCAGACGAGTTTTGGGCGCCCGATTTTACATCAACAATAGAGAGTCGGCCATTCGTTAGTGATGCAATGATTTTAGTCGAATTAGGAATAATCTAAAAATACAAAAAAATACTTAGAATAATGAACTAAAAAAGATAGTTAGATGATTAACTTCAAACCGAAACACTCCGCCGTCGGTAGGAATTTTTCGCTGGACGGACAAGCCCACAGTGGACAAAAGATAAACACTTCCCGTCCGTGAAGTATGGTTGTCTTTGCTTAATTGGTATGTTGACACAATTAAATCATTACAGACATCAAGATCAGGAGCGTACGACACATTGTCAACAAACCGCAGAAATGCCGGAGGTTCGTCCAAAAGGGTTGCAACAGAAGGCCGTTCGTTCATTTTACTTAAAAAACAAAGTCAAAATGATTTATCAAAAAAACAGGGATATAAAAGCAACTTAAGTTTATATACAGATATATATATAATGTAGATATAAAAGTACACAAAAACTATTTTTTTTTCTCGCACTCTCAAGCCTGCTTATTCATAATTATATTTTAAAAATGAACACAAAACACCAATTTGCTAAAAATTACAAAATTTGAATTCAAATTTGATAATTTAATTAACTTTTTTAATTTTTCGAATTTTCCAGTTGTTTTTAAAAATTTTTTTTCGGTTTAATCAATTGGAATCGTACAATCTGTTAATTCATCCATTGATTAATGAATGTAGAGTCAAAGGATTAAGACTGTAGAAATTTCCACAATGGGACCTTTTCTTTTTTTGATCAAATACTTTATTGTCGTCTTGTATGATGAATTTTGGGTGTCTTGATAGCAATTAAATTGGACATTTTTGCGCTGTGTTTTTTGTACATACTGTAAAAACTGGATTGTTATTGTTTTGAACACTAATTAAACCAAAAAAGTTCCAAAGATGCGATAATTAGTTTTTTATTTTTTGCTGTTTGTAAAATGATTATTGATCAAATTTGATCAAAAAAAGAAAAGGTATATATTGTTTTGTTTTTTATGATAGATGTCCAAATTAATTGAAGGCTCAGAGTTGACTTTAAGCCATGCGCCAATTGAACCAGCTGAAGCCAATGTTGATCTACTAGAATTAAACCCATATTCTTTTGATTTTGAAGGCTTACAGGAACAAATCAATGAACTGGCCAAACAGAACGACATTCTGACTAAAATCAACGAGGACCAGACACAGATTATTGGCGACTTGGCAGATTCTGTTTTGGTATAATTATTACTACTTTTATGAGCTGAGCAATGTCAGAATACTAATTTCATATAAATTTTTTCCTTTTTATGATCCAAAAATTTGAATAATTAGTCAGGACTTAATTCAATAAAACTTCTAGATTGAAAAATGTGCATAATAACTGTTTGTTAAATGCTCTATGCCAAAATATGCGCAACACTTTAATTCTATTTTATAATTATTATAATACGAAGAAAATTTGATTAAAAAATTTGAAAAATTTATCTTTTATGAAGCTGTGTCTTTCTATTTGCGATAAATGGTTCATTCAGGAGTTAAGACAAAAATTGGATGGTTTGCGCAGTTTCAATGACGGGTTGCTGAAAACCCTAATTCCGGCGCCGGTGAATTTGGATTACGAACGGCGCGAAAACGATTCTTTGGTGATCTCTTGGGATAACATTATTCCTCTATTGAATATGGTGGAAGGTGCAACTTGTTTTTGCTCATATTCTCCGATTTTTACTTAACATCGTTTTAAGGCTATGAAATCTGGTTAAACGACGTTCCGTCGGGTATCGTTACGGCGCGGCACAAACGTTTTGTCGTTTCCGATGTTGACCCTAATAAGGAATACAAGTAATTATTTAGGAGTTAGCTTTGTTTTTTTTGAAATTTTGATTATTTTTGCCATAATTATTGACTTTTTTCTAAGTAATAATTTTCATCGGAGGGTTTTTTTTGTGATTTTTATTTTATGTCCGTTAATTTTTAAAATGCTGCTAGATTGTAGATGTTTATATGGTGTATTTTTTAATTTTGGCAGCACGGATTGAAGGCACACACTTCGATTTTAAGTATTTCAGGTTGTCTATTGAAGCTATTTCCGAGTTCAACTGCGTCCATTCACTAAAGGCCGATTTGTTTATATCCAGTGTCGAAAATGATGTTATTGAGAATAAAGAAAACTTTAGCGCAGCCGATGAATCAAAGGTTTTTTTTATTTATTAACAACACAAATTAGACCCCAAAGTCTACTAGTAAACTCAAATTTCATAAAATTATTCATTTTAAGATTGCTGAAAACGCGTAACAAAATTTATTGATGATGAATGGTTCTAACAATTAATGAAAATTTAAATTAAAATTCTTGTGATATTTGTATATACGACGCTGAAATGTTGGTGAATCAACTACTGAATTTTTTTCGACCACAAATTACAAAATTATATATTATGTTAGAAAAATTGGTTTTTTTATTTTTATTTTATATTATAATGTATGTATTTGTTTGTTTTAAAGTTGGGAGTTTTTTTTTGAAATAAAAACTTAAAAATTGGCAAAACTATTTACTTTTAATTGAAATTTTTTTTTATTTTTTAAGTTAAACGCTTAATTGAACTATTCTCAAAAAAAAATTTGGCATTGCAATTTTATGTATTTTGTAGAATCAAATATTATTTTTAATACCCTATACTCTCATTTTAAAAATAATTATCATTGTTTTTTATTTATCGTTTTTTGTGAATGTTTGCTCAAATTAGCAAGCACAATATTTTGTTCCTTTGAAATTATTTTTGTTTTCTACTACTTTGTAGCTTGTCAGAGTTGTTGAGCTGCAAGACTTTTAGCAAATTTTGTAGTACTGCTAGAAGCTCCGCAACGCTATTTACTTCCATTTATGAAAGCTCTGACTACTACTGTTTTTTATGCCGTCTTTTTTTAATTAGACTTTACAATACGACGAAACATCTTATCTTCAAGGTATTTTTTTTTTATTACAGTTGGGAATCAATTTGCCAATATATTATTTACTAGCGTATGGCTAAATGTTCTATACTAAATATTGCATTCTTTTTGTGATTTTGCCACTTCTTATATTTTTTTATAACGTTGGGAGTTTTTATTATATATTGAAATGGAAAATGTTTTCTTTTTTTACAAAATAGTACATTCATTTATCTTTTGCAATTTTTTTTGGTTTTGTTAAGATTTTTGATTTTGTAAATTTTGTCCCAGGGAGAGGTTTAACATAGAAGTGCATTTATATATATATCGTGCACACAAAAAATTTCTTACTAGTTCTTTATTTTACTTTATTTAGAGTTTGATTTAATTATAGCTTATTTCACTTAAAATTTTAATTTCATTTGGTGTTTGGCCTTTTGTGCGGTTTTTAATTATTTTTAATTTAATTATTATGTTATGCTAGTGATTCAAAGTGTTTAATCTAAGAACTTGTCGGTGTGAGAGGCATTTTTAAACAGAAAAATATAGTTAACTGGAAATGGTTCTAATTAGACGAAAATCGACTTATAGGCTTTCTGTTTATGCAGTAGACATTTTTTGAGTAAATGTTTTTTTGAAAATAAGAAAATAAATCCAAACATCAAAGCCATAAAATAAGACGGCATTAGTAACCAATTTATAAATTAGATTGGCTTCTAGGCAATCTAACTTTTTAAGTAATTGTTTTGCTTAAAAGTCAAGCTCAATGGAATAGTTTAAAAATTTATGTGATTTTTTGCCCCCTACTTCCTCTTCCGCCAATTTTGGAAAAAAGCATCATGCACTTATCAACAGGAAAATTGTTGAGCAAAAGAAATGCATCAGCGAGCTCTTTAATTTTTCATGAATTTATTTGCCCAAAAAATGTATTTTTATTGCAGCCAAAATTACACTGGACATTTGTGTGTGAGACAAATGTGGCATTGATGTATTTTTACCATAGAGTTTATGAGATAAATCTATGAGGTAGGAATTTTTTTAGATCTTAAGGCAAGAGAGTCCAATTACCCCTTTCTGCAACATTGGCATTAAATTTGGCCCGTTTTACTTCGCTGTATGAAAGATTGGCCTTGACTTCTTCATTGGCCAATTTTTTTTTAGCTTTTTTGAATCTTTTGAAATATAGCGGCATAAAAAAGAGGAAGTTATAAAACAAGAAAAGTTAATTGTAATACTTACAGCAAAATTTTAGGTATTAGAATATTGCATAAAAAGAAATAAAATTGCGTTTGACTATATGGAGCAAATTAAAGAAATACTTTTCATATTCATATTACTTAGAAGTCGTAAATTCCTCTCCATAATTAAATTTAATTCTAATTTTTTTGCATTTTAAGCTGTTTTTAGTTCCACTTTTTTTTGTTTCTTGCATTAATGATTTCTTATCTTTTTAATTTTTTTATTATGTTTAGTTGAAATAAATGATATTGAATTTATGAGCCTTTTTTAAATTTTACGGATAAGAACCGTGTGACGCAATGCATCAACATGCATTTTTAGGTCCTGTATATATTTATGATTTTCTAATTATTTCACGGTTTTTAATAGGTTTTGGTTTTGTAAAATTAATTTTTAGGACTTATTTATGCAGTCAAAACCGATACACGATTTTATGAGATTGATAAATTTATCAGGAATGGAGGATGAGGATGAGGAACTTACTATAAACCGCCTATAATGTTTTAAAGGAAATGATGCTTGGAATAACTTGTAAGACATATTTAACAATTTTTGTCGTTTTTTTTGATTATTAACGTTTAGATTTAAAAATGCGTTTTTGGCCCTGTTATGTTTTTTTACTGTTGCGAGTAAGAATGTGTACTAGAAAAAATATATTTTTCTATACAGTTTGTCTAGGTATAACCGTTTAGTTCCCTTGCATAATTTGATTCAAAAATGGCAAAAAAAAACTCAAATACATATTTATACCCAAAACCGATTACGTTTCTTGTTTTGCAAAATAGGAAAACATTTTTCTGAAATTCATTTTTTTCATAATAACAATAAATATGAATTTATTTTTTGTAGTAAGCTTTAAACATGTTTGTTTTGATAAAATTTTCATGTCAAAAAATTACTTTAGAACAAATACAAACCTATGCATATCAGTGTTTCCTCGAGTAATTGCATTTTGTATGTTTTTTTTGAAAAATACAATTGCAATTTTAATTAGTTTAACGGCGAATGAAAAAATTATATTCTAAAAAGTGGATTAGCCTGAAGGAGTTAATTTTTCTACGAAAAAATTCGTTTTATTTTGGAGTGTCTAAAGGCAGATTATTCAAACGGTAAAAGTTAACCGGCAAACTTCAATTTTTAATTGCATTAAAATGTAAAAGAAAGAAAAAGCAAAAAATGTATATTATAAATTTCTTTTTTTATTTGCACTCATTCACTTTCAAAGGCGCGAAATTATTCATTAGTCTTTAATCAAGACGGAAAAATTAAGACGCAGGTGTTTGTGCATTCTTGAAGATAAGTGATGGTAAGGGGAGACTTACGTGAGCTAACAGGCGAAATGCAACAAAAAAATCCGTGAGATGAAATGGAAAAAAAAAAGTGAATAAAGAGATATAAATAACATATAGAAAGACATTACGCGCCGAAACACTATTTGGCCTGCGATCTGGTCTTTCAGCAAAAATGTCAAAAGAAAAAAGGAGAGTTGTTTTCTTGACGCGGTAGCAGAAGTATTGGGCATATATTTATATTTTGTTGAGAGTTTATTTATTATTATGGTAGATGTCAAAATAACAAAAGAAAAACGTAGGACTTTGTAATTGCCAAACAATGATAAAGCCGTCATTATTGTCTTTTTGCACTACTCTTGTTGTTTATTTTTGTACTCTGGCCTACTATTCTTGTCGTTTTTGTTACAACAAGGAGAATGTAAAATGTAAGCCGATGATGTGAATTGTGTTAAAATTTGTGGCGTATTTCACTAACATTCCTTACTCTCTTTTTTTTGCTCAAATATACAGAAAAAGAATTAATAATTAAGGGTAAGTGAACGTATCTCTTTTCTGTCGCTTTTCCCAAGTTCTATTAGAGCCTTCGCTCTTTGTCAGTTTACAAAACATCTGCCTGAGCAAGCAGATTTTTTTCTTTTTAATCTATTTTCATTTCTTTTTTCGCATAAGTTTTTAACCAAATTTTTTTCGCGACGTTGCTGCGTCTTATTCTGCTTTTCCTATTCTAATCTAGAATATTATACAAACCACAAGAAAGAGAAATAAAAATTTATTTAGTCTTTAGTATGCTTTATGACATTGTCTTTGACGGCTTAAGAATCTCTCTTGCTCTTGCTAACCAAAATGAAGATCAAGCCTCTGCGAAATACAATCTTTTTTTCTGTTAAAACTTTCTTTTCACTTCGCTCTTTTTACTTTTTTTCATTGCCATTTGGCTTCCTTTTTTTTACTTATTTATGCTTAAAATCCTTTTTATTTCTTTTTCACGCTAAAACACGATATATGCATATTTTCCCGAATTATATTTTGCTTTGCTTGTACATTTCTTATAGTTTATTTCAAATTTGAATCGCTTTCCGTTTGCAATTTCCATTTCCTTTTAACGTGTAGCACTCCTTGTTTTGCTTAACTCTTTGACTTACTTTACCCTCGGCTTATTTTGTTTTTGGCACCTTGGCTAACGGGAGAGAAAATGGAAATTTTTCTTACAGACGCAATTTAGAATGACTTATATTGTAACTTATACTTTATTTTCTGAGATTTTTTTGCCAACGAAAAATGACTTTCCTACGTGAATTCAATGTTCTTTATTTTTTTTTATAATTTATTTTATTATGATCGTATTTTCTCTTTGCATTATTAGCTTCAACTTCTCAAAGTTTTTTTTGTCGTGCACACGCACCCCCCCCTCTTCCCCTCTTCCCCCCCCCCTCTCCCTTCCCCTTCCCCAAAAGAACTGCATAAAAGAGACTTCTAGAAACACTAGCTAAATACGAAAAAAAAATTTTCATTTATTTTTTCCACTTGACGCTTGACGCTTGCCCTTTTACTTTATTTTCCTTCTCCCTCGTCGGAGGGGCGCCGACCTTGCCAATTGTTTGCTGTGGCAGTTAAATTGCACTGAATTCCTACCCTATTACAAATTTCATAAATATATTTTTTCGAAAGAAAATTTTATTTCGTTTTAAAATTTTTTGTTGTTTCTTGATTATTTGCCTTTTATTTTGACGTATTATTTGAAGGAAAAAACATTAGGTTAACAAACATTTAAAAGATATTTTCGGTTTTGTTTTAACTTATTCCGTGTTATTTTTTTCTGTCTGTGTGCCTCGCTTTTTCTTTCTCCACCAACAGTTTATATGGCTTCTGTTAAATTGTTTTTGAAACATTTTTTTATTTTATTTTGGCGAATATATTGGATTCTGTCAGCAATATTATGTTCCACATGTTTGAGCACTTTAGTTTGTTCGTTTCACCTCATATGCTACATCCCCAGAAGTAGCACAATAAGATGATATTTCCCTTAATCTTAAAATAGATGCCCATATGTTGTCAAGGATTAAACGATGCGTATGCACAAATGAGCAGTAATTCTTGGAGTTCTTATTTGAATATATAAAAGGATGTTTTTGCAATTTTGAACAAATGCAATAGCTAATTTTTGTTGTTGGTAGCTTTATATGAGCGATAGATTTGCTAAGATTGTCTTTGCATTTTTTTACAAAAATTTTAACCCGAGCTTTCGTTTAAGTCCAAAATAATTCCACGCCATTTTCCCTTAAACCCCTTTATCTTAAATACAGGCTTTTAACCCTACCAGTTATTTTATTTTCTTTACAAGATATCCAATATGCTTTATGAGTAGTTCAGAAATAGAAAAAAGAAATAGGCCCCAGGAGTTCGACAATTTGGCTTTGAATTATTTTAATGAAATACCATGAGGATCATGAAATCTAAATAGCGCCTTACTAAATCTCTTACTACCATGGTATTGGGCCTATTTAAGTGGCTCATCTAACTATGTTAAGCTTACGACAACATTAGCACTAATTTTTCAGATTTCCTGACTTGTTTTGTAAACTACACATTGCGGAAATTTTATTTTCACTTTTTTGTCTTTTATTGTTTTTACCGCAACAACTAAAAATGATAACAGCCTAAAAAACAACATTGACAAAGTAAAAAAAAGTAAACTCCATTTGCGCCAAATCACAAAAGCGAATAAATGCCGGGCTGATTTGACGCTTTATCCCATCAAGTTGTTGTACCCATACGTTAGGCATAAAAGTTTTTTTTTCGTTTTATTGGCGAATTCTGTTTATTTATCCGTTAATTTTTTGTGAAGTGTTCTAAGCAAAATATTTTTTGCAGTATATTCAAGTAAGAATGTCTTTTTAAATATTATTCTTAAATGTGGGTTAACAGACTGCAGGTTTAAAAGACGCAGACAAATAAACAAAAACGAAAATGGGTAGGAACAAGACAAAATAAGCGCTAAATTATTGCAACGTTATATATTTTTTAATTCTTTTTTAATTAAAAATAGTGATCATACCAAAATGTACCCTCTTTTTGTATAAAGAAGATTTATAAGTCATTATAATCATTTTGGTTGTAAAATTTTGTGTCTCTTTGTCTGCTTCTTTTAATGACCAGTGCATGCATTTAAGTTAAAAATTGAGTTAACATCCAAGTTTTAATTATATTATAGCAATTTTTTGTTGCTTAAATATCATAAAGTTTAATAATTAAAGGATTTTCGACTTTTAAATTGCAAAAATTGTGTTAGACATTCCGGATGCATGATGGTAATCAACTTGACTAGTAATTTTTTGTCTAAATATAAATTTAATTATTTAAATGCAAAACCTAAACGGGTAAGCTTTAAAATATAAAATATTAATTTAATAAAATATTAATTTAGGAAAGAGGTATCTATCGACTTACTTTTTCTTTGCGATAACATGCTTTGATATAATTTTCAAACATTTTAAGTGGTTAACTCAAGAGATACCTAAAAACCTTAGTGCAAACAAGAGTCTTAGCTTTAAGCAAAATTAACCGTTGGCTGTTATTTAGACTTCAGTTCGTCCTAAGTTTTAGGCTTAAATTTAAGCTTTTTATCATTTGAGACTTTATAATTCTAACCTTTCTTTAGCAATCTACGCCAAAACAATTATTAATTATTGCTAAAAATTTCTAATACGCTAATCACACTCTTCGAATTACAAAGAATTTTTCAAAAAAAATTAAAACAAAAGGATATCTACGCACTCATTTTTTTTTTGCAAAGTGTAATTCTCTTTGGCCCAAAATTACCTCTAATTCAAAATGTAAATTTTTTGAAAATTAGCCAAAATTTTCGAATGTTTTTTATCTTTGCAAAGAACTTATAAAAGAATATTCTTTTTGCGTCACAACAATATTTTTTGAGAAAAAATACAAAACAATCATTTTTTTAAAGTAAAAAATTTTGTTTTTTTTTGGTGACTTATAAAAGGGCTATTTTTTGTCACAATGCTCTCCTCTTTTTTTGTTAAGCAAAAAATGTTAAAACTTCTACAATTTTATTTCTGATTTTTTTAGATATAGTGAATTGGCGTTGGACTTGACTGTTTTTTTACTTAATACGACCAAGTTATTTTAGCTTTTAAGGCATCCATTGTGTTGCTCCTACAAATTGCTTTAAATCAAAACAAGACTTTTTTATGTTCCAAAAAAAAAATCAGTGGGAAGGTATATATTCAGAAAAAAATAAATAATTGAACCAAAATAAATGCTAGAAATGCAGCTTTTGACTACGTTTTATTCTAAAGTTAGTGCTTCCTTCTCTTTGACCCGTAATGGACTGTTAAATGCAATAAGCTTCCTGTTTTCCCCCTTTTTTTCTTACAATTTGTTTTTCTTGCTCAAGTTAAAGCGAATACATTTAATATAACACCAGTATTTTTTTTAATGAAACTTTAAGTGCGAAAAAATTCTATAAAATAAAAATATTCTTTTTTTTTTTTGTGCATTTAAAAAATGTTTTTATTGGCGCTTTTTTATCTGAAATTTGAACTTGCTTGAATTTTAGTAATAAAATGAAGTTATAAGAGTAAGAGTTAAACAGATTAATGAGAAAGTTTTTGCAGAAGAGTAATATGATGGCAACCGTTCGTTACCTCCCCCCGGCAAGCCCCCTTTTTTGCTTCTAATTATTGGTTGTATTGAACACATCAACTAAGAGCAAGAGCAACACAAAATTGAAAAAATCTTTCAAACCTTTCCGCTTTCAACATTTAGGGCTTGTGTAGGTCTTTTATACTTTATTCAAGGCCACTATCCTTTTTTATTCTCTAAACATTTCAAAATTTTTTTTATTGGTTTTTTATTTTCTTGAAGACCATTTACAACATAATTTTATAGCGTTTCCGTGTTGAATAATGCATCCTACACAATTGAACTTTTATTTATTAAAAAAAGTTGGTTGCAGGAAGTTATGGTCAAAACCAAAATTAATTAAGAATCTCCTGGACTTTTGAGCTCATTATGGCGTGTTGTGAGTAGAATCTAAAATGCAATCAAACTCTATTTAAACGGAAATGAAAGTACGCTAGAATTGAAATGGCTTCATATTTGTTTCTATTATTTTTTTTGAACTTTTTCCAGCTTTTTTTTGCTGTAATATTTTGACTTTTCATAAGTATAAATTTGATAACGATTGAGTTTGTGCTATAATGCTTAAAGCCAAAAAAATAATGTAATCGATCGCATATTTATTTTAAACGCTCAAAAGTGCTTTTTGTTGTATTTTTTGATTTATTAACATTTGATATTTCTTAACGCCTTGAAATTTTCAACTGTTTAAAAATGTTTTGAACTTTTGTTTGCAACCACAAGATGAAGGGTCAGTCAAATTGTGAGACAGTAGTTTTATCTAATTTACAGTTAAGATTAAAATCGACTTAAATTATTTATGGCCTCAAACTTATTTTTGCTGGAGGAAAAAAATGAGTGTTTTTGTTTTTTTTACTGTATTTGTGTAATTTGAGTGTTTTCAGTTTTTATTACACTTTTTGGCATTTCCTTGCATGCCCTTTCCACTTTTTTTGTGCTGTTCTACCTTAAAAAAATTCTTAACGCTCTATTCACGGAAGGGGGAGAGGGGATTAAAGGGGTTTGAAATATGGCATTGATGGCAATGGTATTGATAAAAATAGATGAGATTAAATTTATTTTTTACTTTTGCTTTTTTGAGCTTTTTTTCGCTTTTGCCCAAAACATTAATGTATTGGAAATTTAATTTTTTAAGTTTTATTTACAGAAGGTTTTCAAATTTTTTTAATAATAAATTGTAGAGTAGAGCTTTCCTTTTGGTTCTTTTCCATCAGCGAACTGTTTAATTTTGTCATTATTAATGTTCGTAATTTCTGTTATTTTCTTTGAAGTCCTTGTTAAATTTTGGTCTAAAAAATGTTTTTGTTCTTAAGCGTGACTGAGCGTCGAATTTGCGTTTGATAAGTGTGCGCGCATTATTAAAAGCTTTTGAAAATGATTCCCTAAATATTTTGAAGTTAAGCGAGTTATTTTTGAGTCTTTGGATGTTAGTTTTTTTGTTTTTTGTCGTTGTTCTGAACTCAGCAAATATTATTGTTTATTTGTTCTGATTTAATTATTGGAGAATCAGTTTTATACTCAAACAATACCTAAATACAGTTTGTCAACTTGAGCTTCACACTGTACATAACGACCAAGTCCATTTAACTCTTCATCTTGTTTTTCTTTAGTTTTTTGTCATGAATTACTGACACACACAAATAAAATTTGTCTACTTTCTATTAAACAGGAAGAAAAAAATAAATCCCAAAAATGTTAATCATTTAAAGATTTTTTTTCGATAATATTAAAAGTGTGAGAAAAAAAAAGTTGAAAAAGCTGGCCAGCTAACCGAACGGTGAAAGTGAAAGGAAAAGGAGAATGAAAGGGGGAAAGGCGGTGCGGGACGAGAGAAAGAGCAGTTGCAGGAAAGTGGGTGCTAAACAAGTAAGCTTGCAGGCATGGACTTATTTGGAAAACAGCAGAAATGAGCGGCGGTCGGTCGGTCGGTTGGCTGTGCAATTAGCAGAGTGGAGAGGGAAAGGCGGGAAAAAGCACTACGTAAAAAATATGTATTGACCGCTTTTTTCACTAACTTTTTGTTTTAATTTTAAAAAAGTTTTATAAAAATATTTTTGCCGTTTTTTTAAATTAGTTAATGCAAATTATTTTTTTCATTTTTATTGTTTTAAGTTTGTTTTAAATAAATTGTCCTTTTATTATTTTGTTGGGCGTTTCGGTGAATGTTTTTTGTTGCTTCGAAAAGATTAATTTTGATAAATGATTTTATGTTTTATATCCTTTAGTGTAATGAACTGTGTCTTCTTTTTTAAACTATTTCAGTGAATTTGAAGTCTGTATTTTGAAAAACATGGAATATTTGCAGTACTGTAGATAGATCTTTAAACAACACTACAACTATTTGTAGCTTTTAGACCTTGGGTAAAGGCGTTAGATCCTTTGATATAGTATTTTATAAAATTTTTAGTCTTAAAGATTTCTTTTAACTTTGACGCATTCTTTTATTAATATCCATTTAATTAACAATTTTATTTTGCGAATTACGCCTTAGTCGTCCCTATAATTGTTGTATTAAATTTTATAAAAATACGATTGGTTTATGATGTGTCGAATGTTAGCCATTTCTTTTTTTTCCAAAAATAAACACATGAATTGACAAGCTCCTTTTATTACACCTTTTATTACATTCACATACTAAGCCAAATACTTTTTTAACATGTTTACCATTTGGATTCATTCTTTTGAGACTTTGAATGAATTTGTCGATTTTGCCCTCAACTTTGAATTATGTTGTATTGTGTCCATACAAGTAAAACAAATCATCAACTGTGAGTTTACTGTAAATGCCTTTTAATGTTGATTAAGTTACAAACCAAAAAAGCTTGACTGGTTGTTGAACAGCAGGCAGTGTAGCTTTGGCCTCTCAATTATAAATGGATTAGGAACGTTATTCTTTTATTCTTTATTTAATAACCCTACTCATAATATCAAAGTCGTGCACACTTTTATTATACATTAACACCAATGTGTGCTCTTTTGAGGTATTGAACGAACTTCAAGTTTTATACCTTGATCTAATTATATTTAAGTTGTGTCTAATTGAATTTAGGTTGCATTAAACTTTCCAGTTTTGAGCATTTGCTTAAGCAATCTTTTCGTATTTTAATAATTAAAAAACAAAAATAGTAATATAACTTTTCCTTTTTTTTTGTTAATTTGTTAGGCCTGTAGTTATAATTAATATTGCGGCTTGTGGTTTTTCATATTGATTATTCATTTCTTTGCTTTTGTGTGTATGGTTTACTTTTTGGTACTCATTTATCAACATTTGAAATGTGTGTTTTTTGCTACATTTTCGATTTTTTGTTAAAGAGATTTGCTTGGCAATGTTGTTATTGTCGTTGTTTTTGGTGGTGTGTAGCACTTTTTGTTGTTGTCTCTCAAAAGTATTGTTGTCAAGTATATTTCTCGGCTTTAATTTGTCTTTTGAATAGTCTTATTATTATGATTATTCATATTGCAAAATATATTGTCGGTAAACCTTTTATTATTATTTAATAAATTTTCCTTTTGCACGATTTAACAAATTGCGCAAATAAATTATTTACTTAAATTTGCGACTTTAAATTGTTTTTAAAGCGTGTTTAAACATGTAAATGAATCGTTGAGCTCTCCTTTTTTTACATTATTATTAAGTTATATTGCATACTGTAAAACTTCAACTAAAGCCCTGACTCATTTGCGACTTATGACTTATTTTATCAGCCATAATCAGAGCTTTCATTTGAGTCCAAAATTATGTGGTTTCACTTAAAATTTATTGATATTGAATGCAGGTACAACTCAATCCATAGAGATCCACAAACTGCCTTCTTCATTCCAAAACAATTATCAAATAATTATTTGTGTTACTGTGAACTTTCAAATAGAGTTTCAACTAATAAACCGTCTTCACTCATTTAGGACTCAAATGAAAGCACTGGTCGTAATGATCGTTTTTTCTCATAATTACTTCCTGCTGAAAAAAGTCATATTTTTATTAGCAAATGTTGGCTTTATGGTTTTATCCAATTGAATGTGCTTCGATTTGTATTTTACAAAAATGGTTTTTTTTGCTTATATTTTTTGCCGTCAAAATAAGTTGCATATTACCAAATTATCAATTATTGTGTTTTCAGAGGCTTCACACTGACGACACTAATTTCTATTTATTTCACATTATTATTCAAACAGAACACCAATGAGGATTTAGATCAAAAAGCTTTGTGATTACTCACTGGTTTTATTCAACAGTAATGGTGATTTTTTATTGCCAAAACAAATTATTCCGTCTATTCGACTACAATAATAATTGTCGCACATGATCAACAATTAACATGTGACTGATGACTTCGATTATCGGCACCTAATTGACGACGCCACCACAATCATTGCGCATCAAAATTATCATTTTATGCGCAAAAAACGTCGCTGTTCACTCTAACTTATTTATTTTTCCTTTTTTTTCTCCACTTTACTTTTGTTGCTGTTTTAGAATTCGAAAATAAAACAGGCAGCTTGTTCGTTCCCAAATTTATTTTTACCTGTTTTTCTTTCTTTTACAATCTACGGTAGCTACAGAAATGAAGCATTTTCCAAAGAGAAATAACACATTGGCAGGAGCGCCGCTGCCTAAACCAACGTCTCGCTGCCATTTCAATCTTCTGAGTACTCAACGAATGTGGAGAACGCAACACGATGCACAGCTAAAATTTACTGTTGTGCCGGCTATGCTAATTATTGTAGCACAATTTTGTGTTATAATAGTTGGGGAAAGCGAATTTCTGACTTCTCGAATAGACAAACCGGCCGACATTCGTTTGTCGCATGTGCTCATTGAAAAGCTGGCGCCTAACGCCATTTCGCAAAACATCACTGTCAACGCGACGACACACAATGATTCTATTTATCATACTTATCATCAGTCTTCCATCGAATTTTCAGGTGGGCCGGAAAGGATGACAAACGCCAAAAGCGCTGATCAATACTCTCTTCCCAGTGAATTAAAAACATTTCCGCCATTTGTGCTACCTTCAGCAACACTATCGTTATACGGCGTAATAGATAATTCCGGTGCAGAAAAACAAATGTTTTATCCCAATTTTTTGTTTAACAACAGGCGGCCGACTCGACAGTCGGGCATAACTAAAAACTCAAAATCACTACGCAACAACACCAATTTTAATAATAATGATAGCCTACAGGCGCTTTACGCCCAATTGGAGGTACTTAGGCCGTGTAATCGTACAATTGGGACGCCGCTCTTACGTCAATTACTAAGCGACGCCACAAAAGATTTATTGAAAAATTTGTCGACGTACTCGCAATTAAACCATTTAAATCCAACTGCTGCCTATCCGATTATGATAAGTGGTAAGATTTTTGCTACTTATATTTAATCTTTTTAATACGAAATCTAAATTGGGTTATTTGTTTTATTTTTCTTCAAATTCTTATTTGGGAGATAATTTCCAATTGATTTTACTCAACATATTTTACTTGCTTTACTCATTTCATTTTTTTGAGGCTAAAATTATTCTTTTTCTGATCAGATGCAATAGCATTGCGTCCCATCATCTCTACAAAACCTTCTTTGAAAAAGTACAGGACTTTTTTCTTCCTCAATAAACCACTTAAGACATTTTGCTCTCTCTTTGAATGTAAAATGCATAATATCAACTAAAATACACACAATAGATTAATAACAAATTTGACCACTTTTTAAGTGACATATAACCATAAAATTTAGACCAAACAAATTCCTAAAAAGTTAGCTTATAAAATAAAAAAAATTTCAAAGTTTGGTTAAGAAATAAAAAAATGATACAGAAATGGGGAGTTTATAATAGTCCACCTTGTAAAAATGATTAAAATGGCATTACAAAATTGACTATGTCTATCTTTAGAGAGTAAATTAAAAAATCGAGGCATAGTTGGCTTATTGCAGGCAATTGCAATAAGTTGACCTTTTCCGTAAAGGTTAACTGTTGTTAGTGGACTAATCGACGCGAGTTTTTTCAAAGGTATGTAGACTCTTGTAGAATAACATGATATCTTTTATGATTTAAAGCACTGGTTTTCATCAATTTTATTGAATTAAAATGAGAAATGCAATAATACATTTAACTGTGCCACAAACTTATAATATAATGACTTGTAAAATTTTTTAGCACTCATTCAGAACAGCACAATAACAAGCAACCCGGCTGCATTTCCCCTGGACAGGACGTCGCCAATTTATGTGCTCAAATTGTTATGTGAACCAATGCCAAAGTGGACACCTATTATAGTGTATCCGACGCAAACCCCCTATTCTTTCCTTCAAGTTCAAATAACTGACTTTCCAAAACTTAATGCTTGCTCACTTACTACATGTTCTTCAAAGGTAAATTTTGGGTTTAAAAATGTTAGCTGGCCTAATTTGATTATTCTGGTAATTTTGCCGATTTTTTAGTTGGATGCACATTTATCGAGCGTTTTTGTTAAATTTTATTCTATAAAAAAACAGCTGTATAATGATAGTTTTGAAAGTTGTTTAAGGCGACAAACAATCGTTGACAGTGAAGTTTTTGGTCGGAATTGGAGTTTCCAGACTTTTGTCCTCTTCCAGTTATTTTATAGGCACTTGATTATTAAAATCCGACCCCTTCCCGTTTCGTCTTTACGTTAGCATAAACACTCAATAATCACGCACTAAGCTCATATTTTACTTTAACTCATAGAATTAGTAATTTCCCAATTTTGTGACGTTTTTAAAAAAAAATTTAGTGCTCTTACACCGTACACAACCACCTTCAAATTTACGCAAGATCCTGTTGTCCGAACCGTGGCCTAAAGACTAATGGCCTGCCGGCTAGCTTTGACAGTAATCAGCGGTTTTGTCGCGAAGACTTGAGGCAATTCAAACGAATTTTTTACGCAATTTCTGTGCTGTTTGCTTTGGGAAGCATTGTCACAATTCCTTTGGTACGCATCTAACGCTTCTTGTTTTATCCATCAACTTTTTTGATTTTAGGTAATCCGAGAGCGCATTCGCCAACAACAAGAGGCGCGTGGTTGGGCTTTGATGGAGCCATTTTTTCTTGGCGCGGCGTTCCTTTATGTTGTGGTGAATTTTTACGCCTATTCGTTTGTTTTGTTGGCTCAGCTCGCCGCAAGCGTAACATAAAATTTATATTAAAGGATATTTGTTGTATAAGGTTGCTATATTGCGTTCTAAAGAAGTAAAAAAGATAATAAAATTTCCCAGAACCGTGAATTAAAAAAAATAAACCGCATTCAGCCGCAATTTCCGTGTTTTTTTTGTGATCTGATATTGGGAAACAGAATGCGTCCTTTAAATTTTAAAGACCTAAACCACTTTTTGGTTAATTGATTTTTGTTTAATTTGTTTATATAAAATGGTTTAAACGATTAGAATGTAGAGCTTTTTTCGTTCAATTCTTTTTTTCCTATTGTTAGACAGGTATAAAATATACAAATAAAATTAATGATGGGTGAAAGCTCAGTAACCCCATCAATTGTCAATGCTATTTTCTATCTATTTGACGTTAGACAAAGAAAAATATTATGTAAAAACGAGAGGGTTAGTGAGCCACTAACCACCACTGAATAAGATAATTAAATGATCTACATTACAAAATTGTAGCAATTTAAAAAAAATTAAGCATTTCTCATTTAGTTTTTATTTAAAAAAATTTAGCCTCTTCTGGACTGGTACGATGCTGAAAGAAACAGTTGTTTTGTCGCTGTCTGGCTGAGGATAATCGGCTTCACTCTTTTCTACGGATCAATTTTGCTCAAAATTTTTAGGTAACAGTTTCAGGTTTTTCTGGAAAAATCGCTTAAAATTAATTTTAGAAATTTACAAGAGTATCGGGTCCGCAAAGCACACCACGTGATTGTTCGCGAACAAGACCTACTCAAATACCTAATTGTTGGCCTTTTAGTCTCGTGTCTTGGTAAATATTTTACAGTCCTTTCTCACAGTTGTCGCAAAAAACAAAGATTTAATTAAGTTGATTAATCTCTCAATTCAATGTTTAGCGCTGTTCGTGTGGACGGTCAGCTCCTCGAAGAATATTGAGTTGTGGGAGAGCTCATGGCCACAGTGTCCGATGGACACAACCGCTCAAATGTGGGCCGCGTGGGAGCTGTTAGCACTTCTTTACGGTATGCGCTTGTGCTATAAGGCACGCAGCAGCAGTTGGGTGGAGCGCTATCAGTTTACGCTGGCGATTTGTCTTGAAGCGATTGTCACGCTTACGGTCAATTTGATTAGGTATTCAATTGTTTATTTTTGTGAGCAAAATTAATTTCGTTTTTTGTTTTATTTGTTTTTCATGCCAAAAGATCAAAAATATTTGAATATTTCATCGGGCTTAAAATTGTGGGACGTTAAGCTTTTGCTGTAATACATATTTGATTACTCTGGCTCTATGTTGAAGAATTCTCAACACGAATTTTTTGACTTTCCGCAATAACACAAATCAAGCATTTTTGAGAGCGACTAAAAATATTTTCTGTTAGAATTCTTTGCAGACAGTAAGAGAAACCGAATACATGAGTAAAATTGAAAGTCTAATGCTCCAAAGAACGAGTAACTTTTAATCCAAAAAACTTTTTTGATTGAAAGATTTTTGATTAGCTTTCTGACTTTCAATTTGTCCTACGATCATTTTGTTTTTTATAAAATAATCAAACTGCCCCCACTTTAGGTATTCGCTTCGGAACGCGGGAAGCAATGACGCGCTATTTATAGTCACAATCATTCAATTACACTTTACTGTTTCCGTCAACATAACGGCGATTATAACACCCAAATTCTTGGTTTGCATTTTATTCGCTTTTTCATGGGCCTTTTCCTTTATTCGCTTTTTTTTCCAAATTTTGTATAGAAACCTGTTTAAATCACTTTACAATCAACGTAGGAGCATAAAATTTTTGCTTACGTTAGACTAAATTGATTATCAAGAATTACGACAAAAATACAATTGCCTTCCTTAAAAATACGCCCTTTGATAGGGAAATCAAAAATTTATTTCCTTACCAATCAAAACCAACATTTCAATTAAATGCCAACACAACTAAATTATTTTGCAATTTTTGCTCAAAATTTTTCTCAAAAAAGCATAAAATTGTTTAATTTGAGGTGATTGTACATTTTTTAAAAATCCACAATTGTTTTTGGGTTTAAAGTAGTTTTCCTTTGTTTTCTTTGTGTCTCTAACATTTACAAGCAGCTAGGAACAGATTGTGTAAAAAGCTTGCAAATTAAAGATTGTTTTCATCTGTAATCAAAAAAAGGACTTTAAAAAAAGTGCGAGTTTTTAATTAAACTTTTTGCAGGTTTCATCGGAGAGCTCGCGGCGGACGTTGGCAATGTCGGGTATAGGCGGTAATAGTGGACGGGCGCATCCCTCTTTGGCGAAACTGCGCGACAACCTGGTCAACGGCACAATTGATTTTGCCGACATTCCAATCACAGATATGAATGCTGAAGACATTCGAGTAATATTTTAGTTTTGCTAATACCAAGCCTTTTAATTAAGTCCAAAACGAGTCGATTTCACAGAATCTGCAAGTTTTCCAAAAAAAATAATTTTTTTATCTATACAAAATGGATTTCAGCTACTTTCAAAAACTTAAATTATTTGAGCTCTTAAAAACTCTTTCAACAACAAAAAAATTAGTTCCTTATGTAGTGATAGCCTCGATAATTATATTGTATTTATCGTGCGTAGCACAAGTAATTGTATTAACAGTATATATACATAAAAATATACAAAAATCACTGCGCCTTCGCCCTTTTTTGAAGAGAGAATTTTATTTACCCAATTTTTATTGAAAAAAGATAAGACAGCCTCTTAACAAGTGAATGACGGCAACCTTTTATGTGGCCGCTATATTTCTCTTTCTCCAAGACTTATCGGGCTAGCTTAGAGAAAACTACACCTACTTTTGCAGAAAAATTCAAATACCTATATGCCGAAAAGTTAAAGTATATTTTGGCGCTAAAAATTTTCGCGCTTGATTATCCTAATTCATCCTGTAATTTTATGCAAATTGAAATACTTTAGTATTGCTGGGCTTAACTTGATTATCATAAAGGTGTGCAGCCTTAATACAATTGTAATTTTTTAGGCTGAATTAAAACGGGTATACACTCAGTTGCGGATGTACAAACTCAAGAACATCTACCAAGACAATCCACACATAAGCAAGCGAAAGGGCGGCGGCAAAAAGATTATCGACAAGACATCGTCAAAAAACCGTCGGATTAGTATTCCGCCGCCGCCTTCCAACGCCTCGTCCAACTCGCCAAAGGTCCGCCGCCTGGACGAGATTTCGGGCGGCTGTCTGACCGGTAATGACGACGAGAAGAGCGATCTCACGGTGGAGTCGGCGCCCCACAACATTTATTTGTCAACGTCAAACAAAGTACGCTTTCTCGATGCCACAATTGCAAATGATCAATCGTCATCAGTTCGGGTCTAGTCCTCTTCCTCCTATTTTTATAATTAAATTTTTCTAACTGTTCTTTGTTCTGTTTAATTCACTTATTATAAAAATTCTCGCCTGGTAATACGTCAATTAAATTTTTTATAAAAGATAAAGTTGAAAAATTAACTCAACATATTTTCTTGCACTAAATTTTATTAAATGTTTGTTTAATAAAATCAAAATAAAGATTTCTAAATTATAATTCGAAAACACTTTACATATCAAACCAATTTCAGATAATGTAAAAAAAAATTCAATGCTAGAAACAGTTCTTATTTTGAATATGATACTCATGTAAACCATTCTTCTCAAAAATGTTATAACCATATACCATGTTATTAAAGGTAGTAAAAATGGAAAAAAAAGTTGAGCAAAAGGGCAAATCAAATAAGTGCCCACCACTTGCTGCGATTGTTGCCAGATAGAAGCAAACTGAACATAGTTTAGACAAAAAAACGATAAAATGAGTTAATGAGCACAATATTTGCTTTGATAGCAGGTTAAAATGTTAGAAATGCCTGCCATAATTTTTATAAAATATGTTTCATTTACTTTATCAGCCAATTATCATTGATTTAGCTGTCAATAAAATAACTGAAAACTACAAAACACATACGTTTTCACCAAAAAAATTTACGATCAATTAAACAAAAACAAATTGAGAATAAAATAATCCATAAACGAACGATAATCAAAGCCACTCGACGGTATAAAAAGGAAGAAAATCTGTATAAAAAAAATCACCACATCCCAATATATTCCAGAAGTTCTAAATTTATTCACCTAACATCATCTCAACAAGCAAAAAAATACAACTTTTTATAGTAACGTTCATTTTTTTTTTCAAAATTTTTTGAATTCACACGCCCTACAAGGATTGTTATTTTTATCAAACATTCGGAAAATTTAGCAAAAATTACTTAAATTTTTTTTTAAAAATTTTAACCCTGTGCTTCCGAATTTTGCAAAGAAAAAGAATTAGTGGCTATAGTCGTTATTTTTGCTATTTTTCTTTATTAGTTAAAAAAATTATGGTTTGTGTTTTTATTTTTCAACAGTTTTTCAAAATTTCGTTAAAAATTTGAAAAGAAAAAACACTAAATTATTTCAATTTCTCGCCAATTTTTGTAGCAAGATTATTACACTTTCACTATTAAAGAAATATATAAGAATGATTAAGTAGCTTTTTAAATTTTTCATACGCATAGATTTTTTACAAAATCTTTTCCCTGCAAATTTCCACAACAAATTTGAAAAACAGTGTTATCAAAAACCAAAAAAAATTATTAACCGCTATTGTAAAAAAAATAAACAGAAATTAAATATGAAAATTTTTGTAATAAAAATTCAATAAACTAACATCATTTATCCACCAAAAAATAACATAAATAACAATGTTACATACTTTTTAACGAGCACCAACAGCGCTGACGCCGGCCGGACGCTTGTCGACGTTTCGCTGATTAAAGCGTGGTGGAGGGTTTCGATCCTTGCGCGCCTCTCGTGATCGATTTCGGACGACTTTGCTGTGAATGGCGCATGAGACGCAGTAGTGGAGTTTGTGGAAGAGCTTGGGAAGCGCGTATTGCTCGTAGACGGAGGCATCCGTTAAATCGCGGACAGCAGCAGCCTCAACAATATTGCGGACAACAAATTTTTTAATAGCCTTATCCTTTGGGCATGAGCTACCACAATTCGTGCAGCGAATTGGTTTGACGTGGCCGCGTCCCTTCTTGTTGCGTCCGTGATTGCGTCGTTTGGTTGTCATCTTTCGAGCACTAAATTAAAAGAAATTATTATCAAACATTATTGAAACATGCAGTAAATGCTATCATTACAGTGCACAAAAAATATATAATGTTGACACAAAATTGAATTAGAACATAACTGGAAAGTTGTAACTCATTTTGTCAATTTATTTGAGACTGCGCTTAATTTGAAAAAAAAATAACGGCTTTATAGTAACTAAACCAATAAAGGGGAATAGAGAGAGAACAATTGTAAATGGGATATGATTTGAACAAAACAATGCTTGTTATTTATCTGACAAAAAGTGAGCCGAAAAACGCTTCCAAAAAAAAACAAGAAAAATTTTAATTTTTTTTCAAATATCGTAAATCAATTAGTCAGGTGGGAATTTAAACCAAATTTTAAAAATTTTTATTATTTACCATTTTTTTGATTGATTTTAAACTTTTATTTTAATATTACAATTTATGAAAAGAATATTATACAATCGAATGATTGTTGAGTATGTAATTTACTCGCAAATATAATTAAAAAAATTTAAGATTTAATGCTATATCTTCGGAATTAGAGCTTTCATTTGAGTCCAAAATGAGTCCAGCAAATTTATCAGAAGTTTGCATGATCTCTTAAAAACAGATGAAGCTTAATCTACAAGAATACTAAAATTACCTTTTTCTTGACAGTTTTTGTCAAATGACTCCCTAGGTTACCTAAGCCTGAACAAAGATTCATTTTGGACTCAAATGAAAGCACTGTTCGGGACGTCAAGGAGAAAAAAATTATAACACGATGTTTTCTTATTCATTTTACAAAAAAAAACAATTTGAATTGACTGTTTGATTGATATTTGGACATTTTTGAAAAATTGGCTAGTATTCATGTCTAAAAACGCATTGCAACAAAAAATTGGTTACCATGGTAATAATTTGCCAAAAATATTTTTCAGAAAGGCTTAGAGCGTTTGGCCAACAATGGAGATGATGACGAGCAATTTCCTATCAATCACGGCGCATGCGTCAATATTGTTCAGTCTTTTGCTACATCACGTAGGCTTTAACAATAATAATTTATTGTTGCGAAGGTGTTAAAGACTTTAGTGAACATTTGCAAGAATGTTTTAGGGCCCTTCAAAATGATGTTTCTAAATCGGTATCCATCTACACTTTTCTAATATTTTTAAATTGCAGGAGGACATCGTAAACGCTTCGTTGCCTTATAAAAATACCGACAAAACATTGTACATTGACGCGGACGCGTCGCTGATCACAGCCATTGGCTTGGCACTACTAGCTCTAATATTTGAAGTCATTCTGCTGTTCCGACAAAAACTACCGCCTCCGATTGCGTTTTTCTCACTGATAGAGCACACCATTGCATGCGTTTTCCTATCAAAATTTGTTGTGGACGCACACCTGATCTCCCACTTTTGGGCAACGCTATTCATATTTAATCTACCGCCTTTAATTTGTCAATTGTATATTTTGGCATGGAGTTTCGATAAAAACTATTTCTTTTAATTCTTTATTTATATCACCAAAACAACAAAACAAAGCAAAAAAAAGGAATTTATGTACCTTTGGTAAAATACGATATAAATTTGCTAATCAAATTGACAAGCAGCAGACACCTTTGAAATTCTCTTATTAATTAAACGGCATTAAAAAATTTTAAAAGACAATGCTGTCCAACATGCAAAAAGCATGGATAAGAATCAAAAAGATTTCTGCAAACAAGGGGAATGCCGAAAAATGCAACTTAATAATAAAAAATGGCGGAATCCCAGTTCTTATTTAGTTAAACTAAAGCTATGAATGAGATCTGCCTTAGAAGCGCATTTTTCAACTTTCAATTGGTCAAGTATATAATAAAGGAAAAATTCTTTATTGAGTAGCACAACGCACACCCTGCGCGCCTCCGTGCTCATCATCAGCACCAGATCGGAAAACGAACTCTGGATTAATTGCAATAAGAGTCGCGTGGCTCGCATTGTTAGGAATGAGTGGCTCGGACTTGCCAGGCAGCAGCTTCAACAGTTGTTGAGCGTTTTTCTTGGTAATTTTGTCGGGAAATGATACTTTGTAGTTGATAATGAGATCTCCGCGATCATCCGGATTGCGGTGGTGTGGCATTCCCTCGTTGAAGACAACACGGCAATCACCGTGTTTGATAATTTCACCTAAAAATAATTCATTTTCAATGCAAATTAATTATTCTTAGATTGCAATAAAAAATGTTTCATCGATTTTATTTATAACGTTTATAACACCTTATTTTTTGTCTTAAATTAATCTGTTAAAAGCTTTAGGCATCAACACATAACAATTCATTTTTACAAAGCTTTTGGACACTTCATTCTATAATATCATTTGATTTATGAATTTGAAGTTTGAAAATTTACAAAACGAATAAATTTAAACAAACCAGGAATAGTGCGAGTAGAAAGCGTTCGCTTGTCAAGAGTCTGAATAAACTTGGTGCAACCGCAAAGGGCTTCGACCAAAGTCAGCTCAAGTGTTAAAACAAGATTGCTACCTTTGCGGGAAAACACGGAATGATCCAGCTCATCAATTACAATAATGATGTTACCCGGCTCAAGGCCTACTTCTTGATCGCCTTTGCCGTAGAAAACAATCTTCTGGCCATCTTTCATTCCCTTCTCAACGTGCACTTCAATCAACTCCTCAATCTCCAGCTAAAAATTCCACAAATAAAAAAGACAAAAAAAAAATAAATTTACCTTCTTCTTTCCTTTGCATGACTTGCAGGGATCTCGAATAATTTCGCCCTCACCTTTGCATTCCTCGCACCTCCGTTTAATACGCTGCATAAGGTTCGGTCCAATCGATTGAGTATGCATTTCGGCGCCAGTTCCTCGGCAATTTGAACACTTAGAAACGCTATCTTTAGCGCCACCGGCACCACTACAAGAGCTGCACAACGTGCGTCTCTTAACTTTTAACTTTTTCGTACAACCCAGATACAGTAACTCAAGTGAAACACTAAGCTGATGAACAGTGTCTCGCACCTTAGTTTCACGTTGTCGAGAAAAGCCTAAACAAAAAATTCGACTTATTCGTCAATTTCCGACAGAAACAAACCTGGTCCACCACCTCCGCCAAAGAACATATCAAAGATGTCCATGGGATTATGCATTCCGCCTCCGCCACCTCCTCCTCTTTAATACCATCTTCGCCGTATTGGTCATACACTTCACGCTTTTTTGGATCGCTCAAAACTTCATATGCTTGAGAGATGAGCTTGAAACGTTCACCCTCGTCTGGGTTTTTATCTGGATGGTATTTAAGTGCAAGTCTCCTGTACGCTAAAATTTTTAAACGGTTCCATTAAATTTTTATGATATTTTTAAATTAATTAAGATAAGCACTTAAAAAAAAAACCAGGCATCAAAAATTTTATGCCCGCAAAACTAACATAATCATAAAATAATGGTTTTAGGCAAAAGTTAAAGAGAAATAAAAAGGCATAATGCCCTTTATTAAACGAAAGGCCATTATTTCTTGTCTGTCATCTTTGCGAAGACCTACTCCACGTCTTTTTGTGATTGCAACTTTGCACTTTATAAAAAATCAATAAATTTAACGGCACCTAAGCTAGTTGACTTGACAGGGGTTAATAATTGAATTGCCATCGAAATTATATTAAATTTCTGTCAATAAGCAGCAAAATGTTAGCTTTCATTTTTCCTAAGAAATAGAAATATTCGTATGTTGAATAACTGATCAAAATGACATTAAAATTTATATGTTAATCAACTACGATATTGTTAAAGTGAAATAAAATATTAAATATCTTTTTATCAATTATATCGTTGTTCAAGTTCGGCCCAGAGCTTAAATTGTTCAATTATAAAATAATCATGAGGTTTTTAAAAGATTTTTTTGCCAAAGCGCCGCCACTTCGACAGGAGTTCATGTTGACAAAAAAAATTTTAATTCAAGAAAATAATTTGAAAATCCAATTTGAAGATGAATCACAGAATTGTTTTCAGATTTTTTGTTTATACTCGATCCTTACGGTTTTGGTATATTCCGGGATGTAATAATACGGTAAAAGTGCTTTCCCGACAAATTTTTTTTCAACCGTTCTATTGTTTTCTGCGCCTAAGAAACCTCATAGGCACTGTTTTGACGCTTAAAAAGCTGGTTCCATACTTTTCACTTGCTCCAATTATTAAAAAAAAATTTCTTTGAAGCATTCCTCTTTTATTTGTAATATCGACGTAATTTCCGTTACACCATTGCAAAGTCCATAAAATTTACTACAACTTCGTGTTCACAAAATCCAAAAAAAACTTCTTAAAACGACTTCGAAGAAAAAAAATTGTAAAAGAAAATTGTATACGTACAAGTTGAAAAAAAACCGAAGACATAAAAAACATAATGAACAGGGTATAAATTTAAATTTTATGCACCAAAAAAAATTAATGTTCCTTTTAGAAAAGGCTATTAGTCCTGTCCGAAAATAGTTTTTGAAGAGTTATTTACAATAGTTGCTTTTGAGAGAAAATTATTCATTCAATTTCTCTTCATTCTTCTTAAATACTAGTAAATGGAAAATAGACATAATAGTTTAGGTGATTATTGTTTAGGTAAATGGCAAATACAAATAGTTATAGTTAAAGTGAAATTAAAAAAAACAATAATTCGCAGCCAAAAATAATTGAAAAAAAACCTTTTTTCAACTCATGATCTGTAGCAGAGTGAGTGACTTCTAATATCTCGTAGTACTTTGTGCACTTTACCATTCGAAACTACCGTCTAAAAAACAAAATTATTGATATCAGTGATTTTGTGAAAGTCTTAAGCGTAAATTATTAAAGCATAAAAAAAATCAAGATATGAATTATGAGTTTGTTTTAGCTTAGCTAAGGCAATTGATTTACATAATTATGCGCACCAAAAAAAGCGAGATATCAGAAAATTAAAACTTTCAGCTAAATATTCAAAATATCATCAATCTAGAGAGAAAAAAGCAGAACGAAGACAAAATGACGGGAAGATGACGAAACATATGAGAATAATTCATTGTTATTCCAACAAAATGAAAGTGAAATGTATTTTTGCGCCATTTAAAAGTCAGCAGACAAACGATTTCCATCAAAAAAGTGTATATATATTTTTCAATTTTCGTTCACGAAAGTTCGCGATAAGTACTGTCAAAAATTTGCCAATTGGCGCAAATTCAAATTTAAAAATGCAATTTTTTAAAATTTAAAATTTTAAATTAAAATTGAAAAAATTGAGGAAGACTTTCGGAACTTCTGGGAATGTCCATGTTCATTTCGTTTTTCCTTTATCAGATTTTTTTGAACTCCCAAAAAGACATATGAATGGCTGATAACAATCCGCCGGCACTATTCGCCTGCACCCGCTGCCTTTTCAATTTTTTTGCCTGCACGCAGTCTTTGTTTTTCTTTTGTTTTTCACTTTTTTTTTTTGGCTTTTGTTGTTGTTTTTTCTTTAGGCATTTGTAAATATTGTATTTTTTTTAATTTTTTTTAAGAATTAGAAATTTATTTTTTTAAAACTTTCCAATAAAGACAACATTTATTTACTTATAAGGGGAAAAAATTTCCGAATAGACTATAGTATATACAATTTACACATTTTCCAGAAAATACTGTTTGCGGATTCTAGCTTGAACTTAGTCCTGAATAATTGAATTTGCTTATTTTTTACGAAATGGACTATCATTTATGGACGTTCTAAAAGTCAGTAATTCTTTTTCCGATGTATATGAATTTATTTTTTTTAAAAACACTTCTATCCTTTACGACACTTGTTAACATATTAGCAAAATAAATTTTGTCATTTTAACTGTTCAAATATAGTTATAATATTGCTTTTTCCGTTACTGATTTAATGACTTACAACGCGCTGACATTTAACGCTAGCGTTAAATGTTGTTAAATGTTTCCTTAGTTATTTTTCTGTAACTATTTTTTTATAGGCTTTTTAGACAATTTAATAATTTGATTAAAAATTTAGTTACAAACTCATTATTACAAAGCAATTCTTTATAGTAAATTATTCGTAGTTTGTGGAAAAAGCGAAACATTACTAAAATGGATATTGAATTCGTGTTATTCGTAAATTTAGCGTATAAATAATGAAACGACAATTCAATGGCATGTTAATGGAAAATGATCAGCCGTTTGACCACTTATATTACACGTCGGTGTTGCAAGGCGGCAAGCTTATTAATAACCCGCTAAACAACTTCCCTCAGCTGGTAAATTTACAGGCTCTTACTTTGCTACAGCTTTGCAAGAAGGCTCTAAATTCAAAACCCGACTCTGTTGTGACAATTAAAAAAAAAAACTTTTTGCAGGCCTCCGTTTTTGACAATATTGATTTGTCAACATTTCCAAATGTTTCACCGAATGCGCCGCCTGACGTGCTTGCCAACTACATAATTGAAAATCCTCAATTATTCAAAAAAATGGAATCGGTTTTTTTATTATTTAATTTTTTTTTTGATTATTATGTATTAATTTGTAGAAAAAGAAGGATATGAGAAGCGAAGATCGTTTAGAGCCAACAATGGTCAATTTAGTGAATGTACAACGGTGAGACTAATAATTTATTGAAATTTTTGCAAAGTCTGTCTTGAATCGAATATGCGTTCCGACTTTTCTTTCTTTTTTACAATTTAATGAAAATTTGACTTTAATTGAACGCAAACATATTGTAAATTTCCAATTTAGCGTAACACATGAAAATCTTTTGTCTGAATTCGTGGAAAATTTTCGTGAATTTTTTGAATCGGAAAGTCGCGCCATCGACAAGTTAATTTTTGACAAAGGAACTGTCCATCAATTGATTCATCAGGAATTTCCGCACGTAAATCGTTTTTTTAGTTATTTTTAGTTGTTCATTCTTAATTTTCATCAACCTAGATTAATATTTTCTTTAAGTGTCGAACTCCATTGATTGAACACTTGATGATAGAATTTGATGGTCGATATTCAGTCGTTGCCGCTATTTGCTTTTTTATTGAATCTGGTTTTGCTCGTTTGGTTCGAAAATGTTAGTTAATTTTATTTTTTTGCGTTAAGCCGGTTTTTCGGGCAATAGGCTTAGGCGATCGCACACCATCAATTTGCTCACCTACAAGTTTGTTCTTGTCGAACATTCGGTTTAGTTGCGTTTGAATTGGTTAATTTTGGTGAAAGTTCATATGGTTTCATCGACTCACTCTATTGCTCTTTGGGGGCTGATTTAACCTTGTGAGATATTACGTTTTAGATTTTCTACACATTGGGAACAGTGTGTGGGACGCGATGGTTTCCCTTCTACCATTTTCACCCAAACGGCGGCGGACGTGGATTGAGACGCCGACCCAGGGCAATGTGTTTGATTCTTTATCAAAATTTCAGCGTTTCTTAGCCGACTCAATAGAAAAGTTTCCAGAATTATTTGCCGATAAACTGATTTCTCCGGTTTTGTTTTAATTGTTTGTTTACTCGCTAAACAGTCCCTTTGTAACCTTTAAATTTTTATTTTTACCAAAATAAGTTAAACCGCGTTTATTTTTAATTGTTTTGATTTATTAGCTGGAGCTTTATTTAGTTTGGCTTATTTTTTGTGCTAAAATCGATCGGGCTTACGATACGATTATGTTAAACTTCTTTTTGCCAAAATTTGGATGAAATTTGCCAAAATTTTTATTGTGCACAAATTAAACGCAAATAATTTACGTTGGTAGCAGATTAATGAATCAAAATAGTATGTTTGATTTTACTTTGGCATTAAAGCGTTATGCATGACCTGTTTTGTCATTTAAGTTAAAATAAGCGGTTGTCTCCATATACGCTTGTCATTTTCAGACAGCTGAGAGCGTCCAAAAACGAGAAAAGACTTTTACTTGTGGCGTGTGCTTTGACGACTATCCCCTCCATACTTCTATCATGTGCTCCGCATCTGAAGTAATTGATTTACTGCCAAAGGATGGACCTTCGACTTCGGGTATACTTTTATATTTTGAATTTAAAATTTGTGTATTATAACCTTAAATTTTGTCAATTTAGGTAAAAAAGATGGTGATGGACCACATTTATTTTGTTTAGAGTGTGTTAGAGGTCAGGCGCTAGCTGCCACAACCGATATGCCTTTGGCTGAAGGTGGTGTTGGGCTAAAATGCATGGAACCGAATTGCTCTAATCCCATCTTATTTTGTATGTTTTTCTTTAACTCATTAGTATGGATAGTCTGGAAATTTGCAGTAAGCTATGATTCCTTACAATTTAAGAGACTTTTTTTTCTTTAATGACGTTTCATATTTGAATTTTCAAATTACTGTTAAGATTCATGCCCGTATTCGATACATTTATTGACAGCTGGAGTTAAGTAAACATTTAAAAGACTGAATAGTCCTCTTTTGACATTTTTAGTTATTCGACTTAAAATTAGATTTGATTTTATCTTTTCGAAACAACTTACATTATCTATGGGAAAATAACTCTTCCTCAGCCGTCAATAAAAGCAAAAAATCTCAACACTGATTAAGGCAATTCAACATCACTCACTTTCAATTCTAATAAATTTTTTTATGAATTCTTGAGCATGAGTAAAGTTATGTTTTTACAGCCTCTATGAATGTTTGGATTCTATGCATTTATTGTCAGTTGACTTAGCCTTTTAGAAAATTTTGATGGATAATTTATATGCTAATATTTGCATTATCTGTCAATAATAAAGAATTCAAATCTTCCCATTACCTGCATCTTATCTCACAGCTATTAACAGATTATGTTTATTTGGACAAGACTGATGGCCAGTATTAAACCCTAAACAAGCACTTATAATGAGTGTTTACTAAAACGTGCTTTTTCAAAGTTATACCATGGTTTTAATTCTTTTAGCTAGATGTCGTTCTCTAATTCCATGTCGAATCCGAAAATTGTTAAATGAACGGATATTAGAGGAAGCGCTGACCATGGCCAACATTCCAAATTTGGAAAGGTTTACTTTTTTTAAACTTTTTTTTCCACTTACCTAGCTTGAACTTTAGATGCCGACGGTGCAGTTACGCCGTTGAGTTCGAAGTTCCAAATGGCATACAGAAAGTGTTTAGCTGTTTTAAGTGCGGCTATGAGTTTTGTCGGTGAGCTTGTTGTGTTATTTTAATGTTTAACCTAATTAAAATAACATTTTTTGTAGGATTTGTGAGCGGCAGTGGGACGATAAACATTTTGGGAAGCGCTGTGAGGAGTTGGATAGAGAAGAGAATGTCGATCATGAGGCTCGAAAAATGTTTGTTTTCAATGATTATAAGTTGCTTAAGTTGGTTTTTGAAATTTAACGATTTAGTGAACAAAAGATGAATGAGACGCGAATCCATAAATGCCACAAATGTAATTTGCCTTATGTGAAATTGTACGGCTGCAATCGGATACATTGCCGGTGCGGTGCAATCCAGTGTTATGTGTGCCGCAAGCCCAACATTACTTACACGCATTTTTGTTCGTATGGACTTTCCAATTTTTGCTTGATGCGCTACGATTTGGAATTTTTCTTAACAGTTTTGGAGAAGCGAGCAAATACGCCATAATGTCTTTTTAAAATACTAAATTTGAGATTACACATGGTTAAACTGTTAGAATCATTTGTTTGATTATACACTAAATGTTGTCGTTTTATTGACATTTTGATTGATCACTGTTCATTTTGCTTTTGCTGGCAACAATGTTTAAGAGGTCCCAATTCCGTTTAATATTCAAACTTTAAAAATCGAAATATTAAGGCTTGCTATTACGCCTTTTAAAAGGCCACATAATTCTGATATTACTTATTTATTCCAAAAACACAAATGTGCCGCGGCTTCTATTTTATTTATTAGAGGGTAGATATTAGTCGTTCCTTGCATTACAACCCAAAAATTTCAGACTAATTTTGTAGGTTTATAGAAACTATTTCAAAAAATAGTTATAACTCAATACCAGCTTTTTATGGAATTTTAAATGATGTACAAATGTCTCATATCTAATTTCCACCTCTCTTTTCTGTTTTTTTTGAGCCATTTATTTTGAGAACATTTAATGATTTAGCCGCAACTTGTTCGGCGCCTAATAAGCCGTAATTGCCTGCTTAAATTTTTGTTTTTGTTTAGGCATTTTCGTCAGCCGCAACAAAATGGTTGCAAAAAGTGCAAGAAGCCAAAGTGCTTGTTGTGGGAGGACGTTGAAACGCGCATCGACAATGAAGTCGAAAAGATTCGTAAGGAAGCGCAGAATATTGGCATTGTCATTGGCAAGTCTTAATCTTTGGCCTACAGTATGTTCATTAAGGATCTAAACAATTTCTTTTGAATGGAAAGCTAATGCCGAAAGTTGTTATTGGTCACTGCTTATATTTACGAAAAAAATCTTAGCGCAATGGAATTGTTCTTCTATTATTTAAATATTATTATGATCCGGCTTTTCTTTCACTGTTTTCTTTTATTTTAAAAGAATTGCTATTCATTAGAGATGTGATTTTGATTTACAGTTCAACTTTTGAAGTCCTATGTCTCTAAGGCATATTAAACCATTAATTTTTTGATTATGACCAATGCTTGTCATTGAATTAATACCAAAAAAGAGATGGATCATTTTTAGCTATTTACCGCCAGGCTTTTATCTTTACAGTAAAATCAAAAATGACAAAAGTTTATTGCTTAGTGTCGATATAATAATCCTTAAAATAGCGCTTCAAACTTGCTTTATTACATTAATTTTTTTTTTGCCACACTTGAAGCGTTAAAAAATTTTAGCCGACCAATAAAGCCTTTTATTTATTTTTTGTTTCTTTTATTTACTTCCTACCTTTGGCATGTGCATATGTATTTGTTTTGTTTTTAGAGTTTTTTTTTGAGCAGAAGGCTTAAAATGTGCTTTAAGTTTTGTTTTCTTAAAATATGTTATTATTATAACAGGGCAATGTGTCTTTTATTGTTTCAAGTGATTTATTGAGCACTTACATAACATCTTTCTAACATTTAATAAATTATTTATATAATGGTAAATACTGCTTGATTTTCGTTTGCGCTTTTATGAGTTCAGTTGCAGTTGGAAATACCTAATAACTGTAACTAAATGAGCAAACTTTCTGCGTTTTTTGCTCATTGTGTTCCAGTTAAAACGTTTTGGTCATTTGAGAGTATTTGCAATGTTTTTGATTTGACGGCTTTCCTATGAATGGAAATTGGTCCTTCAGTTTCGACAGTTAGGAACAGACAAAGCTCCATTGAGCCAGATCGCATGACTACTTGCAGGTCTACGCACTAACGGTTAGGCTGAATTAAACCCATTGACTCTTTCCTTCCACAGATTTTTTTAGGCCGTCAAGTCATAAATTGTTCACCCATTGAACAATTAATAAAAATTCATGTCAGAAAAAAATTTTTTTGTTGAGCTTTAATTAATGTTTATTACTTTTGATGTTGGCCGGCTTTAATAATTTTTTTGTTTTATTATTGTTAAAGTAATGCTATTAGCATTAATAGTGTTTGCCTTTTCAATTGTTGAGTTGAGTTTGTATGAGATTTTGCAAAAGCACAAATTGCCGAAACAAATTTTTGAGTTGCGGATAAATTATTGAGAATTGTAAGCGAAATTTGAGAAGTTTGGCCAAAATTTTTTTTTTGTATTTTTGTGTGCAATATCTTGTTTTGGCTATAATTCTCATGTAAACGAAATTTGTTGCAACAAAAACAAGGGAGAGGAACAATTACCTATTGTCAGGTTATTTTGTTATTGGTTTTAAGGCCAAGCTGTTGGAATATTGTAAAATGGTTTTGAGTGCAATTATCTTTCTATTTTTTGTGCCTTTATGTGAAAATGAGTTAAAGGGTCAATTGTGCAATTGCCATTAGTTCAACAAAATTATCTGACAACGTAACAATTGATAGTAGCTGAAATTAAAAAAAAATTAAACCCTCCAAAAATTGCACTTTGAAACAAATAAGGGACAACGGTTTCATTTAAAAAATTACGGTATTTAAAAATTTGCAAAAAATTGAAACGTAATTTGATCAAATAATAAACTTTTGGTCTTATATATTCAAATTATGAAATTTTTTTTAAATTTTAATATCAGTTTCGTATATTTTGTTTATTCGTAACTCAATTATATAGCCGTTTTAAAAATATTATTTTTCTAATGATGAATGAGACAATTTTCGGCGTCAATTACACTACGGAATTCGACTACTGTGGGACAGGAATGTTGTCTCGTTGCATTTTTAGGCGTATATGTTAAGTATTTTTATAAGATTTTTACCTAACATTATCTTGCCTAACTTTGGAAAAGCGGGCGATTTGTTGTATTTGGTAACATTAATATTGTTTTCCGGCTTTCTGACATCCCTCTCTACGCCTTCTATTGCCATTTCCCGCTGCTGATGATGAGGTAACGGAAGCGTTTCTCCCATTTTTCCGTTTTATCTTTTGCCCTTTTTCCGGATGCTCTCTATTCCATGGAAAAATTTTGAATAAAAAAATGGGAGACTTTCAGTCAGGCATATTTTTAGTTTTATGAGTACCGGCACCGAAATATTATTATTATTTTTTTGCTATCTGTAATTAGGCGTCATCCGGTTTTGTCTATTTTTGTGTTTTCATTGCGCTTCTCATATTTTTTTGTTTATTTTTTGTGTTTGTATTTTGTATTATCCTCAATTTGTATGTTTAAAGTTGACTTCTCTCTTTTGCCTTATTTGGATTGCAATATACATTTTGCTATGTGCTTAAGTGCTCATTTAAATACTTTTTCGTATTGATTTGAATGTTAATGCTTTAGATAAGTTGCTTTGTTAAATCTTTGGAACAAAGAGTTTGTTGTGGTCCATAACTCTCAAGTCATTTGGCATGGTATTTTGACGTATTGCCTGATATTGTATATCGGAGGAAGTGCACCTCAATGTGCCACTAAATTTTGAGGCTCTTTTATTTCGTTTTAAAATTGTTTCACAACAATGGATTTTTTTTACAAATTATTTTTAATCTTTGTATAGCTTGGAATTTGTCACTTCTTTCCTTGTAACTTGAAAAATGAAATTTGTTTAAATTGAGAAGATATAAATTCGCTTTAAAGAAGCTTTCCTTATATTTCCTCTTTCTAACCCTTTCTTCATTTTGTTTTTTTCCAAATGATAAGATCATCTCGTTAGTCAATTATATATTCCCCAAATATATTCCCTCATGAATTTAAATTACCGCCGCAAAATTTGTTTGAAATTTTCTTTTCCTGCATGCCAGCTTTGGGTAATAATTTATGTGTATGGTCATTTTAATGCTATTTTTTGACCTCTTCAACTTTTATGCATTTAGTTTATATATTCTTTTAGAACAATTTTTTTCGGACTCGTTTAAATTTAAAAAAAAATGGAAAAACAATTGACCGTGGCTTTCTTGACTCAAATTTTTCTTAATTGATGCTTTTTTGCGTGAAACAAGAAATTGTATTGGAAATGTTTATTTAAATTTCAAATTTTTAAGGAAAAGGAAATTACATTGTTGGATTTTATTAAAGTTGAAATAAATGTTATTGCACTTAACTGATTTAAAAGTTTTAACCTAATTTAGTCCTAAATTTTATACCATTTTTGTTACGCCGAAAATTGTTTACAGAATATTCGTGCAATCACTTATCATAATAAAATACTATTATTTTCCAATCATTGAGATATAACATATAATATTTTAAACTAATATTATGGACTTCTACTACATCATTTGCTGCAGTTATATTAAGTAGTTCACGTTTATGTCAACTGAGGGCTTAATGACAACTAAGGATCTTTCAATAAACATCTCAATTGAATAACTATTTTTTGTTCATCCCTTTCCAATTTTGGAGTCAAAGAAAAAAAAACGTAAATAAAAAAAACACAAAAATCTGTCAGTCAAATTAGCCAAAGTGAGTAACAAAGTTGAACTGACAATTGTTATTTACTTTTCCATAAAAAAATATTTTTTTAACATATTTCTGCAAAGCTCATGTTAGACAAAAAATAAAAAAAACCCCTGCTACGTTGATACAGAGGTTTTTGTCACACAAAGGGAGGAGTGGGAACACCTGTTCGAAGAAATAAATTTCCCCTTTTTTGTTATTGTAGATAGATGAGGTTGGATGGAAAGCGGATGGGGAGGTTGTAATAATTTTGCATAAATTTAATTATGCACAACACAAATGTTTTTCTATTTTTAATTAATTTTTTTTATTCAAAAAATTTTTGTATTTGGACGAACGTAAATATTTATTTTACTGTAATTATTCTTCTGATTCATAGTCATTCGCCTTTCCTTGCTCGAATTCGTAGTTGTAGAATATAATGTGTTTAACGGTTTGGGCGGGAAACGGCTTTACAACTTTTGGTGCCTGGAATCTGAGCTATATGTTCTGTGTGATTTAATTAGTTGAAAAGCTTATGCTGTTTTCGTTCGTTTTTTAAATTTCAAATTGGGCACTTTACTTTTCAATGTTGGCCTTCTAAATATCAATATTAAATGCGTTTTTTTTTCAAAAGGTGTATTCGTGTTGTATTAAAATGATTTTGTCACTTTTGCAGGACTTTTAACTGGTTGTGTGGTACAAATTTTTGTCACCCGAATTCCAATATTTTACCGCTCAAAGCACAAGACCCGACATCTAGCAAATACTACAAATTGTTTTTGATTTCTTATCGATCTAATAAACCTAATTCTATTATTCACATTACCAATCAAAATTTTTTGTTTTGGATGACTTTTAGGGCATAAATTATTTCTTTGATATTGCAGAAATTAGAGATTTACCCTTTTTAGCAATTTTAAATTTATTACCATAACAATGAGGTGTGAAAGGTTTTTTAAGCTATTCTTGACCTTCGACGCCATCATCGGTTTTTTCTGTTGTTTTAAAAAAAAAATCAGAATTGGTTTGTCGCCATTTGCAATTTTCGAAAAAGAAAGATGGACTAATTTTTATTGTTATAAGTTACAGGCATAATTACAATTTTGTGTTTTGAACGGAACGAAAAAATTATACGACAGTATTAAAAAATTAAATTTAATGCTATAATTAAAAAATGATTTTTCCATCAAACCTTTCTTTCCAACATAATTGTCATTGCGTTTCTCTCAAATTTTTTCCATTTTTGTGGTAAATTTTTGGGCATAATGTTTTTCCTTGCAATTTTCTTTTTGCTTTTTTCTCTCCTTCAAAAAAAAATGGAGGCGGAGTGAAAGTCGCAATTTATTTATATTTTTTTCAAAGAAAGGCATTTATTTAACGTTTTTAAGTTTTTCAAAAACCCCCTAGATCTTTTCCTTACGACTTTTGCGGTCCAAAAGAGAGTGCTTCACTTAATAATCCTTCGTCTTCTCAATCATCTAATAGTGGGGCTAATCTAAACCCCGTCTCTTTTTCTGCAACCCTTTTCCGCTCAATTCTGTATACATTGCCTAATAAGAGATAATCCAAAACTACAGAAAATAAAAAGTAATATCAATAATTTTTTTCTTGTTTGACATTCCACTTTTAATTCTCTGAAAGTTTAATCATAAATTCGGCGGTTTACCCACAATTCTCTAAACTGATAAAAACACGAGAAGAGAAGGAAACACGTTGAAGCGCAAATTTTTTTAGCAATAATAATGTTCAAAAAAATTATTTCCATTTCCTGCCAAATTGAGCATACTTATATTACATTTAATTTTTTTGCTACTTTGTATGGAAGTGGGTATGAAAATTTTATTTGAGAAGAACAAGTTTTGCCGCCACATCAAATAGTCGAGTAGCCATTTACTCTTGCCTATTTATGCCCCTCTTGTAGGGTTACATTGAGCGCAAAATGCCGCTACGGCGCCAAGTTTTATCTATTTTTTTGCATTGTCGTTCATGTGTTCTTGGCATTTCTATTTTTATTTTTTTTGGAAGAGTAGTTTGGAGGAAAAAGAGTGAAGGGAGGAAAAAGACCATTATTATGTTGTTGCTCAATTTTAGAATTTGTGTAAACAATAAAAAAAAATTGGTTGGCTTTAATCTAAAGAAAAGTTAAACCAATAAGGTAACAATTCTAGCTTAAAATAGTAGAAATCGTATGATTTTTTTGACGATAAGAGATGACAGAAGAGGCACGGAAAGGAAGATGAAGAGAATTGCAGCCAAACGTCAAACTTATTCTTTTTAATTTTATTATTTTTTTCAATATTTTTTTTTAAATGTTATCGTTTATAACCTTTTTGGCGGTTTTTTTTGTTTTTATTTTTTGTGTACCGCCTCAATTTCAATTTTGACTTATCATCTTGGCTTTTCAGACCACACTAGGATTTTGGCTTGCAATGGGAACATTACAACTTGTTCGGCAAATTATGTTGTTGACATTCCGTAATGAAATAATTTTGTATGAAAAAAGTCATTTGGCCGAAGTTCGATGCTTCATGGATATCTATATCAACTCTGATCTTAACAGAATATCTTATAATGGAGTTTGTTTATTATCGCTAGTGTTTTTGTTCATAATTCATAAGTAAGCTCTACATGTACAAAAAAATCAGCTAACTTATCAGCTGTTTTGTAATTTTCGGGAAACATTTTAGTTGTTAATCCGTTGCCAAATGACTTTCTTTATATTGTATTATTTTTAAATTGTCTTATTGTTTTTATGCACTGTTACGTCTTTTAACACCAGCATTTTTTTTAATTTTTGCTGGGCTTTTGCCTCTTAGTATCCATAAAAAAATTTTGAATGCTTTGATTTATACTTTTTTCAAATTTTATTATAGATTTTCATATTTACTTTTTGCTGATCACTATTTCAGCTATATAGTTTTTTCAGTTTTATTTTAGACATTCATACTTTTACTTTAAAAGTTGTTTAATTATTTTATTTCTCGTTTTTAAAAGGTAACTTAATTTATTAACACTGAATTTAGTTTTGGCTTTGACTATGTTTTGACTTACATTAATCCCTTTATTGCATATTTTTCCCAGATTTGACCGTTATGTTTCACTCCATAAATTATTCAAGAATTGTAGCTTTTCTATTATGAGTTGAGCGAAATTTAATCATTTTTAAAGAAATTCTTTACACAATTTTTTTTTCAATTAATTTTTATTTTTTTCAGGTTTATTCTTATTTGTTTAATATGTTTTATGGAATAAGAAAACTAACGGTTTTGTGCGTTGGTCGAATCCATTCGTAAAATTATGACTTTGTTGCTCATACTGCCTCTTCTGACGTTTGTTGCCGCGCACAATAATAATAAGCTTCAGAAGTTTACAGACAATAAAATTGTCGGTGACGCCGAATTTTCTGGACTGCCATTGTCGAACTCAAACAATGACGGCCCATTGTCGTTTCGCCCGAAGGCATTGCGTAGGCCGCGTGAGATGAAAACGTTGAAAGTCCTTAACGGCACCGAAATGATTATGGAGTGCACACCTGCCGAGTATTTGGTCCGAACCCATATGGCGCCGGATTTTGAGAATCCGCAACTTGTACGCAAATTGGATTGGTTTCACGAAGGCTCACTGATTGCCAGCTTTCAACAGGTTTGATCTTTTTTTGGTTTCCACGTTGGATTTTTTTAGCATTGACATGAGCTCTTTATTCTACTTTTGACCATATTAAATCATTACTTGCCGTAGTGCCATTACTGCTACTTGATAACTTTACCTCCAATTAAATTCGAGTTGGAATTTTTAGACATTTTTTGTCGCAATATAATTTAAGATTTATTATAATAAGCTTGTTCTATTTTTGGCTTTTTTAACATTAGCTTAAAAATATTTTAATGAAAAATGTCTTTTGAAATTACTTTAATAAAAGTAAAATTGCTTTTTTCAAGGTTTAATCAATGTGCCACCAGCTTTTTTAACTATAAATTAAATTCGCAAAAATCAATTGAATTGTTTCTTAATTCCTTTAACTTTAGAAAATAATAGAATAGATTTTTATTTTATTTATTATTTAATGTTTTTTTAAGCTTTAGTCAAGCCAGAGAATTCATTATTTTTTGCCTTATTTTTATAAAAATTTTTGTGTGGGAAACCAAAGTTTGTACCTTAGAGCTTAGCTAAAACACAGCTTATTCTCAATTGTTGAGCCTCAAGTAATTATGCAAAAAAAGAAGGGGAAGACAAATTTCTTTTTGGTTTTCTGTCAAAGCAGAGCTTTGAGATTTGAGATTTGAAAAATTGAGTCGTTTATAACCTGCTTTTTGAGACAATATTTTTGTTTTGCAAAAGCATAAGAGGAAAATATTAGTAAGTTAAATATTTATGAAAAAAAACATTAGAATTCGTTAAAAATAAAATTAATTTTCGCGCAATTTTTAAATTTTTTTATATGAAATTATATGGTCAAAAGCGAATTTTTAAAAGGTTAAAACCAAAAAAAAAAATCAAAGATTATCACTTCTTTTAGCTTTGAACATCATAAAAAAAAATAAAATTGTGACCATTGTACTGTCGTCAATTATCAAATACAAGTTTTTTGGTTTTAAACTACAAGAGATAAATTCCGAGAAAACCTTAAACTGCCGGAACGAACAATTCCAACATTTTTGAACAAATAAATGATATGGAAATATTGTTATAGAAGATGGCTCAGTGCTTCAAACGGAAATATACAGATATTTTGTTTATTGTATTTCAATTGTGGAATATGCAAAGTAATAAATAGCTTGGATTTTATTTGTTGGGCAAGATGGCATTTTTTGTTTTTGTCCTATTGATTGGAAATTGACGATAACACTTGTTATACTTTTATATTTTGCTTTTGTTAAGGACGTTGTGACGGGAATCAGCGAGGAATGGTGGGTGGCAAGCACCAGGTATGAGCTCCGACGCCCATTTTACCAATTGCGCGTTTCACCAATTTTGGTAGCGGATTCCGGCGAATACAAATGCGTTCTTGAGACAGATCCGCTCTTTACACTTGACCAGCCGTCAGCTGTCCTTAACCTACTGGTTATGGGTTTGTTTTTTTATTTTTGCTTTAAAGTATTTGTTTTTCTGGCAAAAAACAACAAAATTAGCATGTTGTTGTTTTTGTTGTCACGGCTTTTGGTGTCATAACTCTTATAAGCCAAAATTTCCCTTTTTCATTTTGGTGTGCTATTACTCAATTAACTCATAAATTATTTACGATAATAAAATATAATGAAACAGCTTTTCTGCAAGCGTAAAATTATACCCTTCTCATTTTTAATTGATTAATTATTAATTAAAAATTCTTTCTTTTTTGTAATATTTCTTTTCTCCCAATTTTGGGTTCTCTTCAGTGTCCTTTATATTTTTTTTGTTGTCACGGGTATATCATCAAGAGGGGTATTAATATATTTTTTTGATAAAATCATCCTAAACAACATTTTGGAAAAATATGTTTGTGCTGTTTCAAGTTTTTAAAATAAAATTTTGGGGTGGAGGTGAATAGTAATCTAATTATTGTATTTGGCTGAATACCGGAATGGAAAATCTTTTTTTTGTCCACCAGTTTTGTTTGTGCTTTTGTGCAGTTAGAAATGAAATGCGCAAAATGTCACTGCCTTAAAACAATGCTGTCATTATTTTCCGAGTTTTGGATTTGAAAAGGAGAACAAAAAAAGACGGGGGCAAATCGCATTGCAATTTGTGTTTGCACTTTACCTCTATAATTCTTTTATTTTCGGCATATTTTTCTCTTTGTTTTTGATTGGTTTAAAGTGGCAGATTTCAAGTGGACAAGTCGAGGGTATGAACGTTGGAATTGTGGCGTCCAAATAAAATTTTCTTGCAATTTTTTAAAATGGATGAAGGAAACTGGAAGAAAGTTATATCACTGTTAGCTATTCAAGATTTACAAATGAACATACAAATTTATGCAAGGGGGTGAGAAGGAAATAAAATGAAATATTACTTCGTTTGGAATGCGTGGTTTAGTTACCAACAAAAAGCACAATTTATGGTGTGCCACAGTTCGAAGCTTTTTCTCTTTTCAACGAAATCATTACCTCTTCTTTTTCTGTTTTTTTTTATGCGGGAGATTGATGGGAGGGGGGAGTGTAAGAATAGCATTTCTTGCTTAAACTTGAATACCCCATTTATCAAAACTTCTCTTGTCTCGAAATAATCTTTTGCTCCATTTTTTTCCGTTTTAAAGATGAGAAATTATCGCAAATAAATGGGGAAAAGATTAGCATAAGTTGGACAATTTCAGCTTTTTTAAATACCTAATTTTTTTGTTTTTCTCCTAAAATACCATAAGAAAATTGGAATATCACAAATAGCGTTTAAAAAAGAATTTTTTTTTCTCTGGTCAAAGTGCGTGACTAATTGAATATTCAAGGGCTTTTTTGTTGAAAGTTTTTGACCTCCAACAGGTTTAATTGCACCATTTTTCACGGCCTTTATCGTGGTTTTTAAAGGCTTTATAGACAAATTTATTAATTATGAAATATATTTTTGCGCTGAACGTTTAATTTAAATAACCGGAAATTGCTCAATAACGTCAGCGAAATTCTTAAGCCCAATCAAACTTCGTATATTGTAGGGGCTACAAAATTAGAAAGAGTTTGAACTGGAAGATGTTTTCGGGAAAGAATTTGTTTTTAAATTAAAATTTCGGGATGAATTAATACTTAAAAAAAGAGTTCGGCTAACAAGTAGTCAAATAGCGATTCCTTAAAGGTTTTGTTCTTTTTTTAAAGGTTTGATCTGGCGTTTAAATTGGCACAACCAGTGTTGCCCAAATTTTGAGGAATTGACTGATTGATTTGTATACATTAAGAAGACGAACAAATAAATTGAGTAAAAGTGTGTAATCTCCCATCATAAAAATAAATCAAACAAATAAGGTCTTAAAATATATTCTTTTGGCAAAACAATAAAAACTATTTTTATGGAAAATGGAATTAAAGAAATATTATTTCGATTTCTTATATTTTCAAGTACGTGTTGCGCAATCCTTTCGCCATTTGTTTTGTAAACGAAAATTTTTCTCGAAACAAACGAGTACAAGTAAATATTCTTGTCCTCGCTTACAAAGTTTAAGTTTATAGGTTCAAACAATTGAAATAAATAAGCTTTTTTACAAAGAAATTTGCGGAGGTTGCGTTAGATTAAACCGTAACCAAAGAGCTTCTGCAGTCATCAGCCAGTTTGATTGATGAGGGGGCGCCAAAATTATTCAATTAAGTTTACTCATTCTAGTAAAAGTTATTAAGAATGCATTTCAAATTGCTTTTAGAAAAGCTCATGTTTACAGAAAAACAACCTAAAAGCTTAACCTTATAAAAAATGGAAAGCGTACACAATTTCAAACTTCATCAGAGCATTTTGCTTTAGGAGCAAAAAAGAAATAAATTTACATATTTTTTTCATCCGTATTGTATTTTAATGATCAATTCGGGTAGAAATAAGGTAGGAAAATACTACATTCCACGGTTTTTCACGGTATTATTCAATAGGCCTTTTCAGATCTGTTGAAATTTAAGTTTTAAGTACAGTATTTAACGGTCTTAATTTTCATTATTTGCAATGTTTTCACAAAATCTTTTTTTTTGCTATGCTGAGATCCATGTGGCTGATTCTAATCCATACCTAAAAAATGTTAATTGGCAAAATTAATTCTTTTTTTATGCAAATTTATTTTTTGGAAATCCGCAAAAAAATTGAAAATTGCCAACATTGTTTGGCGTTGTCTTCTTAATCCTATTGTGTCCAATGGTTATGGTCAGTTTTTTGTTTTGGTGGTTTTCGTGGGTCCTTTCCAAAATAATACGCGTGTGAAGTTATTATTATGGATTTTCGATTTTCTCACCAGAGCATACAAAGGGAGACGAAGAGAAAGTGAGATAAGCTACTTTAATTTTTTATAAAATTTTTTTAATAAAATAAAAAAATAAATATTTTTATGGCCAAATGGTTGGAAATAATGTGAAAAACCATTTAGTTTTTGTTGTACTTATCTCTTGCTTTTTTATTTCACTTTTTTTTTTGCCTCACGGCTATGGTCCAATTGTCTTGTTATACTTGTTGCAAAGAATTTTAAGAAAAAAAAGATTTGCCCGGAAATTTTTTCTCTTTCAAATATTTTAAAGCGAAAAATATGTCGGCAGGCCATATTTAAGAATTTCAAATAAATTGAGCTGCAACAACGAAAAAAAAGTAAGTAGAAGAATTTCTTAACGGAAAAGGAAAATAATTAAAATTTTTTTGCTTTTGCCTTTTTGTCAGCTCTCTTTGGTTTGGTCAAACGACGGGTTTTTAAAGGTGGTTTTTGGAGAAGGGGCCTGCCCAAATAAGTTTTTCTTCAATAAAAATTTTGAGCGGTTTTAATTTTTCCGACTTTTTTTCTAATTATGTGTCAAAATCAAATTTTTGCAACAACAATGCCTTGCAATTTCAATTTTGATATATTTCCTTTCAAACCTTGGTTTTGCTTTAACTTTTCATTTTTCTCTTTTTCCATATTTGCAATTAAACGAAAATTTTAGTTGAAAAAAAGCAAAGACAAAAATATCACAATCAAATAATTTAATTATGATTTTGGCGTAAATAAATGCCAGGAAATAATGGAAATCAATTTTAAATGCTTATCAAAACGACAAAAAAATTGAAAAATGTCAAATTTTCAAAATTAATAATGAAAAGGTTGACGGTTACAATCTAACATATTACTACAAAAGTACAAGGACTGTGTGAGAATAATTTCACAATATGTTACATAGATTTTGTTCAAATGATTGTCCAATGACAATAAAACATTAAACACAAAAATTGGTCAGTTTATCAATCGATAATGAGTGTTTATGACTTAAATCCCTGCAGCGAGCCTCTCATCACCAGTGCTGTAATTTAAATTCATTTTCGACTCCGAATCCGATTTGACTCCGCAATCAAAAGCTCCTCAATTTAGGATTTGTGTATGCAATTCTTTTAGCTCGTAAGTCAATTGCAAATTTTTAGGAAAAAAATTCAAAATTGGTCATGGACAATAGGTCAATAACCCTTTTATTTTTTGCGCTATATTTCTTCCTCTAACGTGAATAAACAGTGTTGAAAATTAAAGAGATTAATTACGAATCACAAATTAATGATCTTATAATATTTATTTAAAATTTTTCAAAACATTAAAAATATTTTAGTCAAACCATTTTTGCCTTCTCGACCACAAGTGAGTGCGGCCAATGGCGATTACACTTCCAGTAGAGACGATAGCGCCGAAACGCGGTTTAATGCAGGAAATGGAGAAGGAATCGTTCTTGTTAGTTGGAACCATTCCATCGGATCGGCCCATCGACCAATTCTTCGTTACTCAATTTTGATAAGGTAGTTATAAAAATAGGGTTAGTCCCACAGCAATACAT
>JAWNMF010000672.1:0-291812 GCA_035044305.1 Drosophila nigritarsus
GTTCGATTAATGTACGCTTTATTATTTTTTCATTGTTTTCCACCTTAACAATCAATTGTAAAACTATTTTAACATTGTATAACATAACATTGAGTCATTGTAGAGCAGTTTTGAATGAATTACAATTTTTAATTTTGCTTTATTTCCAAGAAATTTCGATTTCAAATTTATTTATCATTTAAGAATTTAAGTTTTGAGACCAACCCATAAGCTGAAATTTCATCGGCTGACTAGAGTTTGAAGTGTACAAGCTGCAGGTTAATGAGTATAAAAACAGTTAAACAATTGTGTTGTTGACATTAAAGGTAAAACAAGGATGACCTAATCATTTATTAAATGTCTATTATATCGGTTTAATGTTCAATTTTCTATCACAAAACGTTTTTTTTTTTGATTTAAAGTTAATCTTTTCTTTTTGCCCTTTTTTTTTGACCCAAATTTTTTTTTCTTTTGACGTCCAAAAAATTTTCATTGTTTTTTTCAAATTTTAAATGTGTTTTTCATTTTCTCATTCTTGCTAGACTTACATTCAATTCTATTAGTTTTATTATCAAAATCAAATATATGCAGATTGTTTTATCTCTTTGATTTTTAATAGTAGAATTTGTAGTTTTTCACTCATTAACTTCTAATTTTGGTCACTAACACCATTTTTAATATAATACATTATATCTTTTATTTTCTATTCAAAGTATTTTGACTCAAACATCTTGTACGATAATTTTTTGGTCAATAAAAATGGTTGGTTATTGTATACTTTCTAAAGTTGTAATTGTATTATACAGGTACAATTATGTTATACTAACTCTTTGTTTTGTGATGAGAGAAATAATGCTGGCTTATTATAACCTGTTTTTTGATACCTAGAAATGTCACCCATTATGTCAGTAGTAGTAAATAGTGAACTAGTTAATTATGCTGAAATATGGGATTGAGAAATCTGGTAATTCACCAACTTGCGGCAATGCCAGCTTCAGCAACGGTCAACAGACAAAATTTTGGCTTTCCAATATTGATTTGGAATGCTTTTAATTTGCAGTTTTCGTTAAATGTACCTTAAACATTCAATCATTAATTAGTCAACTTAAAAGCCGCAATTTTAAATCGTCACATTTCGACTTTTAAGATTTGAAAATTTGCTAGTTGACTGTCGCAATTTGGCTTATTGCTAGCAAATTGCTAGTTCTTTGAGTAATTTGTTTATGGAAATTTCACTGTATCACTTTTATAAAATTCAGTTTTGTTCATGGCTTTGTGATTTGACGACGTGAGACGTTTAAAAATATGAATAGCCTTTTATTTATTCAGTTTGTTACTTTTAGAATATACTCCACGTCACAAACTAACAATTATCGATATTTATATGCGTTAAAATTAGGTATGGCACATCGTGTGATTTAACTGATATATATGATTATTTTAATTTTTTCGCCTAGTATTTCCACCCTTACTTTTTTGGAATTTATTTCCTGCGGTGTCCTTCAATAAATAATGGGTTGTGTATTTCGCATTCGCTTCAACCACCTCGGATCAATATGGTACACAGTGATTTTTGTAATTATTCAACTCTATTTGCTTTATTTGGGGCTGAATCGCTACAAATTGTATACCGAAATGAAGTGGACGAATGGTGAATATCCGCATATTTGGCTGACTGTCTATGTATCGTTATTGCTGTTTGTATTCCTTTAATGGTTTGTCACTTTTTTTTTTATAAATTATTGATGTAAATACAAACATAATACGACGTTTGGTCCATATTAAAGTATGTACTGAAAAAAACTTCAGTACATTTTTATAACTCAATGAAATGATCAATACTTTGTGATACGATTTTAAGTCGTTTTTTTTTTACTTGAAAATGGCTTCGTTGTGCCGATTTGTACGTTTTAAATGTTTAAAATTCATTATTTTGTGTTCCTGTTGTTTTTTTCGCTAAATGTATCCATTTTACGGAGTACATAACAGACATTGCACAATAATCACCGATCACAATGTTTTGGATTGAGTCTTATTACATCAATAATGTTTTGTAGGTAATGTAAATTGCATACATAATTCATTGTTAATTTGCGCTTAAATAAACTTTAGTTAATCAAAAAATTAAAACTTCAGGCTTATTCTGTTCAAGAAATCCTTATTTATTAGGTGCTTTTTATTGCGAGTGGAATTTGGAATTGGGTAATTTGGCTGGGGACAACGATCAAATCGGCTTGCGCACAGAAAGGATTATCGAACTTTCACGTCACGAACTCAAAGCGTGTAAAAAATCTTGTTGTACGTGTTTTTTTTTTTTATTGTAGACCAATGGAAGGTGTTACACCGGCTCTTCTAAATTAGTCGCTGAGCAATTTTTGCTAAATATTTTGAAAATTGCAATTAATGGTGTAACAATTTAGTATTTTGTATATGTCATGGCGCTAAATCTCGTCGGCAACATTCTCCACCATTTCCACAAACTATACACTTAATTATGGCGTTGTGTCAACTTTTTGCGCAGCAAATTATGTTGTCACAGCTCTATCGTTATGGCTTCATAAATTCAGGTAATATAAATTGGTTACGCATTGTTAATAAGACTAAATTTGGTTTTTCTTTAATACATATTTTTTTGAATGCAGTCTGATTAGAAAAAAATAAATACGTATTGAATTGCCTTTAGTAAATGTGACGATAATAATGTTTTTAGGAGACTTTTTAAACACTGAGCTTGATTTTATTTACCAACGCTCGCCGACAACTCATCACAAATTTGCCGATGGGCGATACTCGTCTTCAAGGCTTTCGCATTACTTCTGAGAATTGGTGAGTCAGCCAATTCTTCAGAAGTAATGCGAAAGCCTTGAAGACGAGTATCGCCCATCGGCAAATTTGTGATGAGTTGTCGCGAGCGTTGGTAAATAAAATCAAGCTCAGTGTTTAAAAAGTCTCCTAAAAACATTATTATCGTCACATTTACTAAAGGCAATTCAATACGTATTTATTTTTTCTAATCAGACTGCATTGCAAAAAAATATGTATTAAAGAAAAACCAAATTTAGTCTTATTAACAATGCGTAACCAATTTATATTACCTGAATTTATGAAGCCATAACGATAGAGCTGTGACAACATAATTTGCTGCGCAAAAAGTTGACACAACGCCATAATTAAGTGTATAGTTTGTGGAAATGGTGGAGAATGTTGCCAACAAGATTTAGCGCCATGACATATACAAAATACTAAATTGTTACACCATTAATTGCAATTTTCAAAATATTTAGCAAAAATTGCTCAGCGACTAATTTAGAAGAGCCGGTGTAACGCCTCCATTGGTCTACAATAAAAAAAAAAACACGTACAACAAGATTTTTTACACGCTTTGAGTTCGTGACGTGAAAGTTCGATAATCCTTTCTGTGCGCAAGCCGATTTGATCGTTGTCCCCGGCCAAATTACCCGATTTCCAAATTCCACTCGCAATAAAAAGCACCTAAAAATAAGGATTTCTTGAACAGAATAAGCCTGAAGTTTTAATTTTTTGATTAACTAAAGTTTATTTTAAGCGCAAATTAACAATGAATTATGTATGCAATTTACATTCTACAAAACATTATTGATGTAATAAGACTCAATCAAAACATTGTGATCGGTGATTATTGTGCAATGTCTGTTATGTACTCCGTAAAATGGATACATTTAGCGAAAAAAACAACAGAAAAAACACTAAGCACAGAGTTACAAAATAATGAATTTTAAACATTTAAAACGTACAAATCGGCACAACGAAGCCATTTTCAAGTAAAAAAAAAAAACGACTTAAAATCGTATCACAAAAAGTATTGATCATTTCATTGAGTTATAAAAATGTACTGAAGTTTTTTTAGTACATACTTTAATATGGACCAAACGTCGTATTATGTTTGTATTTACATCAATAATTTATAAAAAAAAAAGTGACAAACCATTAAAGGAATACAAACGGCGAATAACGATACATAGACAGTCAGCCAAATATGCGGATATTCACCATTCGTCCACTTCATTTCGGTATACAATTTGTAGCGATTCAGCCCCAAATAAAGCAAATAGAGTTGAATAATTACAAAAATCACTGTGTACCATATTGATCCGAGGTGGTTGAAGCGAATGCGAAATACACAACCCATTATTTATTGAAGGACACCGCAGGAAATAAATTCCAAAAAAGTAAGGGTGGAAATACTAGGCGAAAAAATTAAAATAATCATATATATCAGTTAAATAAATGGCGCAATATGCCATATTTAATTTTAACGCATATAAATATCGATAATTGTTAGTTTGTAGAATTAGGAGCGTGAATATATCTAAAAGTAACAAACTGAATAAATATATAAAAGGCTATTCATATTTTTAAACGTCTCACGTCGTCAAATCACAAAGCCAAATAAACAAAACTGAATTTTATAAAAGTGATACAGTGAAATTTCCATAAACAAATTACTCAAAGAACTAGCAATTTGCTAGCAATAAGCCAAATTGCGACAGTCAACTAGCAAATTTTCAAATCTTAAAAGTCGAAATGTGACGATTTAAAATTGCGGCTTTTAAGTTGACTAATTAATGATTGAATGTTTAAGGTACATTTAACGAAAACTGCAAATTAAAAGCATTCCAAATCAATATTGGAAAGCCAAAATTTTGTCTGTTGACCGTTGCTGAAGCTGGCATTGCCGCAAGTTGGTGAATTACCAGATTTCTCAATCCCATATTTCAGCATAATTAACTAGTTCACTATTTACTACTACTGACATAATGGGTGACATTTCTAGGTATCAAAAAACAGGTTATAATAAGCCAGCATTATTTCTCTCATCACAAAAACAAAGAGACGTGTGAGCATAATTGTACCTGTATATTTTAAATTTAGTGCAAAGTACAACTTAGAAAGTATACAATAACCAACCATTTTTTTTTATTGACCAAAAAATTATTAAATACAGTGTTTGAGTCAAAATACTTTGAATAGAAAATAAAAGATATAATGTATTATATTAAAAATGGTGTTAGTGACCAAAATTAGAAGTTAATGAGTGAAAAACTACAAATTCTACTATTAAAAATCAAAGAGATAAAACAATCTGCATATATTTGATTTTGATAATAAAACTAATAGAATTGAATGTAAGTCTAGCAAGAGACGAGAAAATGAAAAACACATTTAAAATTTGAAAAAAACAATGAAAATTTTTTGGACGTCAAAAGAAAAAAAATTTGCGGTTCAAAAAAAAAGGGCAAAAAGAAAAGATAACTTTAAATCAAAAAAAAAAACGTTTTGTGATAGAAAATTGAACATTAAACCGATATAATAGACATTTAATAAATGATTAGGTCATCCTTGTTTTACCTTTAATGTCAACAACACAATTGTTTAACTGTTTTTATACTCATTAACCTGCAGCTTGTACACTTCAAACTCTAGTCAGCCGATGAAATTTGCACTTATGGGTTGGTCTCAAAACTTAAATTCTTAAATGATAAATAAATTTGAAATCGAAATTTCTTGGAAATGGAGCAAAATTAAAAATTGTAATTCATTCAAAACTGCTCTACAATGACTCAATGTTATGTTATACAATGTTAAAATAGTTTTACAATTGATTGTTAAGGTGGAAAACAATGAAAAAATAATAAAGCGTACATTAATCGAACAAAAAAAATTACTAATTTCGATTTAAAGCCTTTAATTTTAAATTGAAAAATATAAATGTATTGTAAAATGTTGTTTAGTTTAACATTTTTATTAATTCTCAGGTTATTATTATTCGGTAACTAGAGAAACAAAAACAGAATGCAAACCACTTCGTGTGGTATTGTTTACTTAAAGATTACGCAATGTATTAACAATGAACTCGACATAATTTGGACATGATAACATTGGTTATTGAACATGTTTTCTCCGAATCCAATATAATCTCTACAACCAACCAAATCAAAATTATTAATTTATACAAATACATAGAGAATAGTTATTTAGGATATGCATTAAGGAATTTGCCAACATTTGCCTGATTAAAGTGATATTTGAATCCATTGACAAAAACATAAGTTATTGCTAAAAGAAACCAAACGAAATTATATGTAACAATTATATTATATAACTTTTAAAGTTGTAAACAAAACAATTAATTGTTCTTTTCATTAGATTTTCATTAAACACCAAAATAATGAAGTCAACGAATATTGAAAATATACTTAAACTATTGTTTTTTCAAACTTTGCAAAAACCAATAAAAAATATTTATTCGAAAATCGTACAACGCATAAAATATGCTTCATAAATCAAATTATTATACGTATTATTGACAAATTTGTGCAGAGTATTATAAAATTAAAATTTATGTAAAATAATTTTTCGGCAGCACACGTATTTCAACATGTGTTTGTGTGTGCAGAAAAATCTATTTTTGTTGGTCAAAAAACTTATTGTTGGGATGGTTTTGAAGCGCTTATACCTAAAACATGTACCTAAATGAACGTTATTCTATAGGGGTATAATTTAAAAAGGTATAATTTGAAAAAAAATGAAAATGGCAAGGATTAGGTGCTTAGTGATGTAAAATACTTAAACTACTATTAAAATTGTCTATTAAAATTGTTACGATTAAATGTTCTGTATAAACTTTTCTTAATATCCAACAATTCAAACATTATGTATATGTATGTTTAATAAGTTTACCGGAAGGGGTCATTCTCTAAAAACATTAAATAAATCACCGAAATTTTGCGGAAACTTATGGTTTATAATCAATAAATATTTTATCACTCAAATATTAAATTTCTTACATAATTTTTTGAGCATAAGTTGTGTTGCGTGCAACAAAACACAACCTAAATGACAGCCAAATTATGTTTTGTGTTGAGTTTTGGTGTTATGATTGTTGCAGTTTTGCAATCCTTTTCTCTTTGAAAATTATTATTTCAACAGCAAATGTTTTATCTGCAAAGTTGTTTTTAAAAAAAGAATAAATAATTGACTATGTAATAAGATTTAATTTAAATATAATTAGACTAATTCTGTTTTAAAATTTTATTTTCAAACGTTTTTTTGTTTTGTTTTTTTTCAATTTCTCGCAAAACACTTAATATGCAGGAAATTTAATAATTTTTGTTAAAACCAACACACACAAACTAATATAATTTTTTCTTAAAGCACTCAAACACATATATAAAAACTTTATGAAACTTTTTCAACAATAAAACAATAGAGTGAAATTTGTTTTGAATTTAAATATTGTAATAACTAAGTGTATTGGCAAATCATAATAGCTTTATTTTAGAAAGTTGTAACGTTCAAATGCTCAGACCAACCAACTTCCAATGTCTACCACACGCTTCAATTCTTCTCATTTTAAGAGAAAAACCGCAATAGCAAATTTGACTTCAACAAAAAGGGTAAAGTCAAGGTAAAAAAGCTTGAGGAATTAAAGTCAAAAAAGCTGTACAAATTCTGGCAAAGTTGGTGTAAAAGACTATTTATTGACGCTGCGCGCATTTCACCAGAGTCTAAAATCTGATTAGTTTTGTAATCTCAAAGAAAACAAAGTCGTTCTCATTTTTGACGAAAATTGTGCGCGGTGTTTTTGAAAAATAGGAGTTATTAAAACTCGCATATTAAATAATGACGGAAAATGTTAAAGCGCCATTATAAGAATGACCCGGCGGGCGTAAATTTACTAGGCCAAAAATTCAACCAATTATATTCTTTAGAACTTAAGCATTGGGATGTCACTTGACTATACTGTATGTCTTCTTTATTTTTAGAATTTTGTCTACAATGTCATTCTCTGAAGTCTAAAGAACAGAATTCAAATTTTTCTTTTTTGACTGTAATTCACTTTGTTTTTGATAGTTGTGATATTCTTCTCCAAACTTGGCGATTGTAACGCTTATTTTCATAGTCTTTTTAGGTTCTTCTTCCTCCTAATTTCTATTTAAATTAAAATTTTATTTAATACGTTGACGCCCAAGTAACTCACGTTTCTCCAATTCGTACATACTTGGGGTATACACAAAATTCAAAAATAAAATTTCATGCGTGCGGTGAAAATAGAGGTGAAAATAGTGTCTAAAAAAATAGGATGGTTTTTGTTTTTGAGAAAAAAAAAAGAAATGGAAAAGATGGAAAATAAGAAAAAAAAATGCATATATATGCGTTTTTTCAATTTTTTAAAGGACGTTTAAGGCGTTAACTGACGTTCAACTTCTTAACCTCTAAGGTTAGGGTCCAGCTGCTTGTTAGTTAACTTTTCGTTTATTATTTTTTCTTTTTAAGGAGTAATTCTTTATTTTGCTTATTGTTGTTATTTTGTTAAAGGCTATCCTCTAAGGATTACCGCTGTTCTTTATTTAAATCGATTTTAATAAAAATATTTAAATTCATTCCATCAATTAAAAGCAGCTTCTCTGTTTTATATAATCTGCGAGTTAATAATTAGATTGCTCAATCAATTTTTATTTACTATAAAAACCGCGAAGTTGAGCCATAGTTTTTTACAGGTTAATAGTAAATTCATTTAATAAATACATATAAAACTTGTAAAACAGGCAAAAATTAAAAAAAAAATTGTCATGGAAATCCAAAATTTGTCAAAAAATTTTTTTTTTAATTTTAACAGACAAAAGCATAAATGAATATAATAAATGTTAAAAAATTTGAAATTAAAATGGCTACTCCTATCCGAGCAAAATATAACTTTATTGTCACATTCAACCAACCAGACTTGTGTTTGATAGAAGAATATATCATCCTATTTATTATATGTGTGAAAATAATACTAAAATAGTTAAAGTACGGCGTGGGAGAAATAATTTTTTGACAGTAAAGTGTGTAAACATAAAATAAGTTAGAACAAATAAACTGGACATACGGAAGCGTAAAATTTGAAAATTCAGAAGACATTAGATTATAATAAAAATGAATTGCTTATGCCGCTAAACAATGAAAACAATAATAATTGGCAGAAAAAAAAGGGTAACCCCTAAGGAAAAAGGGAAATGTTAACATATGGAAATAGTTAAGATTTTGGGAAAATTAACAAAGAACAACACATGAACATTTTTATCACATTGGCCTTGCATATTATTTACAAAATTTAACAAATCAACGAAAAGTAACAATAACGTAGACTTTCAGAGACAATAAAATTTGCTGAATTTCAAATAGTCAGCAAAGCAAATTTTGGCTTAGCACTTATAAAAAGGTATGTTTGGTAGACAAAAAGGTATTGCAAGAGGTTATTTATAACAAAATAAGTGATCATATGTTACCTGTTTATTAAAGTAAATTAATAATGAACACTGCCTTTTTATAACCAATCCCATATAGGCCAAAAAAAGGCTTATCATTACAAAGAAGTCACAGAAGCCCTTATTCCTGCTATAACCAATATGTCAAGAAGTTGTAAATGAAATATCCGCATGACTGAGATAATAAATGACTGAGTAACTTACTGATTGATGAACACAATTGTTTTGTTATAACAAAAAAAAGTAGAGTACGGTCAAACAACAATAATTCATATTTTTTTGCTTTATAAAAAAAATTGACAAATTATTTGTAAATTTACAGTGCAAATGACTTTTATAAAAATATTAAAATGGAATTTAAATTTAAATAAACTGCATATTTTACAATTTTACAAGTTTGCTTGCAGAACTACCTTACAGAAATTATTTAAAAAAAAAATAAATAAGTAATAAAAAAAAAGAAGGTAATAAGAATTTAGAAGGAAGCACAACAACATTGATTGTAAAGCAGGCTTACAGTTACTCTAAAAACTACAATTTCAAACCAACCAGGAAGCACAATCTGTGTTTGCATTTGGAGAGTTTATTGAAAACGATAGCAAAGTGTACACGATAAAATATTAACAAAATAATATGCCCCACATTTCTAAGGAAGCCAGACGAAAAAAGACTGCATCAATCAGAAAATTTGGTATAGATTTCATTCTTAAGATTTCATTCTTAAGCAAGGTGGTTTTGACCAGGAAGACCAATTCAAAGCTTTTAGTAGCAATAAACAAAGCAAAACTAACTGACCGTTGTTGCAAAAAAAAAAAGCCTAGCACCACAAAAAAGGAGTGTCACAAACACAATTAAATAGCTAAAAAAATTAAAAATAAATTTATTACATAATTTCATTTTCGGCAAGACAAAAATATGCAAATGAGGTTTAAACATTTTTAAAACGCAAAAAAAAAAAAAAAAAATTCTAATGAAAAGCACAATGAACAAATTTTTGAAAAATGCGCCAATTTTGCTGAAAAAGAATTTATTTATATTTGACGCGCATTTTTCTTTCTTTTTCAAAACCACATACTTAACTGAGAGGCCATGAAAAGCGCGGCTCCAATTATCAGCTACATCTGCAATTAAGCTTGGCGAGTGTTGTCCATTATATTTTTTTTCTTGCAATAACACGCTGCTACGGCTTTCAATAACATTTTGTTAGTCAGTCCATAGTTGTGTGTGTTAGCATTTCAAAAATAGAATTTCCTTCTCTTTTGGCACTCTTTCAAATGCGTGCTTAAAAAGACCGGACGAAATATTATCATATTATGTTCATCAAAATACTCTGTATTTCGAATACAAAAAAAAATAAGGAGTTTTTGCAAAAAGTTTGTCCGACAACGTGAAGATACGTCAAAAACAATACGAAAAGAATTGTGCTACGGCTTGTACTACGGCATCAAGTCTTTTCATTTACGCTCGACTAGCCATATCATTTTTCTCGCTCTCTTTTCTCTCTCGAAATGGTTTGTTTTTGCAAATTTCTATATGTTTTATAGAAAACTGTTTTTATCTTTTCGAAAATTTATTTTGCTAGACGGAGAAATAAAGAAAGTTGGAGCGAAACGTCAAAAACTTTATTCTATTGTGCTAAGAAAGTAAATTTGTCTCATAACCTGACCTCATTTTAAATTTATTTTTTGTTACTGCTTTACTTCTTAGCCACTGTGCTCCTTTGTTTATCACATGTGTGGTGGTAAAGACAACAGCAGCATGATGATGGAATGGTTATTCCTTTACTTATTTCAAAACGTTGCCTGCTTATAGCTAAAAAAAATTTTTTTCTTTCTCTCTTGTTTTTTTTTTTAATTATTATCTTTTGTAATTCAAAATGAAATTAACACAATAGACTGATCTGTGATCAGATAAAGCTGCAAAGCAGATAACACTCACAATTACTGACCGTAAGTAGTTAATTTAATTTCTTCTATTGTTTCGTGAAATTTGAGCATTCAAGCGCATTAACTTTTCTTTCATTCAAAACATAATTAATGACCAAATTGTGTTTACTTTTATTTTGAAACGCCCGGCATTGCCTGTTAGAATTTTTGACGGTTGTAGTGAAGAAAAAGAAAAACACTTATTGTCTGAGACAGTGCCAAACTTTTATGTGTACTGATAATCGCTCGAATTATCACTGTCCACAAAAATCGTTTTATGCGTTTTAGTTGTTGGACATTAAAACTGAGCGTCAGATACTTTAAAAGCCTTTATTTAAGCGTGTGCGTAAGAAATGTCGCAGGCAAGATTTATTTTTATGCTTTTAATTCAACTGCACATATAAAGTCAGTTATAATTAGTCGCTAGGATATTATCAAAAATTATTTTTCTTTTTTGCAAATTTATGTAATGAGACAATATTTCACTTGAAATAAATTTTTAGACTTTTTAGAGTTGATATTGGTTAGAGATGGAGTTTTTTTAATGCACTAAAAACATGATTTTTAGTTTATTTTACATGCACTTGCATTATATAATTTTAGACGGGAAGCAGTTACAGTTATTTTAAAGCTCAATATTTTTTTATAGCATGAGGACATATGTTTCAAATATAATTTGACCATTTCAAATATTTTGGCAGCATCAACATTTTTTAGGCTAACCATTGGCTATTTTCTGCTAATCTGACAAACATTTCTGATTGATTTGTATAGGGCTACAGTTCCCAAGCAAATATTAAATTTATATGGATTACAATTTTGTGACAAATCAACATTCAAGTCGACCAGACAATGGGACAGATCTCCCTACATACAATGTGGCAAGACTTTTACGCGTAAAATCGAGATTTGTGCGATCGTCGGTCGATGAATATAAAAACCGACATTTTAGCTTTTCGAATACATATGTAAACATATAAACAAAAAAAATAAAAATTGTAATGAATAAAACGTGAACAGTTGAAAGTGTTTTTCGGTGTCCGGGCAAAACAGAGGCATCATTCATGAGCTAATACTTATATGTATAAGGGATGGGATCCTGTTGCAAAAAAAAATACAAATACGAATTTTGATTTTTTTTTTAAAATGGATAACAAATACGGTTTTGAATTTTTTATATTAATTGTGTGAGTGGTTCCATCCCTCCTGCCATCAAATTTTTTTTATTAAAGTCTGCGAGACAAACAGGAAAAATTTTGATTACCAATTAGCCGGCATGAGAGTCCCTTTTAATGCTTTTCACTTCAACATATCCCACTATTTTCTTGTGCCTCTTCAATTCATTCCAAAACCTTAAATGTGGTTTAGCAGTTGCATAGACTTTTTTATTTATAAGATTACCGTATTTTCTAATTGAATCCAATGGGGGCTTTTTATCAATATCTCCCTGGACATGGGGTTTTATAAGAGATAGGGTTTAAATAGGGTTCATTTTTAATTAAAAAAAAAACCTTTTAAGTTAAATATTAATCATAAACAAAAAAGGTGCTTCATGAGTTAGGCATACAAATGTATTAAATAAATCTAAACTGAAGACAGGAAATTAATGCAATTATTTAAAATTGAATAAACGTAGAAAAAAAACCGGTGATACGATACAAGACACTATGCCTAGCAATGACATATTTGTTTTGCCAATTGCTTAAAACCTATCCATGCTAGCTAACTATGGCATTCAATAAGTTGTATACAATGTATATTTATTCAAAATTTAAAAACAAGCAAAAAAATGAAAAAAAAAGTAAAGTGTTTACCAAAAGCTTAGAGTAGAGTGAGAAGAAGAAACGTTACATGCAATTATGTCAAAGTAATTTTTATCAATGGTTTTAAAAAAAAATTTGCTGCCATTTTTTGCCAATAATTTTTAATTCCCAAAAAAATTCTTTTTAAAAAATTTTTCCACACTTCACTGCACTGTGCGTTTTCTGTGTTTTATATAAAGCACAAATAGGCATTTTTGCGCTCTAACCTCAAAACTATTTTGGAGGCTAGAATTGACGTTTTTTCAACTTGTTAAACCTTTTAAAATAATGGAAATTTTTAAACTTGGGCAATATAAAATTTATAACGATTTTTTTCCCAAAATTAGGATATTTTGTCAAATAAAATGCAGTTTATGAACGTTGCCATAATCCAGTCTTTGTCTTGGCTGTCTGAGAATGTCAATGATTTAAGTCAAAACTTAATTTGTCAACGTTTATAGAAAAAAAAAAAATGTTGAAACTAGCCTTAATATCTGTCTTTGCTTTTTCAAGAATTTCTACATTCATTTTTTTTTTTTGGCCTTAGTAAATCCACGTTACCATTGTTCTAGATGAAAATTGTATTATGAACAAGAAATAAGATCTCCTGAAGGTGTAACATTTAACATTTTTAACTTAATTTTAAAACACTTTTTTGAATGATCAAAGCTAAATTAAAATATGAAAATGAAAATGTTTTTTGATGTTTAAAACACCTCAAAACAGTAAATTGTAGTGCACGTCAATATACAGTTGGTCAAATATTCATTATTGAATAATGGAAGAGTAATATAACTTTTGAAAGTAAGATACTTTAATACTTATGCATATATTTACACTTATGTTGATTTGCCGGACATGGGAAACATATTGTGACCTAACGTGCAGTTTTGCATCAACAGATTTCAATTTTAAATATGGCGGTCAAAGATGTTCACATAAAATTAAGATATCTGATTACTGTACTCTGAACATGTTTCTGATTACAAAAAAAATTTACTTGATTGAAACAAGTTTATTAGGTATTGGTTAGATGCATAATTGATTTCTAAGTTAAATTTTAAAATATTTAATAATTGTTTTTTGCAAGTTATTCATTTTTGCTGCCACATATTTCATTATGCGGAAGGAAGACGTGCATACCACCGTCTAATAACCATGTTGAACCAGTAACATATGAAGCATCATCGCTTGCTAAAAATAGAATTGCCGGCGACACTTCGTCAACCGTGCCTATGCGGCGAACAGCCGTATTACGTTCAATCCAGTTTAACGTCTAAAAAGATTCTTTTTTTTTGTTTTGTAAACAATACATACACATTTTGACGGAAGTATAACAGAAGTATAACAGAAAGTAAAAAATCAGTATGTTTTTTACAAACCTTTTTTAAACGTTTTGCTTGAAAGGTTAGGTTTGACAGTGTAACTTTTAAACAATGTTTTAAAAAATAGTAACAAAAAGATTTGAAAGTAGAGCAATGTGTTTGAGTTGTTATTGTATATAAGTAACCTCAATGTTAAACCAATAAATATTACCTCAAGTTGATGGTCAGTTGAAACACCAAGTCGGTCCACAATGTTTGTTCTGATAAATCCCGGGCTAAATCTCTGATTTAGTAGTTCAAAATTTTTTTACATAAACACAAGCGCAATAAAATAATTAGAATGATTTACTTACTTCAAACAATTTAGACGAACGCCTTTGGGTCCGTATTTTAGTGCAAAACAACGCGTGAAATGATCGAGCGCCGCTTTAAAAGCGCAGTAAAATGTTTCGCTCAACAGTGGAACAATTGATGCAGTACTACTTATTTGTACAACATTGCCTTTGGTTTTTTCTAAATATGGAAGCGCCAATTTGGTCATTTGAACTGCGCTAAAAATAAAAAAAAAAATAAAAAACAAAATTATTTTATTACCAAAGTTTCAAAGAAATTTTTAAAAACAATTGTTCAAAGTCAATAAAATTAAAATTATGGGACTCGATAATACTTTTTAATTCAGCATAAAATAGTTACCTGCGAAAATTTGATTCGTATAAGAAATCCAAGTTTTCAATATCGAGAGAGTGAAGATCAGAACGTCTACTTGTGCCTGCATTATTCACCTAAAAAAAAAATTTTACAGGTTTTCTTACTCATTTACATCAAAAGTGTGAAAAAAAACTGCAATGTTAATTAAAAAAATTTTAAGTAAAAGCATTACCAGAACATCAATCTTTCCAAATTTTTTAATGGTCTCATCTATTATCAACTTTGGTGTGTCAACGTCGTTCAATGAACCAACAACTTGCAAAATATTTTCAATCGGAACACCCTCATTCAACATCAGTTTTTCGGTTTCCTAAATGTTTAAAAAAAAAAAAAAGAAGGTGTTTGTTAGATGTTTTAATTAATTAAGATGTGTACTTGAAGATTTTTTACGTTTCGGCCGTGAATTACAACGCTTGCTCCTTCTTTGCCAAAATGAATTGCTGCATGCTGGCCGATTCCAGAACTTGATCCTAAATAATTTAATAAAATCAAACTTATACAAATTGCTGAAAAAGTTTTCGGAATTTTATGATATGCTGTTTTTGATGTTAATTTCATGTTTTTTATTATTTTTTTTTTATCTTATAAAATTGCTTTGTATAATTTTGATCCGTAAACTGCTTTCAATCGTCTTTTTATGTTTAGTTACATTCAAATTATGCCTCGTATAAATCAACGTGATGATGTTGTCGAGTTGCCAATAAGAAAGGAAGAACAGTCCCTAGTATTTAGAAGCCGGCCGGAGTTGTGGTTTGGGCTGGAGTGTCAGAGAAAGACAAGACCAGGCTGGTTTTTGTCGAAAATGGCATCAAAATTAACACAAACAACTACATCAGCGTTTTGGGGGCCGAGGTCATCCTATGGGACGAACAGAATTATCCGAATAAACCATTGATCTTTTAGCAGGTATCAGCACCATCCCACAGAGCAAAAGCGATGCAAACCTTTGGCAAAGTCCATTTTTTTCGCTTTTAGCACCGCTCAAGAATGGCCGCCCTATTCTCCAAATTTAAACCCGTTGGCCTACTCCATCTGGGGCATTGTGGAGGCAAAAACTTGCAATAAGCCCCTAAAATTTGGTTGACTCATTGAAGAGCAATTTGAATAAAGCCAGGGACGAAATTGACAAAGATGCGTGCCGCGGTAAACTTTTTAATACGTCTGACGGCCTGCAGGGACGCAAACGGAGGGTTTTTTGAAAACGATTTTAAATAACTAAAATTTTATGTCTTTTCGAATGTTATTATGTATTTCATTGCTTTTGTTTTTTTCAAAAAATGACTATAAAATTTTTAATTTAAAACATTCCAAATTTTTTCAGCACCTTGTAAAAACAAATGGGTCGCGGACTGTCCTCGAAGCGGCCGTTCAACCACTTCGACTACTTCAGAGATAGTGAACAAAGTGCGATGGCAAATTTGACGCAATCGTAAAGTGTCGATGCTAAAAAATGGCAAAAGAGCTCGATTTTCATGAGTAAAAGCGTCCGTTACATCGTCAATAAGAAGACTTTGCAGCTACAACAACGTTCAAGTTCATCTCCTAATAACTGCAAAATTCTGCCGGTCTTTATCGAGCAAAATTTCAAAATTAACGTCGCCAGCTAGCAACAAAACATTTTCCATGAAGTGTTAGACCCGTGGAAAGCGCAACAATTTCATCCAGCCGGATTTAGGGGGGGGAAGGGGGGGGGGGGCGCTAGATTATTGCGCCAGATCAACCATCAAGCCGTTTTCCGGCTTTTTAAGCAAAGATGTATGGCCGCCAAACTCGCCAGATCCGAACCCGATGGCTACCTTGTTTTGGTTCATTTTAAAGAAAAAGGTGTTAGCTACATGATACCCTACCATTAACGTTATAAAAAAATTTCGAGGCGCGCCTGGTACGAGATCACGTTGAAAAAATTGCGCGACCATGCCAATAGTGGTAATTTTAAACATTTGTTATAGTTTTTTTTGTTAATAATTATTGTTGTAGGTGTTATAAAACTTTTCGTTTATTTAGTTTAAACAATTTATTTGTTTGTACAATATTCGAAAAATCCCGGAAACTCAACATATTTTTTTAAAAGAAGCCCTCGTCTATTAAAATCCCTTTTTCAATGTAAGCCCTTTCTCTAAGTTTGCGCAAAGTACACAACAGCACTTTATTTTGCACAATGCAAAAAATGAATGTGAACTTAATAGAAAAGCTAAAAAGACAAAAATATTAGTTAAGACAATGTTTTAATTAAGCTATAATTTAAGATAAAATTTAAGTCACAATACCTGTAATAATGACGACTTTGTCATTAAATCTTTTACGTTGCCCAAAACCGTTGCTGATTTTTACATAAGAACCGTTTCCGTTATTCATTTTCAATAGAATTGCTTTAAAAATCTGAAAAGTACAAAAATATAGTTAAGAGTGAAGCTGCATGATGTAACGTCCACTATATATGCATATTATAGAAGAGAAAGCCAAACTGCTAATAAGCAAAGATTAATTGTTCTACGTCGTTTAAATAGAAAAAATTCACTAAAATATAAATATATAGATAACCGAATAACCTGATTCATAAAAATGAAGCTGCTACTCAATAATAACAATTTTTTTTTGTTGTTATGTTTTGCTAGTTTTTCCAAAAATATAAAAAAAAATTTTAAGTGGACGAATATTTTTGTAAATCGGTAAAAACAGTTTTTTGCAAATTTTGAATTAAAAAAATACAAATGTTAGTAAAAGCAAATAAGTTTTACAGATTAATTAATTGCTAACATATGATCATTTTTGTAATTAAAAACATTTCACAAAAATTAAAAAAAAAAATTTTTTTCAAAAATGGGTAACATAAATTAAGCTTCATTCTTAAGATTAAGCTTCATTCTTTCATTAAGATCTCCAGTTACATTCAAAATTTTAAAGAAACTCGCATTTATTTTTTTCCGGCTTGAGTTAACAAACAGTAAAAGAAAAATTGCTTCAAAAAAACAACTACAAATAGGTTCAACAATGGGAACACAGAACATCCAACTGATTGTAACAATACAACCTTTAATTACTATCAGCACTCGACAATACCTATGCTATCATTTGTTGACAGATTGAAAGTATTTTTGCAAACAGCTCACTATCAATTTCTTTCCAAAATGTTTGTTTATCACTTAAAAATATCAAAACAAATTAAATTTAATTAAATGTTACATTTTTTATTTTTTCTGCAATTCCGTAATAACAATTTTTTTTTATCCAAAAACAAATTTAAGGTGAATTGGGTCAAAACAAAAGTGTAAAATTTTTTCTGAATCGTTTAAAAACAATCAAATACAAGCTATCCCTGGTGTCTGATACTTTTATTCGAGTAAAATTTTGTTCACACTGCAAATACTTTTATATGGAATAACTTAATTTTGAATTATGATTGCAACCAGGTATAAGCAATGCAAAATGTTGAATAAATGCAAACATTTTATGCAATATTTCGCCGTAATATGTGTCTATATTGCTTTAAACAAACAAAAAAAAGATTTAATTTGCAAAAAATAAGATTATAGTTGACCGTTATTTAAACTCAATTAGTATTAATTAAACTGCAGTATAAAACAGGAAATGAATAACGTAATGCAAATATAGGAAAAAAATTAGCTTTTAATTTAAGCCAAATTCCCTAAAAAATAACCAAAATTTAAACAAACTTGGAGGATGTAATAATTTTATAGATATTTTTTGTATAACCGTAATTCATAATTCTCTTGACGTAAAAAAGTATTTGGTACTGCTATTGTGCAATTGCAGTAACATAATTGCAGCCTTATGTACGACAGTAAAGGAAATACTAGAAGATACTGATGACATAATAAATATTACTTCCCACGGATTAACCTCTTAGGACAATAAAAAATAATAATAAATACAATTTAGTTTTCATATTTAGGGTCGAATCGCTATTTGTTCGGTTCAAACATTCCAGAAATTCCCGAATGATCTACAAAAAAATCTTAGAAACCTTTTGAACATTCTTTATGGATACTTAAACATATTTCTAGAATATTCTATTGTTATAACTACATAGTAGTTTTCTGAAACATTCTTTGACTTTTCTAAATTTAACTTTGTCCGAGTTTTTCCTGGATTTTTCTAATACAAAAAGACAAACAATTATTTTTTTTAAATGAAAATTTTGCTTGTGCTTTAATTTCTTTTGTGATTGAGCAACCAAAAACATCAATTATTTTTTAATCCCTTTATTTTCGGTGGTAGTAGATTAATATGATTATGCATAATTAAATTAGATACACGGAAACAAAATAAATTTTACATGCGATTCTTTTTTATCCTACTGTCCTTTGTGTAAAACTTTTGCTTGTTCTCCTTTTACCAAATTGTTCATATTGTGTTTAGTAAAACATTTTTTTTTTGATATTTGTTGGAAATTTTTAGTGCTTTCAGTTATTTTTTTTTTGCAATTTACACGAGTTGTTTTTAATACAAATAGTATTTTTTTGGCCAAACTCATTTTGTTTGGATTAATTAATTAACTGGATAATTGGAAATGCAAACTCACGCAAAAAGTAAAAAAAAAATAGAGTACAGAGCAATATTTTTTTCAGTTTTTGATAAAACGCTAAATCGAGTTTATATTCAATTTTGTTAATAGTTTTTCAAGGAAATAAAAATTGTAGAGAATTAAGTAATTTGCATTACAATCATGAAAAAAATTATAAACTGGCGATTATAAACTCGCCTGATTTGTCAACTTAGTTTTTGACTAATAACTGAAACAAATTGTTTGTCTACCCAGGCATAGTAAATGGTTATGATGACATGCTGAAAAGTTATTTTAATATCAACAAATTGTTAAAAGTTTTCAAACTGTTGCACAAGTGACAACATATTCATTTATAAAGCCGTTACAGCAGGTTGATTTTAAAAGTTCTCTTCTAAATTTAAATTTTTTAGATTTCCTTTATGGTTGTTTATTTTGAAAATAGTTCCCGCCGTTATTACTTTTAAGTATTTTCAAACATAAATGTTTCCAACTGCATCTGACCAGATAACACAGTAAAACAATATTGTATTGTTATGTTTAAAAGTCTCTTTAGAAATTATATTTTTGTTATTGAAATTGTTGCTGGTACATTTATTTATAACTAACATATGTTACACCCGATGCTTACTTGAGCCTTTACCAAACGACGGCTTAAAGATCTTAACAAGCTTATAATTTACTATAAAAATATACGATGTTTTGTTATTTTTGAAACAATATTCATGAAATTTTAAATTATTCAAATGTTTTATCCATTGCTGTATTCAAGTAATAATTATTCTTATTACAAACTCCATTACAGCGGTTTTTTAATGTTTATTTCTGGTAAAAATATAAAACTTAACACTATTTGCTTATGCTTAACCCTCCTTATTGATGGTGTTGTTAATATATTTATGCATGGGAAAAAAGTATAATGCATAATTTTTTTGCTTTTCAAATTTCAAATGTGTACATAAAAATTTTTCTTTTGCCGTTTTCCAACGCAAAATAAGTGTTTCTTAGATCAAGAAACAACAAGTTTTTTTGTTACTTCCTTTGATGTCATATGCTCGGCTTGTGATATTTATTGTGTATTTGGTGATAATTTTGGCATTTTTAAAAAAAAAATAAATTTCCAGAATAAAAAGTGTTGGTGGAATAAAGGAGAATGAGTCTACACATTCTTTTGACCAATTAACGTTGGAGAGCATTATTTTTGCTTTGTTACAGTATTTCTCATTCATGCTCTTTGTCATTTTATTTATTCGTAAAGGGAATACAATTGTTATGGGGTAGTGGGTTAGTTACAAAGGAACTCCGCATTCGACACTGTAGACTCCTTAAATCCGACTCGAAACATTATTTTAAATCATTTTTTTAAATTTAGCTTTGTATTTGCAAATAAAGCTAAAGCAAAAGTGGGGTTTTAAAAAGGGTAGAGAAGAAAAATTTCCTCTGATCAGAGGTGTGTTGTAGCTGGAAATACAATGGGCAACGTTTTTTTTTTGGTCATTGAGTTCCAGCTATTAGATATAAAAAAATAATTATGATTTGTTTGCGCTTCAGTAACCTATTAAGAATATAGTTGAAAAACCAAAAATAATCAATTTGACAAATAGCATGTCGAGAAAAATCCTTCTGCAATAAAATACTAAATTGTTCCGAATTTTTGAATATGAATGTATTAGTCAATAAATAATTGCAACTTGTATTTAAGACTCATCCATCATTTTGACTACTTTTTTTGCTCCCACATAACCCCAAATTTTGGCGCTTCATTTTAATTTAATTGTCTGCTAGGATTTGACCATAATAATAAAGCAGCAATGTAGAAACTGTAAATCTTTTTTACTGTTTTTACTTTATCTACTATGTGTTATTATATACCAATTCAGTTTCAAACTGTTATGAGTTTTGCACATTTGTGTGAACGTAATTCAATCATTTATTTTCAATTTTTAGATTCGACTTAAATATATAATGAAAATTTTATTAATTTTGCAAATATATTTTACAATATTAATATTTATTATAAAGCTTGCCGTTTCAAGGCCCCAAAGTCAAATTCAGGAACAAAATACAGGTAAATTAATATGTTTTTCAGTATTCGTCTATGAAAAAGCTACTCTATCAATATATTCCAGTAGTTTTTTTAAAAGTTTTTGTAGATTATAAAAGTTGATTTCTTGACAGAAAAGCGCAATCGTTTAAATTTTAGCTAACCACTATTTTTGTATAAATATATATTTATTTTTACAGTTTTTTTATTTAATTATCCCGTATTATTTAATTTATTATTCATTACTGTAATTATAGTAGTCTTGGCCCTTGTACTTTAACTGCTAAAATTGATTTTTTTTTATTGCTTTAAACAAAGTCTTTAATAAAATTAAATTTGCATTATTAACTAACGTTAAGGCGAGCTCGAAAACAGTTTGGACATTCCGGTGAACAACGACGATGCCAAAAATTTTGACTATGAAATTTTATCAAACAATGGTGCTACAGTTCCTCATTTCAACATAGTCAGATGGCAGCCGCTAGCATCCAAAGCCAATTATTTGCAGACCAAAAGTTTTTCTGAAGACAATTTAAATGACGTTTTTCCATCAGACAAGCATGCAATGTTTTGGCTGGGCAAACGCGCAATAATGCGTCTGGGTAAACGATCGCCGATGCGTCTCGGTCGTTGATAATCAAAATTTTTATATAGAATAGCCGAATAATCTATAATTTAATTTCTTTTTCTGGAAGGTTTGTAAAAATTGTTGTAAAAATTTATTTGCAAATTGATAAATACTTTTTTAATGTAAGTGTGGTATATTTGCGGTAATAGTAATTTATATTTAACATGGTGTCAAGGGAAAATGACAAATGAAAGATTTACAAGTTTAAATTAAGCAGTAACTCCAATTAGAAATCTTTTCATTCTTATAAAAGCACCAAACAAATTTCACCCGCAAAATCCAAAAGATATTCTGATTTTTTTTTATTTAACAAAAAAAAACCAAAATGCCTCATAATTGATTTATGGTAAACCCTACAGTGATTGAGCAATGATTTTGTAATATATTAATATTGGCTATTCATATAACGCATTACTTTGAAGCATATCAAAAACATTTTTCATTACAAACCATAATAATATTTTTTTCATAGTTTTGTTTGGTAACCCAAATGTAACCCAAAAGTAACCCAAAAATCTTCAAATTAAAAAAAATTATATTTTGATTTAATCAACAAGCGTAGACAATGATTGATATTCTGTTAATTATGTCACAATATGTCTGTGAACGTCAAAAGTAAATGAAAGACTTTATTTCTATTTGCATTAATGTTAAACCTGTACTGTTAACAAAAGTTACAAATAAATTTTTGTATGTTAGTTTGTCAATGATAAATAAACATAAAATACAAATTGTTTTATCTTACATTACCAATTACATTAATTGAAACAAAATTATTTTAAGGTGTATTTGTCTTTTGTTAATGGTAACTGAAATTATTTTAAGAATGCTTCAACAATTTGAGTGTTTATTGATATTATTGGCTACGATTGGTCCTATCTCGTAAATTTTTTTAATTTCAATCTAAATATCCGGTATAATTTAACAAATAAAATCCAGACAATTAATGCTTTATTCTCACCTCTCAAAATTGGAGTAAAACGTAGTTTTTTTTTTTAAATAACTCTTGTTGTATTGGCCACTAGCAAATCACTAGCAAATAATTTTATTTTTAGCGTTAATTAGGCTTTAAAAAGGCTCTTATGACATTCCTAAAATTTTTTTCATATTTTAGGCTTTTTTAACATACATTAACATAAATGTCATACAAATTGTTTTTAACAAATAAAAACTAAATGTTTAGACGCCAACAATTGTTTCAAAGTCCAGCGTATACGCGCTGTATCCGGGCTCCCTGCCATTGCAGAGTTTTTGGATATTACAGACTCTGAATGCTTAACAAAATGCATTATGAATGAAAACAGAAAACAAGTGAATTTTGTTTTTATAATATATTCTGTAAAATAAGAAAATTGTTTAATCCCCCATCATTAAGGGCATTATTATTTTTTAGCTTAATTGTACTTCTGTCGTTTACTACAAACATTTTTTTAACTTTTTTGCAACAAAATTTTATACAAAGAAAAATTTGGTAAATGTCCCAGGACATGACTTACATGAGCGGGCTATATTCAACGGCCAATGTCTACCAAAAATTAAAGGTAACATTTTGTACTGATTACACTCAAGCTGAAATGGCTAAAACCAATAATAATTATTAATCTGTAATACTAATACGATTACATTTCAAATCAACAACTTTAAATTAGCGGCGTTATATAGTTTAATCTTAAATGCATATTATAGTTTTATGCCCTATATGACTATCTTCTAAGCTTAAGCTCTCAAAAAAAAAGCATAAATATGAAGTTTTAATTTTGTCAGGTAAATAAACAATGACTCAATAATACAAATCTAAATCTATTATTAGATTCTGTCCATTTCCAGTTTGCACCAATTTTGTTCTCGTTTAAAAGTACTGCTGGCAAAGCAGATGGAGAATTTGTACTAAGCAAATCTTTAATTATTATACATTATGGCCTACTAACAAATTGTGGACTTATTTTCATATTTTTAAGTATATATTTCATAATTTTATGAGCATCAATTATTAAAGCATTATTAATAAGGATATACAAACTTTAATCGCTTGCTGATAAAGCTTACCGGCTGCATATATTAAGTAAAACGTGTAATACGTACTTGCCGCCGATACACATCCGTATGTCGGTTAATGTGTAGTGAATGGTAGTGAATAGATAGTGAATAGGTTAAAATGATTTGAAATAAAATAATTATATGGTATAAATTTGTTTATTATATTTAACAATAAAAACATGTGCAAAATTTTGGGCTTTGTTCGATTTTATTTTCGTCTTTCTAAACACATTTAAATCGGATGTTCAACCGCTAACCAATTTCGACGTAAAAAATTAATCACTTAATGATTATACACAAAAGCGCATAGAAACACAAATTAAGAAATTAAGCAAGCATAATTTAATAGAAAAAAAGGGATAGAAGTATTAAAAAAGCGTAAAATGAAAAAAAATATAAATTTTTTTTTAGTAATTTGATTGTTGAATCAAAGGCGGAAAAACTGAACAATTGACGGAGAGGAGATAACATGAAAAAAATTAGCGCTTTTTTTGGGATTTCATTATTTGGTTTGTTTGAGTTTTGCTGAAAGTTGGTTGATCCAAATATTTGAAAAAAATCTTTGAAAAGTTTATTTTTGTTAACGTCTAACTGCTCGAACTGTTAATTTTAAAGCCAAAATTTAATAATATTAAAAAATATACAAATTTTATAATTTTTCTTTTCTATAACTTTTTTATCTCACATTATTTAGCTTATCGTTAACACTGTTATTTTGAACATTTTTGAGTTGTGTTAAACCTTTATTCATTTTATTTAACGGCTAATTCAGAGTAGAGAATGTCGTTGCACCATATTTTTTAGCAATTACCAATTGCATATTTTAATTTTCAAAAAAAAATGGAACTGATTTCATTTTTTTGTTCTTGTAAGCTTTGTTGATAAAAAAAATAGATTAGTAAGGCCAAGAAAGTTAAAAGTATAAATGAAAAATTAACGATCATTATCATTCAAAGAATTGTCACGAAGAAAATAATAAGTTAGTTCTTTTTTTTGACAGTTACAATAGTTAATACAACATTTTTTAAATGGATCGCAGAGCCGCCAAAACCGCCAAAAAACTTCAATTGAAAAAATTTTATCGGCTTTAAGCATTACGTGAAAATATTGACTGTTATAATTATATTTTAATATAAAAACAATTTAAGAATTTAAAAATTTTAGTTAAAATTTTTAGGTCTAAAATTACAATGAAGATAAAGTCATGCGTTGGACGCAAATTAATCGCCTATTTTGCAATTTGTATTTATTATTTTCAATGTGCAACCGCCAGCTCACCTTGTAAGTTTAAATTTTGTTAGTTAATTTTTTTTGATAATTATAACTATTCAGCTTAAATATAAGCTTTTCTATATTGTACTGATGTAATGGACAATATTTTGTTGAAGAATTTTTTTATATGAAATAAAAAAATGTACGCTGTTTTTATATAATTGCGTCTTAAAACTAGATGTTCGATGTTTTGAACGGAAAATTAGACACTCGATCGACAATGCTCAGCCAATTGCAGAACATTTTTATGTGTCACCACACGAATGCTTAAACTATTGCATCAACACCGCTGACAACGCAGTCAACATCCACAAGGTCAGCATTCATGGAGTTTGTAACTTGCTAAATTGCTATTATTAATCGGTACTCTGCTTTAATTGGTTAAGTCTTGTATTTCAAAACTTTTTCTTAATTTGTCTAATTGTTGCAGTTTATTAACTTTTAAAACCAGACTCAGTCTCATATACTTTAGTGACTCTTGAGTTTGTGACTTGTGTACGTAAATTGGTACAACCAATAATTAGCGGCAATGTAAACTCTTGCATGCCGTATCACTTTGAAAATGCAAAAGTTAAGTTTACTTAGCGCAAGGGGTAATGGCATCCTGTCATTGCTGCAATTTGCTCAAAAATAAAATCTATGTTTAGCAAATCACAAATAATTTTCTAATTTATGGCTGTCTGTTTACTTGTTAGCCTAAGCCTATAATTTTTTTTGCAACAGTATCAAAATATTGTGATTAAATATTCTTTTCATTGAGATTAGCAAATGCTTCTTTTAGGCACAAGGAATATGCAAATCTATTGTATACAATTATTTTCAACATAGTTGTCGTTTATATGATCACGATGGACAAAGAGTGCCATCAGTTTTACATCCGGCTGTCGGTTTTGATTACTTTCGACGTACCGCAACTACACAGGAATGCGGAGGTTGGTATTGTCATTTATTTGTACATTTTTTTTTATAATTTTGATATTTTACTAAATCAGAATGACTGATTTTCAGGACCATTACAAAGATTCCGATCTGAACCTTTATCAAAAAGCCATCAAAATGTTAGGAAATCAGCATCAAACAGTAAAGCAAAAAAAAATCAAGTAACGAAACAAAATGACTTTAAGCGCTATTTTGCTGCAAAAACGTTGAATGATCATGACGTTAGCTTGTCAAGACGAGCTTATTCGGCCACACCAATTGCTAGCAGCAATCGCCGAAGAAGGCCAGTGAATAGACAAGGTAATTATTATCCATATATAGCATTTACGATAAAAAGTGAATATGAATCATAAATAATAACTATAGGAATGGTTTATGTTTGTCATTGTTTTGCAATACATTATTAGTAAAAATGTTTTAAAATTCAAAATCAAAAGCGATGGCTATATAACGATATTTTCTCTACTTAGAGTCCCTGAAATTTCCAGTTTCCAATCATTCATAACAGGGCTTTGATTTTAGTTGTTTTACACACTTGATTGATTAACAAAGACTTTTATTTCAAGGTTAGATGACATCTTTGAACGCCATTTTTTTATTCAGTATTATAACGTACCTAAGCTTTAATTTGTAACAACTTTTTAAAAACATTTTAATAAATTTATATAAAACAATTTTGGCTACAATAATATTGTATTAGTTACACATTATCGTTATTCATTTTTTTTTTCAGCTACTAGTTTGCTAAATTTCTTATTTGAATATAAAATAATACAGTAAACTAATAGCGTTACGTTACAAATTTATTAATAAATTTGTATTTATTTATTTACGTCATTTGACGCGACAAAAATAAGGATTACAATATATAAAAAACATGTCAAATAATCAGGTAATGCAATAAGAATAATGTAAAATATAAAAAACTCGAAAATAAAAGGTTTGAGCAAGTTTAATATTTAAGAGTATGTCAAAATGTCAAAATTAAAGTAACATAATAAAAACAAGTATAAAAATAGTTTAAAAATAAGTAAGAATAAGTAAGAACAGAACAATGAGAATTTACTTAAAATTTGAGTAGCAGAAACGGTGTAAGATTAATGATTTCCAGAGATCGTTTAAAACAACTTAATTGTGCTACAGTTTTTGCATTTGTCGGGCAATTTAGAGTAAATATGTAAATAATAAATAATTTATAAATAAAAAAAATTGCTACGCCAAAAAACTTCAATTTTGTAATAAAAAAGCGATAATCCGGAACGTGTAAAAAAACAAAAATAATTATAAACAGGTTAAAATAGTCAAAACATTTCTGTGGTGAGGCATGCTTTAAAATTTTTACTTTTGACCCGCCTTGTAATTTATTGCTTTGTATTTGTTTTTTTGCATTCTTCAGTTTTGCTTTTATTAATCGTTAACTTGTTTCTTCGGTCGGTAATAAAAATGAAAATGAAAACAAATTAAATATGTTTTTTTTTTGATAATGAAATCAATCGTTCAACGCCGGAAACAAAACCTATTCAAAAAACGGAGAACGGAGACATTCCGGTTGGGAGGGTCAATGAAGAACGATTGTTTGCAAAGCCATCAATCAAGGTTTTGTTTATTGCAATGTTTATTATCCACTTTTTATTATGATATATTATAATAATTTAAATTATAGATTGATGTGCATCGGGCTCTGTTAACTAATACAAAAAACAGCAAAACATTGCACTCTTCGTCTGTAACGCCTTTGAGTAAGCTTTTATGTGTTATAATTTTAGCATCAGTTTGACTATAATTATGGATAACTCGTCTCCGGGGTTGTTATTGTAAAAAAAAGGAAGCGAATAAGATTATTTTACAATTGCACTACCATCAATAATGATTATTAACATATATTTTACCAACATTTTCTATAACACAGTATATAAAAACAGTATATAAGGGAAAAATTGCGCATAACAAATAAAGGGTTGACGAGTTAATGTTACATTACTGGTGCGCAACATCTGTACATATATGAAATGTATAAATTAATAATGTCAATGTATTAATTTAGAAAGAACAAAAATGAACAACAAGAATTAAGTCTGACTTGTTATGTTTGGAAAGGTTAGATATTAGGATAACCTAACTTTTGCATACACAATAGTTAACTTAAAATCAGACAAATTATTCAAAATTATAAAAATTGTCAATACAATATTTTTTTAACAAAAAAAGAAAAAGTGTTCAAAGAATAGTTTAAAAAACTCTGTGATTTAAATCCACATTTTTTCACTCAAATTTTCAAATTTTAAAAATTGCATTCAGTAAAGTTTTCGGAAAAGTCTTCTATTGCGTCAACTTCAATATAATAGTCGTATGTATAAAGATTTCCACGTTATCATTTATAAAATAATTATTACAATTTCAGAGTCAAACAAATTTTGCAATGCCGGCTTTCTTGTTGTCAACGGAAGCGCCGTGACCGTTAAAAAATATTTAGACAAAATACTTGCGGCTGAGTATTTTGGCATTGACCAATCAGCATGTGCAAGGTATTGCGCTTTAAACACGGTAAGCGTATATCAAACTTTGATTCCACATTATGTTGCTCATTTTTAGGGTGAAAATAATAAAAAGTTTAATTGCCAGTCAATTAATTATTATTCAAATTTCCAAAAATGCGAAATCTTCAATGCAGTCGCAAGTCCAAACAAAAAGAAGCGTATTTAGTCAAAACGAAAAATGCATTCTACGCCGAAAAAATCTGTATTCCAAGTATTGTTTTAACATATTTTTGTTTAATAGGCATTTTGCTTAAGCTTTACAAAACGTTGGTAATCCATTTTTTTATAATTAGAAAATACCATTGCTCCGACTGTGTAATTCTTTTACTTTCAAACTCATATGACTATGATGTTAACATTTATACGTAAAGCAAAATATTTCCCTCAACATATTTTTTAGACACCACAGCGAATCAAACCAATGTTAAATATTTTAGAGTTTTTTTTTTTATTTTGCACGTTGACTTGAATTATATATGCATAATTTATATATAATTTTTTATATGCATTATAACTGTAACCATTCCTTCCTTGTCTAGCCAATAGTGTCACAGAAAGTTTTTAATAATAATTATTATAGCGCACCGAAACATTGCAAAGTGTGAAAACAATCAATTATTCGTTGTACACTTGAACCGCCGTATAAGCGAAGGAAGAATAATAAATAGCAAGTCTCCAATCACATGTCTTCAAACGTGCTTAAATTCTCGAGGATGTTTGGTAAAATTAGTTTGGAAAAATATAATATTTATACGGCATAATAAAACTATGAAAATTTTAATTAAAATTGTTCAGGCCTGTTCTTTTAATTCATCACGACGTCGCTGTCACCTCCACAGCAACATTTCAACCAATTGGAACCCGTTGAATAATATACAATTGGCAGGAAGTCAATGGATGGTTATCGAGAACCTATGTGCTGAACGACGGTTATAAATAATAATAATTTTTATTTTTAACAATTTTATAACATATATATATGATTTATTGAATTAATATTTTTTACATAAATATAATATTTATTAACATCAATTTATTCAAATTAAGTGTACAAAAATTGCAATAGAATAAGGTCATTTTTTCTTCATTGTATATGGCATGATTCTAAAAGCCAAAAAAATCTCACAGTAACGACTGCTTGTTGTCGAATGGTTTATCTAGCAAGACAAAACGCACTTAGCAATAAATAAAACAAAATAATAGTGTTGTAAACAAAATAAAGTCTTCATAACATAAATATAAATAAATTTACGACTATTGAAAACGCTTAAAAAGTACAAAAAATACTGTATTGTAAAAAAACAATAGATTTCCACAAAGTTTGTGACCCATACTTTGTCTTAACAAAAAATTTTCTTTTCCATTTTGTATTGTAAAATTCGTTTGTAAACATTTTCAGCATTCTTAAAACAAAACGAAAAGTAAATACACATGAGGCTTTCACTGGAAGACGGAAGCACGTCGAATATATTCTAAATTTCAAAATTTATAAATTTCAAAAATTCAAAACTATTGTAAAACATATGCCTTTAAAAAAAAGTCTTTAAAAATAAACAGGCTTGTCGCACACGGTGCAAAATTTGAATAAGTCTGCGTCCTTCCACGAAGTGTTTCATTTTTTAATTTTTTTCCTTACCTGTGCTTATAAGTAGTGATGGGTAATGGTACATTAACCCTCTTAGTTTTTATTTGAGTAGAAAACTGTACCAAATAACAACTCGCAATAACATCGTTGCAAGACAACGTTATGTTAGAAACAGATTTAAATCCTCACACAACACATACCAATGTAAAATGTTAGGTTAACTGGTAAAGTTGTTACATAAATCAAATCCATTTGTGTTGTTCAAAGTTTTTAAGTGGAAAAAAAGAACTCATTAATTAATGTTTATTCGCTAATTCAATTTCAACATAACTCAGTTTATTTGAATTTTTTTAGGATTTTCATTATTGAAAACATGTACACAGATTTCATTAACATTTATGTGACTTACTGCACGATATTGGATTGACAATGGAAGGTACGAACCAATGGACGCTAATTGTTGAAAGAACCATTTCGACAATTGGCTCTCAAAAATACGAATATTATAGAAGTGTGGAACTGACAATATTTGTGGTCTCGTTTCCTTGGATTTGCGCTCGGTCATTAATGACCGCCAGCTATCTCAATAATTTGATATTATTAAATCCGACTACAAAATGAGCTAGAAGAGCAGATAGAGGAAATTTTGTTAAAAAAATTGACGTAAAAAAATTCGAATTTCTTCTTAAAAATTAAAAAAAAATTCAAGTTGTGCTTTGTTATGTGTTTTTTTACAAAATTTTCAAAAAAAAATTGAAAAATTAAACCAAAAACCATAATAAAAAAATAGCAAATTAATAAGTAATACAGGAGAGAATTAATTCAAATTGCGTTCTTCAGTTTTTAAACATTCAACCTATTTTTCCACTCATGGCAGGAATTTTTTGGAGAATTTTGTTTGGCGAAAATTTTGTTTGGCGAGATGTTTCGCGGGACGCGACATAACCCAACCAAAAAAATAGCAGTATTTTTATAAAAATAATAAAATATCTAAATATAAATTTCGAAACTTAAAATAATCAAAATTATTAGGATAATTACTTTGTTTTTTACCCAACGGTTTTATGACTTTAAAAAAGAAAGAAACTCATCCAATTCATATAAGTTCATAAAGAGAGCGAGTGAAAAGAGAATATGCGTTTGGCGCAAATTTTAATTTATTAGCAGTGTCAACAAAAAACCTGACATCATCTCAAAATCATCTTACTAACCCAATTGAAAACCTTGTCCCTTTATTGACTTTTTAATGTTGACTTATAATACATAAAAATTTATATTTAATCAAATTTTTAACTCGTAAGCGCACAAGCAGGGGATTAAAAAATTGCTTTCTTTCCGGCTAAATTAAAATTATTACGCCCAGTATCTTCTTCCATCAACACAAATTGTTGTCTTTGCACATTATTGTGCGTTTATGAATTTTTTTTTCTAGCAAAATAATTATTACTCAAAGTCGCGCTTGGCTTTAATAATTTAAAAAAAAATATTTTTATACATGCATATTAACATGCATATTAACATCCTTTTACACAACAAAATAATTTCGAAAGGTTTTTCCAATATTTTTAATAATTTCGAATACATTTAAGTTGCTTTGAAAATAAATTTTTTATGTGCTAATATTTTTTGTTTTTTTTAAATATTTTGCTTTATGGTTTATTGGCGATTTAAAGTCGTACCGACTCAAACTGCACATAATCCGTAACTCCTTTCATTTTAATACTTTTGTAGGCAACTTTTTTTTATCTTCAAATTTGTGTATAAGGCCAATTCTATGATTGCACTTATACATTCAAACTTGTTTGGCCCTCAATAATTAGTCTTGCCTTTCTTTTCATTGCAAAAAAAAATTTTGCGTTTAATGTGCTTATATTCAAAAACAAAACCTTTTTGCATTCAAAATTTGAGCACATACAATAGCGGAAACATAGGTGTGTGGTTGTAAAGATTGCCAAGCCATCGTTTTGTTCTGGTTTTCAGTATTACTCTACCAAAAAAATATTTAAACAAATCATATATTTATATCATATTGCACTTTCTGTAATAGATTCACTTGTTATTAACAAACCATGTCCTGGAGTTGCTAAATGTGTAAAATATGCAAAATTTAGTTTTTTTTTAAATATCAATTATTAGCGTTAATAATGTTCTAATTTTAACTTTAGTTTGAATTTTGCCGCGCAAACTATATTTAAACATGAACAAAATCAAAATTGAGTTAAAGTCCAGAGGTTCATTTCCAACTTTCTTTTGCTTCTTACATTAAGCGAATTTATTTTATGTGGCTAACATAAAAAAAAATTGTCCAAAGAAAACATTTATTTTAAAAAATTTAGACCTAAAATAATAAAAAAAGGAAAGCTTAAAATTAAAAAAAAAAGAATTATTTCAAATTAAACTTAAAATAATGCTTTTTTCTCAATTTATTTATTTAGTTCAACAAAACGTGTTTGCTCAGTTTGCTCACAAAAAAAAGTTTTACCTATTGAAAGTTACAATGCACAAAAGTCGTAGGCATTTGAATACGTGTGCACTCAATTTGTAACAATTTTATTGAAATTACTATAATCCGTTTGCAATTGAGAAATTCTTTTTTTTTTTGACCAAATAGTTTTGCACCAGTATTTATATTTTGATTCATTATAATATTATTTCACAAGATGAGCTAAACTTTCAATATTGTGTTTCAAAAAAGGCTTTAAAATGGATATTACAAATGCACATAAAAACTTGTGTTCTTTCACAAACTAAAGAAATTCCAATGTGGCCCGGGTAATGTTGCCTGTTTGCTCAAAGAGGTGGTATTTCATCACTGCGTCGTGCTTTTATATTTTTCCTTTCCAATATTCATTTTTTTGGAATAATGGCAGTATTTCATGTTCAACAATGAAGAACAAATTTTATACTCTTTAAGCAATGCATTACATATGTATTATAAATATCATATTATGCGTAAAGACTTTAGCTAATCTTTGCTTTATTATTTTTAATATTTAAAATATTATACAAATATAATTTTATTGTTAAAAATTGGGCTGTGTTTTTATAGTCTGTATTTTGAGCAAAACTCATTTATGCCGCACAAACATTTTATTCGTAAACTAAGCCAAACCGTAAACTATAATTTTTTGTTCGGTTAGATAATTTTTTAAAGTTGAATATTTTTGTGTTTAATTTGGATAATTTGGAAGTATTTTGCTTTTAGTTTCAATTATACATATGTGCTTTAACCTTTTGATATAAAGTCAAAAATTTAGCAATATAATAATCACAAAATATAAATTAAGCTTTTATAATTTTACATCTTACAAAAAATTGTGAGTTGTCCAAAAAAAATAAGAAGTTGTCGGAAAATTGTATTTCATTAAAACAATTTAGCCGTGTGATAATTGTGCCGCAATTTTTTAAAGAAAGAGAAAAAAAACAATATAATTGATTTTGTAATTTGACTTTTTAAGCGTTTCGTATAGATTAAAAATGGGGCGCAAAAAGTATAAAAATCGAACTGATTTCCAAAAATTGTTGGATCCTGTTTCTATCATTGTTTATGGTTTTGCTGAATACATTACGTTAAATTATTTAATGTTAACAGTATTTGACTTTAGGGGATTTACAACGAGAAAAAATGCAAAAAATTAAAAAAAAAAAAGAAAATACTTTTGCGGTTATGTCTTAAGTACTGCCTTTAAAAATTTTAATTTTTTTTTTTTTCAAACCGCCAAACACAAAAGAATTGGCCGAACTGCATGTTTGTTAACCGTGTGATTAAATTGGTGGAAAATTCCATGTTTTTTATTATGAGAGCATTTATAGCAAATGAGACATTAAAGCAATATTATTTTTAAACCAAAACAATATTACATCTTTATTTAACACGTAACAATGTGAAAGTGTCAGTAAAATGAAAATAAGAAATAATTTCTGTGTTTATCATTCCGTAAACAAATTGTGGAAAGGGGAAAAGAGTTAAAACTATTTTACGCTTTTTTGCATATTTTAGCAAAATGTTAAATCAAGTAAGCGTTTTTTTTGTGTTTATTTTTATTTTTGGTTTATATTTATCATATCCAGAGCTGGTATTCGGAACTTTAACAATTGACATTAGTTGTTTTAAATCGAATAATTTCGGAAAACTGAATAGTTTTAAAAATCAACAGCAACTGCCAGTGTTTGGATTTTTAGAGCATTCATTGACAGCTGGAGCAAAGTAAACATTTCTCAAAATAATTGGAAAGAGTGGATCAAATGTCAAAAAATGTAGTTTGATAATGTTAATGAACGCTCCAAATCCAAGCACTGGCAACAACTACCCAATGACTTCTGCATACCATAATGGAACTAGTATTTTAAAATATATTATTAACCTTGTAACAGCTTCCGTGGCGCAATTGGTTAGCGCGTTCGGCTGTTAACCGAAAGGTTGGTGGTTCAAGCCCACCCGGGAGCGGCTAAACTTTTTTACTTTTTTTCTGATTGCCATATTAACCTAATAATACTTTTATTACAAACTGTTTGTTGTAATTTTTTATTTATATTTGACGCTTTTTTCAAAGTTTGCGTGATTTTGATTAATGTTCATGCTGTGTTTTTGTTTGATAAATGGTATTTCAAATTTTATGTTTTCCTTTGCATTTTTTCCTAATAATATTTATTTTTGGCGTTTAGCTGCCAACTATATCACTTTATTCGTTATTTTCCACTCAAGCGGCTAACGTGTTTTAGAATTAATGTGTTGAAAAAATTAAAAAATGGAACGTTTTTGGCGCATTCCTGAGCTAAGATGTAATCACTTTATGTTTTGACATTGCTAATTTTAATTGTGTTATTGTTTTATAAGACATTTTTTAATAATCCACTTCGTACGTTGTTTTTACTATTCCAACGTTAACAGTATTGCTATTGTTTTTTTAGATTGCTTAATAGACTCTTCTTAATGCGTAAAAGGCATTAATGGTTTTTTTTGTTCAAGGAATTTTTTCCAAATGTGTTTTTTACTTCGAACAAAACCGACAATTGTAAGAACAATCTTTACAGGGTGTGTGCAATCAAAGTTGTCATAATCTTCAGTATTAGTTAATGGGCTAATTAAATTTTCGGACAACTGAATGCACAACTAATTAAATTAAACGTTTATTAATCCAACATAAGTATCAAAATACGTTGGGTTTGGATAATGTTTTAATCATCCTCTCAGCTGCCCCGCTTTTAATTTAACGAAATAATTAAATACGTAATACGGTTTTAGACAAGATCAATATGAATTTTAATTTATCGTCTGTTCCACTGCCTGTTTCAACTCCACCAAATTCATACCGGCGGCCTAGAACACATCGTGGCGTCACGCGTATTCTGAGTTCACTGACTTCATACAGTATGTATTTTGTAATTTTTTTGAGCGTTGCTTTTACTATCTTCATGGGTCTATGCATACCCATTTCTCTTTGAATATTCTTTAACATTTAATTGGGTAACTTTGCAAGGGAATTTTTTTATTTATATGCACGTATGATACATAAACATAATAGTAAAAACCACAAATTTATTTGTAGATTAGCCAAAGCAACCTTTTTTTGATATTTTTAATGACTGAAAAAACAATGTTTTGGTAGATCTTTCTATACAACACTACTTAATTTAATAATTTTAACGATAAGGAAAACGGTTTGCTTTAAAAAAATTGAGGATTTTCAAATGCAACCTCAATTATTGAATTATATATGTAATGAGAAATACATATCTCGGAAATTTTTCGTTTTGATTTTTTGGTTGAAATCGCAAACTGATGCTATTGATTTTAACATTTTCATATTTTTCTGACTTTATTTCATTCTTAAAACATAAATTTTACTTATATTTATTAGCATGTTAAGTTCCACATTTACTCCATATTATATTGTACTAAGCATATTTTTCAAATATTCCTTTTTATTTTGCATTAATTTTGTTGTTAAAAAGCAGTCATTATTAAAGTTAGAATTTATGCTTGATGTCTCAAAAAAACGTTTATTGCCGTAAAATTTCTTGATTCATATGGCATTTTTCTTTTAATGAATTTATTGTATTAGAATGGAAACTAAATATATTTGATTTTTTTTCTTGTTTATTATGGCCTAACATCCTAATTATATGTTTAGAATAGGAGCATGGATTTTCAATTTAACACATCTTTGTACTTGAGCAAAAAATAAAACGCATTTCATTATTACTTTGTTAAAGATATTATAAAAATAAATTTTTTTGCTTTATAAAATTTAGGCTATTTCTTGGACCTACATTATTTGTTGAACTTACATTTAGTTAACGTATGTATTAAGGATGGGTATCGCATTAATGGTTATCCGTTATCCGCATCCGTATCCTTGAAGTATACGTGATTTTTTGAAAATCATATCCGTTATCCGTTTTCAAAAACTTGTATTCGTTATCCATATTATTTTTGCCACGGATCCCATCCCTGGTATGTATCTGTGCAAACAACAATATTGTTTGATGCGGCTATGACACAATCATAATCTCTTTATGTTCATTCAAAAGATTTTTTTTCAGAAATGTTGTTCTTTTCAAAATTGAATTACTGTTAAGTAAGGTTTCATCAAATGGCAATTTTCCGCTATTCATGTTTTTGAAAATAAAAAAATACTTTTTGTAAGTTTGCCATTTTACGTTTAGAAAATTGACTTGTGTATGATTAGCTTAATTTTACGAATTTTTATTGAGAATATATATATATATATATATAAGTTTTGGCTATTAAACACATGATTAAAGTCAACTACAACTTAACTTGGTGAATAATAAGTGGTGTAGAAACAAGTTGTTAAGCATTTATTTGCAATAAATAAGAATGCAATAAATAATAACTATGTATTGCATTCTTGGCTATTGATGTTGATGTTCATAAAACTTTAATTATTATAGCACTTTCCAAGCCATTAAACACTCCATAATTATTATTGGGTCATAAAAACGTTAGATATCATCTTTTTTTTGGTTATAATAAATGTGTTCTATACTTTAAATGTAATCTATTGGTAAACCTTGTTACGCTGGTGTTATAAGTTTCTAAATTAATCACACCAATAATTTTTGGTGGCAATTTGTGTCTTAAATTATAAGGGAAAATAAAAGGTTTAAGTGGTTTGTGTTTATACCAGGAATAGGACTTTTTTAATTTTTTAAATTCCGAATTTGAAATTTTCAATTCCGAAAGGCCAAAATCAACTCAATTTTCCCATTCCTGGTAAGCAGTAATGGGTAATGGGTAATGGTTCATTAACCCTCTATGTTTCCAACGCTATTTTCACGTTCTTTTACGTCAGAGAAAGAAAAAATATCATATCAAAACAAGAGGGTTAATCAACCACTCCCCATAACTGCTGGTAAGTACTTTTGCAGTTTACGCCACACCAATCAATTTTGTTTTCCACTTACGGTATTTTTCAAAATTTTTACATTTCTACAGTTGCTACATTTTAAATTTTGGCTTTTTTTTGTTTGTTAACATTAAAAAATGATATATATACATAGTAACATGTATATACTGTATATACATAACAACTAAAGAGATGTTATGTTTATACTATATAAATAAAATTATTTTTAACTTAATCATTACTTGATTAAAATTGTCCACATTCCTTATTAATAACATTATTTTTGAACTTAAACGTTATTTTTTTGGCTTTGGTGTGGCCTTACAACTAGGGATAATATTATAAAGCGTTGATTTTAATTCCTAACTGCGCTCAAGTTTTGCTACACCTTTATAATTTTTTAGGTTTGTGTTACAAAACATGAGCTTTAATAAAGATTATTTTAACATCTCTCCTTGTTAATTTAGCTATAATTTCAAATACATATCTAAACTTTTAGACTCACATTCAATTTTGGGGCAAGACTCTTCTCAAAATCAAACCAACGGTAAACAATTTTTTTGGATTGAAATTCAAGACTCAGGCTTGTATATTTAAATATTTTACAGGGTTACTCATTCAAAAATTCTCCGTTCCAACCGCACTTCTCTACACAGCACCAATCATGACAGCAGCAACAGCAGCAGTTACCGGCACTGACTGCTCTGCATTTGCATCAGAAGTTTGTAAGTATTTTTTCAATGAACTTTGCAATAATTCAAGTTTACGTTCATTTGTCACACTGATATAAGTATTCTCGGAAAGTTAATAAACTGCAAGTTATGTCATAGAAAATTAGTTTGTAGATATTATAAACTTTTTTTTGCTATTTAGATTTAATTTTGTTTTCTGTAAATTTTATTAAAGGTTCTTTTCCTGAAACGAGTGTTTTTTTTTAAATTAAGAGTGCAAATGTATGATGTCGAGTTATAAGTTATTTAACTTGAAACCTATATTAAAAAGCAAAAAATAAACAAAACAAAAAAAATGAAGGTCTTACAACTTTTAATTGTGTTGTTCAAAGAATTCTAAAATCTCCACAGACCATCAAATTGGAATGAAACAAATAATGAACTTATTTTCAGTGAGATTTTAGGGTACTTATCTGTAATTAAATGGGGGTGGGGATTTATTTGAATTATGTCACCGCAATTTTTTGCTTTAGAATGTTATTTTTTAACATAAATTTGTGCTTTTTTTAGATTTTTTAGAAGATTTTTGAAAAGATTTCTGACAAATAAAACTTTTTTTTCATTAATAATAAAATTATTTTCGTATTTGTAAAGCGTTTAAAGCGTAACAAAAAATTATTTTTGGGGGATTAGAATTACATACAGGATGGCCCGATTTCGTGCTGGGATTTGTTTTTCCTATAACTTTTTTTGTTTCTCAACTGAATTTCATAATTTTTTTTCACTGATTCCCAAGAAATTAGGGTTTTGTTTAACATTAAATTTGTATGTAAATTTGTACGTAATGTTTAAATTGATTGTGTGATCGTTTGAAAAATTGTTCCTTTTTTCAGAAATGGATTGTTCTCTAAAGCAAAAGTGTTGGTGTGTTGTCTGGTATGCGATGATTATAAGTGTATAGGTACAAGTTTAAGCGTAAGTACACCTACTGACAAAACCATTCAGCAATAGTTCGAGAAACTTTTCGAGACAGGGAGCGTGATAAAACAGTTTTATGTTTCACATTTTTTGTGATTTTTTGTGATTTTTTTGTGTTTTATTTTTTATTTCATTTTGGTTCAACCAATCATAAAACACATTGTTTCATTGTAAGAAATGCAATTTGCATGACTTTTTTCTTATGTTTTTTACATCAACTTATTCCTGATATTTTTATTTTTGTTGAATGTAATATTTTTTTAATCTTGTTGTAAATTCTTCCATAAAAATTGTGCAACAAAACGTTTACAAATAAAGGCTTGGCTGCCGTTTGGAATATTTGCTAAATTGTATTATTGCACAAAGATGTGTTATGTTTTTTTTTCATAACTATATTTACTAATTACAGAATTATTTGTAATCGGCACATTATCCATATAATAAATTTTAATTATTCAATAACTAAGAAAAACTTAATTATTTTTTACGCTTTTAATTTTTTTTTAATGTGGCGTCACGACATTTAAGTTTGAGAATTTTTTTCTCCATTTTATACTAATGCATTGGGTCAATTTTGCCAAATCAGAATATATTTTTGCATTTTTTTTATTTTATACATTTTTTGTTGCAAAGTTAATTTAAATTTCCGAATTTCAATTTGTGAAGATGAGTATAGTTTAAATACATAGCTTGTTATACATATATATTTCTCTAAAATAAAAACAATACAGTTCATTTATTTTTCAAAATAATATTTTTATTTAAATTCAAAATGGCGCCTGAACGCTTTGGTTTTTCTGTCATCCCGCATTTGCTCCAATCAAAGGGGTTTTTGGGATTCAGGAGGGCCCAGCTGCTTGTTAGTTAACTTTTCGTTTATTAACTTCTTCAAGGCGTAAATCTATATTTTGCTTATTGTTGTTATTTTGTTTTAGGCGATTCATACTGCTGTTCTTTATTTAAATCGATTTTAATAAAAATATGTTTTTAATCCTTCCATCAATTAAAAGCAGCTTTTTGTTTTTACACTTATTATCCATTGTCACTTAAACTTTGAAATTTTCCACCAGTTTTTTCATTTAACAGTAATACGTTCAATTTTATGATTTGAAAAACATAGAAAGATGAGTTCTTAACAAAAAATTGGGTATTAAAATGCATTCTGCAAAACACATATCTTATAAAAAATATGTGTTGAATTTTTGGAACACTTTCTAAATTTCGTGTCATAGCGCTTTGTCATATTTTCCAGTTTCAAATTTTTTGTGAATATAGCACAAAGAGGTCAACAAACGCTAATGTGTTTTTGATTTCTTTTTTTATTTTGAAATAATTTTTAATGGGTTTTTTTGCAAAACCAAATTAAAAATATTTTTAAGAGTTTAAAAAAATGGTTTTGTTGTAAAATGGTGTCTATTCACCAAATCACAAATTTATGCTTTTTCTTAACTCCGCATTTTGCTTTTTTTAGACATTACATTTTATAGTATATGCATATATTTTTTTGGGTTGCGTCTTTGTATTCGTTTTTTTTTGTTCTACAATTTATGAAGTAAAAAAGAATGTTTGTATGATTTTGCTATATTTGGTTGTTTTGAAAAATTTTTTGTTGAAAAATAGCATTAGACAGTTACATTTTAAATGAGAAATATGTTTATGTAAATTATATGTTGTTGTTTTTTGGACTAGCGCATTGCCAAAAAATGACAAATATTCAATATTGGATTATTTCTATTGAATTAAGCCAACTTTAATTGTGTATAAAAGCATCCTTGCTTATCAATTTGATGAATTGAACAGTTTTTTTTTAAATTAATTTATTGTTTTTTTAACGTTACATTTTGGCTCTTTTTTATGTCATATTTTTAACCAAAAAACCATCTCTCATGTTTCACTCTAATATATTTGTAGTTATCTGAGCAGACGAGTCCAAAATGAATTTATATAATTTTACACATAATCTCATAAACTTAAAAACAGGTAAGGGTCAATCTATAGAGATACTATAACAATCTTAAATTTTAAAATATTTGTCTAATGAGTCTACAAAGATTTGTTGAAGCCTGAACAAACTAACCGTCTGCATTATATTCAAACTTGTTCATATTTTGTTAATATTTTATGCAAGTCAATGGTTTTATTAATCATTCAATTCATCTTTATTCTTCAAGGTGGATCCAGTCATATTGTCCTATATGTGTCTCTGATATAAAGCCTTATCTATAGCCTTTCATTTTGCCTCTACACTTATATAATATTTTTGTCTTTTACAAAAAAATTATTTACTTTACAAAAATAATAAATTTGCTTAGCTTTTTATCTTTTTAAGCTTATGCAAAAGCCTCGTGAAGCTTTATAGAAATATGTATTGTTTTTCTCCTTTTTCGGTGTATGCTCTATGTTTTTTTTATTGAAATGATAATATTTAAGCACATTTTTCGGTCATTTTTTAGTCAGTTGTTTTAGCAAAATATTTTTACTCACCTAAACATATTTTAATTTAATTTTTTATTGCTTGAAAAAAGCAATGCATATAGAGGATGATAGCTATGCTTATATGCATATAAGGCGCTTAAATTGCCGTCGGTTTTTTTTTAAATATTTATTTGCGTTTGTTATTAATATGCCATTAATCAAAACAACAAATATAAGCATAAGGCAGTGTAGAGGGCGTGCACTACCCTTTGCTGTAGCTTTAGAATTGAATAAAATCTCAACTCAATTTTTAAGTAAGAAGTCTTTAGATTGAACACATCCCAAAAATGTGTGCATTGAACATAAAGAGCGCAAAAAATAATATGTCGAATGAGATTTCTTCTAAAAAAACAAAAATTAATTTGTTAAAATTTTTTGAAATGTCCTTACTTGCCTTAACCAATTTAACTATCCCCCACACGGCGACGACATTAGCTGAAATAAAGGAACAAGGAAAAGAGATATAAAATAAGAAATGAAGTTTTGCTTTATACATATGTAGTTATTATGGAACATTTTTGATTTTTTATTAGGGTTTTTGTGCATTAATGTACAAATATTTTTTTTTAATCGTTTCAAAATTGTATATTAACGCTTACCTAATCAAAACACAATTTCGATCACGATTCACATAATATTGTATTGCTGAATTTTTTGCAAGTCTACCTCACTTAATTTTATCATTAGCAGCCTTTCACGCTCGATAAATTATACAAAATTATACAGTAATGTTTCTATTCCTCTTCATTTGTTGACAAATAAATTTTTCATTTAAGCAATTATTTCACTTAACAAATTCAAAATTGTTTTATCTTAAATCCCTTAACGATCTTCTTACCCATAATTTGATTTTTAAGTTTGTTAGTCATTCTGTTAAAATTTCTTACATTGCTAAGGCATTTGACATTGGTGTTATTGTTAATGAACTAAGGCAATTTTTTATTATTTCATATTATTTTAAGCCTCTCTAGAAACTATTATTGTTTAAAATTTGCTAGGTGTGTTAAGCATTTAATTTAAATTCAGTAAGTTTGTAGTATAACAAGTCATTTTGTCAATTGCAAATACTTTTTTAGTTTAATTATTTAGTAAAATTTTTAAATTAGAATTCTCAACATGAACATATTTCCTAATTTATAATCAGAAAAATTATAAACGCAATACGTCTATTCTCAATACCTGCTCCACTACTGTGTTTAAATTTTTATTTTCATATACAAATCGCTTATACCAGTGCACTTAAATGAGATTAATAAACTCTCAAAGTTTGGAACACTCATTTTTAGCCTCTTGTCATAAAGCAAGGAAATAGTTGCAAAATGTCTGAAGGCAAGAATGTCATACTACAGTTTTTGGTTTATAATATATATTTTAATTTAACCTCATAGAGGTTGTATTGTCATAATTATATAAATTTTATTTTCATAGATTAACCAATATGTGGTAATTCAACTTCCCTTTTTTTTTACAAAATGCATATGTACACATTTGCTTTAAGCTTAAAAAGTTTACGAAAACGAAAAGAAATTTTTACGAAAAGTTTTTTTTTCCTGAAAAAGACGTTTCACCGATCTTCGAATAGGAAAACGTCAAATTTTAGGTTTATAGTGAAAAGCCCTTCAAGCTTTAACGCACATATATACTTTTTTTCTTCTTTTCAAAAATGAGGATGATTTAATTTACGTTTTGTTTTTCTGCTCAATTTTTTACTTAAAGTATATCTAAAAGTTTTATTTAAAAACGCGCAAAATTTTCTTTCTATTTTTGGTTAGATATTACTTTTTTGATGAATAGGCACAAAAATGATGTTAAACCATAAAGAATAAAATAAATCTACGTAGTTAGTTGTCTTAGTCACGCAAATTACTTGCTTTTATAGCTCTTTATGTACGAAATTGTACAATTGTGTCATGGAAAACGATATGATTACTTTTTTGCTGTTGACTATCAATTCAACATTCTTTAAACTAATACACATGGGTTTAATACGCGGACGAAAACAATTTGGTTAGCCTAAAATATACAATTTTAATTATAAAAATTATTATAAAATAGCCTTTTGTGCATAATGTTTTTTTTCTCATATTCTGCGCCAAGTTTTAAGTGTTAAGCCCAATGCCAAATTTATTCGTTTTATTTTGTCTAACGACAGAATTAAGTGTGAATCGATTTTGTAGGTATGCTTGTACCAATAGTTTCCTTACTTCTTCTAATTTTTTTTTACATTGAGAAATTTAAGGCGTATTATGCATATTATAAAGCATATGTCTGAACAACTAAAAAATGAGCCATTACATTTTACAAAAAAACAATAATGCACATTGAAAATAAGTCAAAATAAATTGAAACAAACCTTAAATTATTATAAATTTGACAATTGTAAGCAAGATCTTGTGCTTTCATAATAAGCATAACGATATACAGTAAAATAAGCTCATGCAGGCAACAGTAGCAACTTATGTGCATAAGTACTTCATTTAGAAGCTTAACCCTATGATTTTACTTTTATTTTAATTCTTGGCGCTTTTATTTTAGGTCTAAGCGAGCCTCATATAAAATTCATAATCTGAAATTAAGCTAAGCCCAAGCTAATTCTTATCTTAAACAAAACAAGTCAATGGTCACGTTTCAATTATTTTTTAATTAATGAAAAAAAAATACTCATGTTTTCGTAAAAAAAGTTATGATATATGTGTATATATATTGATCTTCTCTGGCTTATTTGATTTTGTTTTACTGAACATCAAATGTGCACTGCTAATTACTGTGTACTTATTGTTGATCTCTTTTAAATGACCTAAAAAAAAATAAAAAAATATTTTTAAGCAATTAAAAAAAAAATAGGGATTGATAGCAAACTTTTTTTTCTAGTAAAAAAAGCTTGGAAAACAATGAAAAATTATAAAAAGGAAATAGTGTGGGAGTTTTAATATTTATTTTGCTTAAAAATAATTGTTTTGTTTAAATATAAATATTATGGATGTAATTGTTTAATTTTATGTGTCTGTATTTTATTGATTAGTGATGAGGAAAGATTTAATTGCTAATAAGAGCTGTTTGGTTTTTATTTCTATATTTTGCAATGAAGTAAATGATTTCCATCCCATTCTTCTCATCTCATCGTCAACTTGTATTGCGCCTCTGTTATTGCATTATAATTTTGCGGCTCTTGGAATGGTTTCAAGCGGCCTGAGTTAAGCTCAGCTTGAGTCCTATGTGAGGCAATTGATAAAGTTTCATTTTTTAAAATTTTAATTTCTCTAACCATATTTTCCGAAAGATTATGCCTATAGTTTACCATATGGTTGCACAAATTAACCTTTAGCCAATTAAAAAGATAACTGTTTATTTAGAGCATCCAAAAGCGAGAGCCATTTCTGCTGGCCATTTGACAGCCACAGAAAAAAAAGACAATAAAAATAAATGACAAAAAAAAATAATTTTCTGAAATTTTTTTGAAATTGTTTTTTGAATTATTTTCGCCATTTCTGCCAAAATTTCTGTTATTTTGAATTTTGATATTTTTTTCTTTTTTTTATTTGCTATTTTTCTGTTATATTTTTGAATGCATATACGTACTTTACAGCACGTAATGACTTTCCACAGCCATAAAACACTTAGCATACCCCAGAATCCCAGCTAGACATACAACCCCGGTCGGAATTTTTTCTTTTCATAATGTTTAATTTATAGAAAACAGGGTTAGATAAATTTAGTGGTGGGTAAATGCTTCTTAACCCTCTCATTTTTACACCATTTTTTTCTTTGTCTCACGTGAGACAAAAAATAAGAGGGTTACGGAGTTTTTACCCACCACTGGATGGGTCACTTATAACCGGATTTGTTAAAATGAATTTACGGTATATTATCTGTTTATTTTTAATTGAAAATATTTTTTTTAAATTTATTCTTGTTTTTTATTTATTAATCTAATCGCTTAAATTAAAAACGTTTATTATAGTAATTTAACAGTATTTAAACCGTCAAATAACATAATGAAATGCTTAGCACTATAATGTATTTTTACTTTTCGTACAGATTTTAATTTCCTTCATCCGGCAACATATTTAAGTGCCAAAAGAATAATTTATATCTTACATCCAAGCCATGGAAAGCCAATCGTCTTCGACTTATTCAGGCAATAGTGAGAAAAAAAATAATATTGTCACCAGAAATTCGTTTTTGCATCGGAACGAAAGCACAGACGATATGGCTTTGGGAGGCAATGCTGGATCCGACTCACTAGCGGCCAATGACGGCGCTAACAGAAGACTTGCCACGTTAACGTGTGGCGCGGATCGGCTTCGCTCTAACAGCTGTATTGGTATTCCCGATAAAGCTGACAACACATTAATGTTTTCTGTGCCGGCGGCCAAAGAGTGCAAGATTAGTTGTTTGGAAAAAAAAAGGAAGGACATGTTTTCTTTTTGCCAATCACAGATGGATAAGGCCTCCGGCTCATTGGTTGCTATTGGCGGCGTTACCTTTGCTACGGCAACTGCCGGAGCGGCTGTCATAAGCGCTGATCCTGTCGTAGACTCTTCGCTAGCACTGCGTCGACTATCTCAAACTTTCGGTAAAACGGTTTTTCTTTGTTTTGTATTTTTTAGGCATGATTTAGTAGACTTAAATGTAATTGGTATCTTGTAATGTTGGTTTGCAGTGTGCTAACGCTAGGCAAAAAATGCAAATATAATTTATAAAATTTTATCACTTTAGGTTCAAAAATCTTGCCCGTTGTCTTTTTGATCAAATAGCATCAAAAAATATTTACGGTATGTAAACAAAAAACATTACACTCACTGTCCAAAGTTTTTTTCTTTTGCCTTTAAATCGTATTTGGCTTTCTTTTTGAATTGAAGTTGACAGTGGTGTTGTTATTGTAATTTAAAGCACTATGTGAAGCATAAAATAGTTTGTTGTATTGCGATTTTATGCTTATCATAAATTAATTGTAACACTTATATAAATAATTACCTTTGTGGCAAGTCTAGAAATCAAGATTGCACTTTTTTTGTTATTTGGATTTTTCCAAAGCAAATATAAAACATATTTTGGCTACAGTTGAAAACTTTTGCATTTGAAAAATATACTATTTGTATATATAAAAATATACTACTATACACATTTTGCCATCTTGGTGTTGTATAACTAATGCAATTTTTTTTAGCCATAATAAGGCGAACACGGGTCAATTTCTAAAAAAAAACATCTAAAGAAGTCTTTAGCTAATATGATTTAGAAATTATTTTGGAGTAACTAACGCATGCAAAAAAAGTTATCGTCCAGTGTTTGTGGTCAAAACAGGACAAACGAGAAAAAGTGAACTTTTTGCAAACAATGAAACCAGTCTTTCAGATCGGCAAGCCAAGGCTATTGAAAATTAAAATTTGGGGATATAAAGAAGTTGGATATTTGGCTCAAATATAAATAAGGAACGTTTGTGGGCAAAACACAGCCAAAAAAATTAATGCGGAATGTAAAAAAGAAGGATTAATAGAGTTAGTGTAAAAAATAAAAAAAAGTTCGGCAATTAAAATGTAAAAAAAAAACGGTGAAAAAAGGAGAATAAAAGCGGCTTAGCTTTTCTTCATTTGCTCTCTCATTTTTTGCGTTAATTTTTTGGTTTGTTTAAACATATAATTGTTTTGCATTTTGTATTTTTTTTTTATAATTTTTTTCTTGTTGTACGTTTAAAAATATATTAATTTTTAAATTGAAAATTTTAATTTTTTTATTGGGTTGTTTTTTTTAAATTTTTTATTTCAAAACTGATTCGTCAAATATACCACGTGATCATACGCATTGTTTTATGCATTGCGGTTACAGTGATGTAGGAGAGTTAAAGCTAACAAAGAATTTTCGATTACAATAGTTTAAATTTTTTAACCAAAAAAATTTTTTTTAACTAAATGCATTTAATAATATTGCTATACACAATGCCTACAGTCATATAGAGAAATATTCCAAATTCTTGCAAGTATAACAAATATACATACCCTTTTTAGGGATTAACGTTAAACGCATCAAGTTTAATGTGAGTAAAGCTTATTAGATAATTCATTTATGCATATGCAATGTTTCATATATATTTAAATCAAGTTTGTTTAAGCAAGCCGCCAACGCTAACTTGTCAACTTGGCCATTGGTCTTAAATAAGTTAGCAATACTGGCATTTTCAAGGTCTAGTTTATTTCTAGGCATATTTGATATTAGCTTATATGCCTATGAGTTAATTTATAAATTTAAATTTTTTTCAAGTTTTTTTTCTTTAAACAGAATAAATTAGTTTAAAAATTACCACAAAACTAGCTGATCATGGAAACCCGTTATTTAAAATCAAATGTAGAAAATTGATGTCGAACACTTAAAACAAGTGATTACTATTACTGTTGCAAAATAACCTTACAAAGTATACAATTGCATACCGCAGTTTTACTACAAAAATGTTTTGCTTCAAAAGCATTCGCGTTTGACTTAAAAATATGATGACATCCAATATGTTGTTTTGTAACTTACAATATAATGGGATTATGATAATCTCATAACGCAATACTTTGGATAGTACAACATTGCAACATTTTTAAAGCCGTTTAACATACTTAGATTTTCTTTTACTGTGTCCCAAAGTTTATTATAATTTTATTTTATAATTATGAATGCTTTCGACTTTCAGAACGTAGTCTTATTTTTATATGCATTTTTTAGAAAAATGCAATCAATGCTTGTTTTTTTATTTTTTTATATTGATTGATTTAATAAACCTATTTTTTGTATTATTTGTGTCTTCAATCTTTTATGTTTTATGTATGTCTGTGATTATTTGATTTAAAATTTTCAGTTTTACTTCAACCGGTTTGTCTGAATATAGAGATGTACCTTATCTGTTCTGTGATGCAAGTCGATTTAAAAAAAAATTTTAATTTAAAATTGTTTTGCCACGAAGCCTATGTAATTTACAATATTACGGTATTTTTTGGATTAGAAAGCAGTTTTTCCTGAGTACGAGGTTTTTTTAGGACTTTTGTTTGTATATTTTTTTCTGCGCGTAATTGTGGGCCATTTGCAAATAATTAACAATACTTTTCCTAAAATTTTACAAAGAATTTCAAAATTTTTTTGTGGGTAATGCTTTGTTGTTGCGTATCATTTACTAATCGAGTATTAATTGTTTTAAAATTAACTGTTGTGTTAACTGACTAAAAAATTATTTTACACACATTCCAAGTATTTTTTAGTATTTTCTTTTACTTTTCGTATATGTCTATTTTGGAATTATTGCATTTATAGCTTTGCCAGTTTTTAATTTCAATTTTTTTGAAAGTTGTTTAAAATTATAAAAAAAAATAAACACGGACTCCGAAAATGCAAAAATTAGCGCTTCGAAAGCAGGAAAAAATTTTATGGATTTTTTTTATTTTATTTTACGCAAAAACAATTTGCGAAGAAAAAGAAGAAAAATGGCGGATTCAATATAATAAAACAAAAAGAATATTTAAAAATAAAGCAAGAAAGTAATGAAGATAACGACAAAATGGAGTCCTGTATAGCACAAATAATTATGTTGCAAAAAAAGAGAAAAAAATCCAATATTGAAAAGCCTTGGGATAAAGTGGAGAGAGAGGATTGGATTGTAAATTGGAGGTTTGTTACAAAACAAATTTTTTTATAAAAATAACAATTATTTGCCAATGTAAGAAACTTAGGAAAAATCTAATCGGAGTGCAAAAGAGACACGGATTTATAATAGACAAGATAATCGAAAAATGTTAACTCCAGGACAATTTCAATGGTTGTTAGTCTTTTTGTCTCCATGCGTCCGTCTTACTATCCGCATTTTTTGTCGTGCGTGTTTTGAACACAAGCCAGAACCAAAACCGATAATAAACATACACCTAAATCTTTTATAAATGATATCTTGATCTAAACGCTTTTACTTATATGTTCAACTTTCGTTAAGTTTTTATTTATTTATTTTTACACGCTTTTTACTTCTTCCGTAATCGCTCAAATGATTTGATTATTCATAGTTACAATTTTTGATGAACTACATTCAATTCTTTTCACAACAAAAAATTTTTGGTGAAAACATGTTTTTAGTGAATTAAATTAGTTTTCTTGGTCTAGCTCTACAATTAGTGCTTTCATAAATTTTTATTATAAAATTAAATGAAACAGTTATATGATTATGTTCTGGTCTTTTAGGAATTTTTTTTTATTTCAAATATCAAATTTTTGAATTTATTTTTTTTTTGTTGAAAGAGAATTCCTTAAAGTTATGCAAAACTAATGGTGGACAACAAAACAGCAAAAAAAAAGAACTCACAAACATTATACCTCACGGATATTTTGATTGAGACTGTCAAATTTGTTTTGGAAAACATTACGTTGCAAAGCTTACACTTCACGCATTTTGTAACATAAAACTTATTTTGTCGGCCTTAATTCTTATTGATTTGTCTCGACAAAATGTACAAAAATAATGGTTTCTAAAAATCATTTTTTAAAACATTTGCATTATGATTTGAAACCTCCGTTCAATCACTTCAATAATACAATTGAAATTTATTATTATACCAGAGAACCACCAAAATTATAAGGTTTTTGGGAGAGAGAGTGAGAGAGGTGGACAACAAAACAGCAAAAAAAAAGAACTCACAAAAGAAAAAAGTATATAAAAAAGACAATCGCATTTTTACAAATCTTTTTATTATTATCAATGTTGTTATGTTATTATTTTTATTTATAATGAAAAGATATATAATTCGTCAGCCAAAAAAATTGAATAATATTTTTTTTTTCAAATAGCGCATTTTGGTATTTCAAATGTCTTTATGACACACATATAACACACCAAAAATAATGAGAAAAAAATTAGTGAAAATAATAATGATTTACACAACATTTATTATTCTTTGACGCAGTAAATTCCCGTTTGTGGTTCTACTTTTTGCTTTAAAATAAAAAGAGAAAAACAACAATGTACACCTCCATGTTTCCTACTTTGCCTACAGTGAGCAACACAATGTTCCATATCAAATTATGATATATGTATACCTAAACTGCCAACTTTAAAATCGAAACATAACAAAGGATAAACGAGCGTTAATAAAGACCAAACCATCGTCGTTTCGACGTAACAAACCAATTTTGTATTAAAAGTTTCACTATTGATTTTTCCTCCAACAAAATAAAAAAATATTTTTTTGATTGTGTTTGATAATCCTCCGATCATTGTACAAAAAAAAAATGTTTTTTTTGTACATTTTCATATTTCTCCATGCTATGATTACTAAGAATGGAGCAAAAAAAATTGTTCCGTAAAAAAGTGACAAAAGTTATTTCCAATTCTACGTGTTATAGCAACATTTGAATGAACAGCACAGCAGCCAACACGTTTAGGGACACCAACGAAAATTAATAATATTGTTTGTATTTCTACTCAAAAATTTTTGGTTTGCATAATTTTTGTTTCGGACAAACTGAAGATTGATTCTACTTAACATTTTGCATTAAATTAATTGAAACGACAACAATATTTAGTGGTAAAAAGTCAAAGATTGTATTTTTACTTGCTGCTATGAAACGTTTTGAAGTTATTTCGCATAATGATATAAACGTCTGCAGGAAAATTGACGTTTGTATGTCCAATGGTGATGAAAAAGCAGCGACTGTCCACAACAACTGCGTGAAACCAGTAATGAATGTAATTTGTATAGGGGATGCAAAAACTGATGAAAATCTTGTAAGGGATGACGATGATAAACAATGTCATAATAATCATATTTTAAATAAAAACTGCAATTTAGCAATTTGCAAAACTGACGACAATTCATTGTTGCGTGTTAATTGTGTGAATAAAGCCAATACGAGTGACGCTAGCGCAAAAACAAGCGAAGGGTTGCTTAATGCGGATTTAAACATTCCCTTGTTAAATGTTGAACACCAGCCAAGCAATTCATTCAATCATTACGCGACAGTTAGTATTACGCGCCCTAAGAGCGCATTACGCGCCAAATCCTTTCATTCATTAAGGAAAAACGTCAAGATTGACACGTCACCAAAAGTTATAACTTTGCACCAGAATTGGGAAAACGAAGACGGCGATGAATCTTATTTAGATCATTACATTTATGACGATTGTACTATTCAAAAACGGAGCAAACCGAAGAGAAAACGCTTATGTCTTGATGAGGCTGAAGACATTGAGCCTACGCCGGTACATAATCAAACAGACTCTTGCGCATCTTTGAAGCCAGATATAGCGTCTTCGATGCCGGAACGACCTGACAGCATTGCGTATGCCAGATCGCAGCGCCTACGCGAACAACGACAACAATACAAAAATCCGCAAAAATCGCGAAAAAAAATTTACTCAAGCAATCCACTGGGCTTAAGTTTTGGTCGCAAATCACCGCACAATCATCAAAAATATTCCTCCTATAAAAAGTGCTTGCGCTTTTTATTTCCGTTTAAGCTAATTTTCCGCCGAAACAAAAAGCGTATGTTTGACACTTCACAATAAATTAAAAAAAAATTTTTTTTTATTTTAAAAATTAAAACGAATTTTTTTGAGACAAGGGCTTACGCATTGCTTTAGGCTGACGCTTAGACTTTCGAATATAATTCCTTTTATATTATACAACAAAAATAAATGTTTATTCTAGGCAAAACATTCTTAATTTTTAAGTATTACTTTCTACCTATAGGCAATAAACGAGAATTTAACGGTAATAATTTTTAAAAGTTTACAGTCTGAAATTTTTAATCAATTGTTTTTTTTCTTTTTTGTGAAACCCAAAAAAAAAGCTACACAAGTTTATTTGAAAATAAATACATATTAATGTTCAAATATAAAACGTAAAACGCTATTTATACCTAGTTTAATAACGTTGTATTAGAGTACTAAATAGTTTAAAAAAATAAAATTTATCATTAACTTTTTTATTTGAAACTTAATTTATTTACAACTTTTTTTTGTTGGCGTAGATTAGTTTATACGCAATTTTGTTTCATACATTTTATTGCAAGAAAAAATATTTTCGCTGATTAAGTGTAGGAACACTAGCTCTAAAACTGAAATAATGCAACAAGTGTGTTTTTGATAGCGCATAAAAAGACAAAAAATGATAAACAATAAAGATAGACAATAACAAAAAACTAGTGTTGTCCTGACAAAACAATCAGACAACAAAAGTATAAAAAAGAATTAAAATAAAATTTGACATAGAATTTTTTTTATTCAAACCGACTTAACTTTTGTCGTTGTGTTTTTCTGGCGTTCTGCTTACTTAACTCTTAACATTTGTCGTTCTGTATAATATTTCATAGTCTATTGTCATTCTATTTAATGCTTTTTTTTAATTTTTGACTATATGTTTTTGCCTTTTGGCATTGTTTTATTAACTTTTTGGCATTTTGTTGGCGTTCTGAGTGTTGTTAGTTTAATTTTCCGTCTTATTTGTTGTCGGAATTTTTTACTTATTTTTTTTTTGCTTGCTGCATACGTTATAATTATGTAATGTTGTTTTAGTTTAGTTTTGTAAGTTTTTTACTAGTATTGTTAAATTCTGCACGTAATTAATATTTAATTTATTATTTAAAAATATAAAAAACAAATATTAAATGAACGGCAATAATCAATATAATAAAATAAAAAAGTCAATATTCGGAGAAAAGGGACAGAACCCCTAAGGGAAATAAAAAAGACCAGTAGAGAAAAAAGGCTGAACACGCCCAGGACAACCAGACCAAAAGAAACAATAGGATTGCCTCAAAGAACGCGTAACCCAAACTTTTCCGAAAGGAAATCGCAAAGACGATTTAGACTGTTTTCCCTCAGGAAAGGACAAACAAAAAAGACGAAGAAAACCTTTGTGCAATAAACCCCCTTTTTTATAGTCAATTTGTGGAGACGTTTAACAAAATAAAGTTGTCATGCACATCAAATTAAATCCGTAAAATAAGTATTATAAGTTTTGGTGGTTTGTTTTAAAAAATTTTTGATCCTAAATTACCATAAAGAGAAAAATAAATCTGAATTGGTTGCTAAAAATGCTTTTCTTTTATTATTCGTCTTATGCTTTATTTTGTGTAAATTACAAATTTGTTTTTTTAAAAATTTGATAAAATACTTTTTTAATGCTAAAAAAGTATGCTTAGAAGTCTTTTTCATTTCTTAATGGGCTAACTTTATTTCATATAGTTTGTGTTTACATACATAATTCTATGCAAGGTATGTGGTTTACACGTTGACAGTGTTCTGTAAATTATTTTTAAAAAAATTACTGATGTTACAATGTTGAGAAGCTAAATATACATATGCTAAAAGCCTTCTCTTAAGTAATTGTTGATATTTTCTTACCTTTATACTCTTAAAGGCATTGTTTTTTTGATAGAATTTATGGTAATAGGACTTTTTGCCGGAGGACTTTTTGCCGGCGGACTATTAAAATATAAAACTGTTAAAATTTTTTTAATAATTGTAATAAAATTTTTAAAAATGCATCAAAAAAAAATCTGGCAAATAATCCGCCCGGCGAAAAGTCCGCTCGTCGAAAAGTCCGAGAGCCAGAATTTATATTTGATTTTCAAATATACATATATGCTTAATTTATTGAAACGTTTGTTTTAAACATTGCTACACAAAAGCTATTTTTAAAAAAATTACTAACGTTTAATTTTGTAAAAAAAAGAAAAACTGTTTATAATGGAAAAGTATAGTTTGATTAGAAAATAGGTTGACGTCTGACTGAGAAAAAAAGAGTTAATGGTGGAAAAGAAATTAAAAGGACGTTCTATTCAAGAACAAAAAGAGCAATTGATGGAAAGTTTTATTTTTATTTATTACAATTTAATTTTTTTTTCTTATTACCTGTTATGTGTTTTATTTGATTGGATGTACGTAGGAGAGTCAAAGGTTTTTGTGTAATTTTTTCCCTTCAAAGTTGATTATCGTTATTTATTATTTTATATTTTCTACATTATTCTGAATAACTGACAAAACTTTTGTCTTAACATAATAGAACATAAATTGGTTGGCTTTTCAAAGCTGCTTTCAAAGCTGTAAATGTTTTGTACGTTTGTTAATACCTTTTGTAGAGTTTCTTTATTGTTTGCTTATAGTCATAATTTTTGGCGATGTTAATCAATTTTTGCGACATCATTTTTCTTTTTTTATGGCATTATGTGTATTTTTTTTTATATGTAAATCTAGCTTGTTCTTCCTTTTTTGTTTAAATTCCCTGCCTCTGATCTCTGTTTTTTTTCTCCTTCAACTTGCTCTTTATTTTCCTTCCCATTTATTATTCACTCTTCCTTCTCGTATTTACATAACAGCTTTAATATTTGTGTTTTTTTTTTCCTCTTCAACTTTCACTTTCTTCTAGCTCTTTCCTCTATTGCTGACTCTTTTCCTTCCCTAACTCTATTTTGCTTCTCTAAAACCCGACATCTTAACATTTTACAGAATAAAAAATAGTTATCAGTTACTTATTGACTCATTTGTTTTTATCGTTTTTGTATTCATTTTTGTCTTTTTTTTTTTTTTTTTTTTTTTTGAGTTTTTCATCACTCATCTGTTGTATGGTTAATTGTGTGGTTTGAAATCAAAGTCAAAAATCATTATGTAATATAACTTAGCTTGTAAAGAAAATTCAATTCATTTGGCGTTTAATATACATGCACTCAAACTTTTTTTTGGCATAATCGATTTTCCTGTTTTCTAATTCCACCCTTAATTTAAGTTTATCTAAGTACACAATGAAGTTTGTTAACAAAGACTCGGATAGAATGACGCGGACAGAAAAGAGGCGGGCAATAAAGACACGTTTTTTTTACGTAAAAACAACCAAATATGCTAGTTGTTGTACCGTTTTTTTCGTTCACCATTCCTTTCATTGGCTTCTTTGTTTACGTCGTTTTGCCTTATTCTTGTTAAATGTTTTGCAGTAAAATTTATTAACAATTAACAAACTTTTGTAAAACTGCTAAAGTAATGATTGTTTTAGTTCAACTAACCCAAATTTATTATAAATGCGTGTGTTTTTGTGGAGGATTTATTACGTTTGACACTATATTTTCAAAGGTGGAGGCCTCTAGCGGCTATTGTATTCTGCAAGCAGGAGGCCTTAAAGGGCCTGACGCAGGACAATTATGTCTTTTACGTCAACCCTTAGTTCGTTGTATTCGAGTTCTTCCAAAAAGAAAAAAAAGAATTGTAAATTTGTTTTTTTTTTAATTTTTAAGACTTTAATCTTATTTGGGATGGCTTTTTTTTTTCTATTCAAGCTTTTTTTTTGGTCTCAGATTTGTGTGATCTGTATGAATCTCAATTTTTTTTTATAATTTTATAATTATACGTTTGCATTTGGTTGATGAATATGTAATTCTGACTCTTTTTATGTCTAGAATTTTCAATTATCTATAAATTAAAGATCTTCAATAAAAGAAGTAAAAGTGGATATACAGAAATAAGACACATCTTAAAGCTACTCAAAAATTGATGGCACCATGATAAATTTCTGCACAACGCTAGTAGAAACGGTCTAGCCTAAGCACCATCATCCATCCATTTGATCTAAAAATTTGACGATTAATTTATTTAGTGAGAAAATGTTGAAATGTTTTTTTGTTATCTTCTAACAACATTTTAACATATTAATTATTGCAGTAATCTTGGCTAAGATAATCAATAAAATTTTTTTTAACTTTTGTTACTATGTATCGTATACAGTAAAATTGATTAATTTTTAGCACAACGAATTGAAGGCAAGGCATTTGTTCGTCGGGGCGCGCTTAGGCAGAAAAATGTTCATGAAATCAAGTAAGCCAAACTTTTTTTTAAGTAAAACACGCTCGTCAAGGAACGGTCTGTCGGCGCATGTTTAATGAAAAGTTAATTTTAAATATCAAAAAAGCTAATAATAATTTTTGGTCAATTTATGGTGTATGTCCGAGCTTATAGTAATATTACTTATCGTCTTCGGACGGCTTGGAATTGTGTCTATAAAACATTTTTTAAGTTAAAATATTGGTCCTTGGCGCCAGAACATACTTTTTGGTTTAAGCTGACAAATTGAGTTTTGACTTTTGAAAGCTAACTTTGGCTTATACCTTTTGTTTAAAACTACTTCAATTTTGTGACAAATTTTTTCAAACACTTTCAGGGCTCACAAATTTATTGCAAGGTTTTTCAAACAGCCAACCTTCTGTTCTCACTGCAAAGACTTCCTATGGGGCCTAAACAAACAAGGGTTTCAGTGCCAAAGTATGTACTTGAATTTTAATATGTTTTTGTATTTTAATCAGCATGATTTTGAGTATGCACATTGGTTGTTCACAAAAGATGCCACGAGTTTGTCAACTTCCAATGCCCCGGTGCGGACAAAGGCGTCGATACTGACGTACGCATAATCTTTTAATTATATTATAGAATTAACACTGTTGTTTTAATTCCGACGTCATAAGTTGTCATTTGCCAGCTTAAATTTTTTTATTTAGTTTTTTCTAAAATTTTACATGTTTTTCATTTATTTTATAAGCTTGTGAGATACATAAGTCATTATTAAAGTAGTCATGCATTTGTGAACTGTGGAACTAAGTTGAAAGTTGAAAATTATTGAAATTATTAGTTTTACTGCAGGACAAAAAATTTGTCGGCCTTTCTTTGCGCCAAAAATTATTTTAATATAAGTAGAAAGCCGGTGCAGTTCAGTCTGTAATCCTGTGTTTTGTACTAAAATATAATTACTCCATGTTTAGGACCCACGCCAACAACACAAATGGAAAGTGCAAACCTACTCATCGCCGACTTTTTGCGACCATTGTGGCTCGTTGCTTTACGGTCTAATCCATCAGGTTCGTCAAAATTGTATTTTTAACTAAATTTGTTTTTAAGGCTGAATTACTCGTCAACGTTAATAAACTTAGTTATAATAAACTTTTTTTAGGGAATGAAATGCCAATCTTGCGACACAAACGTTCACCATCGTTGTGTAAAATATGTTCCTAACATGTGTGGAACAGACCATACGGAGAAGCGCGGTCGAATCTATTTAGATATTGCCGTCAAAGAAGGCTTTTTAAACGTTCACGTTAAAGAAGCACGCAATCTTATACCCATGGATCCCAATGGGTTGTCGGATCCATACGTCAAACTTAAGCTCATTCCGGATGACAGGCACGGCAAAGCCAAGAAAAAATCAAAAACACTTCGCGCAACACTTAACCCTATTTGGGATGAAAAGTTCACTTAGTAGGTTTTTCATATTTTTTTAAAAGATTTTTGCAATGAACTATTTGAGTTTGCGAAATTCCACATAATCCAGCAAATGTTTTTAAAAATAGTTGGAATCACTGTTTTAAGTTTTAAAGATAATAAAAGATGCTAATTTCAATTTAAAAAAAATTTTTAAACTTTGAGTTGAAATTTGCTTTGGTTTATTTGAGACTAAAATAAAACCTATAATAATAACTCTAATGTACACTGACGTAAATTATTCAATTATAAATAAATGCCAGCTTAACAAATTGAAATGTTTGAAGGTGTCATTAGTACAAAACTTTTTTTTCTTAAAGTTAATATATTATTACCAATATTTAAAGAAAGGGTTTAAGATTTTATAAAGGCTTAGGCATACATTTTTTCATACAAGCTTGACAGAAAAAAATTATATGATGGGTAAATTTAAAAATATCTAAGGTTTTATAGTTTGTAACAAACAAAAAATTGAGCACAATATGGTAATTACAATTTTTTTTAGCAAACTAGAGCCTTCTGATAAAGACCGCCGATTATCTGTTGCTGTTTGGGATTGGGATCGGACTTCGCGCAATGACTTTATGGGTTCATTAAGCTTTGGAATCAGTGAGCTTATCAAAGAGCCTGTGGAAGGATGGTTTAAGCTTTTAAACGATGAGGAAGGAGAATATTACAATATTCGTATTCCTCCCGAAGATGATGACGAAGTCGAAAATCTAAGGCAGAAGATGGAAGATCTATATTCTAAGAGTAAACTTCGACCCAACAATCGATCCAGTTCTGCTTTGCAAAATCGCGCCGAATTGAGTGGCGATTTCAGTCATAAAGAAGTTATCAAAGCAGCTGATTTCAACTTTTTGACTGTATTAGGCAAAGGATCGTTTGGAAAGGTAAAAATTTAATTTTGTGTTGGCATTCCGTCCATACTACAAAAAAAAAGTGAGTTGGTGTAATTCAAATAATTTTGTTTAACAAATGAATATGTGTTAAAAATGATTCAATTCAAAATTTAATGCAAACTATTTTGAACAAGGTTGTTTTGAAGTGTAACGGTTGTATATTCCACGCCAATAATTATAAATATTGCTTTGTGCTATAATGTAGGGCATTTAATATGTAAAAAGGGCTGATTAAAAAATATGGAACAAATGCTTAAAAATAATTTAAATAGTTATACATAAGTAGTTTTGTATACACTCTCAATACTAATTTCATAAGCAATTGAAGCAATCAAATTGCAATTGAAGCAATTGCAATTTGAATTATCATGATGGGACAATTTTTCTTTGTTAAGTTTTTGAATAAAAATGTTAAATCAAAATTTTAGTTTATTGCATGATTTCTTCGATAAAAATAAAATTTTTGAAAACATTTTTTTTGTATTTATAAAAGTATAATTCCCAAATTCAGTTTATTTTATTATTTTGCAGGTGCTTTTGGGTGAGCATAAAGTTTCCAAAGAACTTTTTGCCATCAAAATCTTAAAAAAAGATGTGATCATTCAAGACGACGATGTCGAATGTACAATGACAGAGAAACGAGTTTTGGCTTTGCCCGACAAGCCATCTTTTCTCGTCGCCCTACACTCCTGCTTCCAGACAATGGTTCGGTTTTTCTTTTGCATTATAACTAAAATGATTAGCTCAATTATAAACAATTTGTATTACTTCTAGGATCGTTTATACTTTGTAATGGAGTTTGTGAATGGCGGTGACTTGATGTACCAAATACAACAAGTTGGAAAATTCAAAGAGCCTGTAGCAGTGTATGTTTATTGCTTATTATAATTTTGTTATATTTATGGCATTAGATATTTACAATGGTTTGGTTTATGTTTTTGTAAGATCACAATTCAAACAATTTTTACTCACTCCAGAAGCTGAATACAGTTTTAAAACTGCACAGATATTCTCCATTGTATTACGCTTGGCTGCGACGCTGTGAAATAAAGCCAAATCAGTTGACACGACGTTTATTACAGTAGTATAATAACTAAATTAAAAATTTCTGGTGTATAATGATCTTCAACATTTTTTTCTTATTTATTTATTTATTTTGGTCATACGACGCATAGAAAAACAGCTTAACAAAAATACAAATAGTATAAGGTATGGATCCAGGAAGTAAAGATGTAGCCAAATATTGCCAAAAGTTATGAAATAAAACAAGTAATAGACTATAAAAATTATAGATAAAAACAGTTGAAATAAATTTAACAAGCTTTTAAAAGAAAGAGAAGTTAATGAAATTAGTGATTTGTCTAATTTCAAATATTTTTTCAATGCTCCTCTAACAAAAAAAAATTGTTGCAGGCTAGTTTTTTTTGCCAGTTCTTATGTCAGTAGTACATAACGTTGTCGTTATGTTATGTTTTAAATTACATTCATGGCTTATAAAGCAATATTTTTTGTGTTTTAACTTCTACGTGATTTAATATTTCCAAACATTTTTTTAGATTTTACGCCTCCGAAATCGCTGTAGGGTTGTTTTTCTTACACTCTAAAGGAATCATTTATCGGGACTTGAAGCTTGACAACGTTATGTTGGAGAGGGATGGCCATATTAAAATCACTGACTTTGGCATGTGCAAAGTAGGAATTGTCGGGGACGCCACTACAAAAACTTTTTGCGGCACTCCTGACTACATTGCTCCTGAGGTAAACAATTATTTTTTTTTGTTTTATTTGTTCATCGTTTTGCTCCAACTTTAGATTATTCTTTACCAGCCGTACGGAAAGTCGGTGGATTGGTGGGCGTTTGGCGTTTTATTATTTGAAATGCTGGCCGGACAACCGCCTTTTGATGGAGAGGATGAAGACGAGTTATTTACTTCGATCACCGAGCACAATGTCTCTTATCCAAAATCGATGTCCAAAGAGTCAATTTTGGCTTGTAAAGGATTTTTACACAAAGCGCCTTCAAAACGCCTCGGCTGTAATGCGAATGGGGAAAGAGACGTCAAGGTGATTAAGAATATGAACTTTATTTTTTAATTTATTATTACTGTTTTAAATTTATGTTATGCTGTTTGATTTTTATTTTTTTATTTATTTTGAGGAAGCATAGCGGTCTTATTAACAAAAATTGTATCTTAAAACATTCATTTTGTATTGTTTCAATGTAATGTTAGGCCTTTGACAATAGATGTTGTGGATTCGTTATTTCATGTTTGAATGATTTTATGCTTTGGAAAATGCTTTTTTAGGCAACAAAAAAAAAGTTCATCTACCAAAATAAAGTTATAAGCTAATTCAGCTTATGCCAGAAAATTAAAGTAAATAAGCCATACTTGTGTTTTTATACATAATAAAATCCAAATCACATTAGCAAACTTGAATTCCCCCAAAAACCGAATTGTTCAAGTTGCTCACAACTTTAAAAAATCAACATATTGAGCTGACTATGTTTACCATATCTTTATATTTGTTTATTTTTTTAGGAACACTCATTCTTCCGACGAATTGATTGGCTGAAAATCGAGCACCGCCAAGTGCAACCTCCATTCAAACCAAAGATTGTAAGTCGATTTAGATTTGTCTATTTCACGTTCCTAAATTTTGACTTTTTTTTTAAAGTTTTTTGATCATTGGTTTTATTTTTTTCACATGAGAAGCACATAAAGTATTCCTAGTGACGCCAGGTATACGATATTGTAAAAGTGACTGTGATTATATTGTTTATTATATTTTATGTATTGTGATTGTGGTGGTGATTTGTAATCTGAATGTTTTTTTATTTCTAGTCGCATGCCTACAGCACAGAAAACTTTGATACTCAATTTCTTAACTTGCCACTCAAGTTGACGCCACCCGAGTGGGATGTTTTAGAAAATTGGAAAGGCGATGAATTTGCCTCCTTTTCCTACTTTAATACGGAGTATGCAACAGATGTTGCCGCCGCCGAGCCAATTATTTTTGCAGCTCAGACATTGAATAATTATGCCGACAATCAGGGTTGAAATGATTTTTGTTCAAAATGTGATTGAATATATATTGCTAGAAAAAATTTATGATTAGTTTAAATTTATTTGGTTGACAAGGCCGCTATATAAAAAACAATATTGCTTAAATTCAAGTTTTGCAGACTGAGCTGTCTTTCTTAATTGCTAACATTACTAGCATATGGATACAGAAAACTAAGTTTACTAGTTTTGATTTCTTTATGGCTTTTTATCGTTTTTCTGTACCAGAATGAAGTTAAACCTTTGTTTAAATTTAATGCTTAAAACGGTTAGGGGTTAGATTTGGTTCTGTTGTTTAACTCCAGTTTCCGGTTAGCCTATGTATGATATCCATTGTTGAGAAAAATGTGATCGTTTTTTTTTAACATTTTGTTGACTATTCACAACGCTTGTATGGGAGATGCTTACTTTTTTTAAGCTATTGCAGTTTTTGTTGTTAATGACAAATCATTGCCCATATCTAGTTATTCTAACTAATACAGATATCTGTTGAATTTATGCATTGTTGTTTTGATACGTTATAAAAATGATTTACGAACTCAAAACGACTGTTTCCAAATTGTCAATCGAATAATTAATGTAAACTGCCTTTTTTTGTTGTCCTTTCTTATTAAATTTATTTGTTTCTGTTTGCTTAGAAGCAATTGTGAATTGTCCAACGTTGCCTACATAGTTAATTTAAATTTTGCAAAAGCAATATTATTTTAAATGGTATTGTAGAGTTTACTAGTGAGTAAAATTGGCATAAAATTCTGCTGTAATTGAATTTTGCGAAGACTTTAAGCAACAATTTGTACGATTACTTTTACGCTACCGGAATTATGACCATTGTCATGTCTTGTTTGTGGAAGTCTGGATGTTGTGTCGACTGCTGTTGACTAGGCTAAGACGATTAGAATGAATAAGCTGCTTGACCAAATGGGCTGGTTGTAGAGCGGCGGTCGGTTGACAGTTACGAACTTTCTTTATTTAATAATGGTTTAATTGAGGCATATTTGTGCTTTGACTTTAAGCAGTAGTGCTGCTGCTTGCTAATGCCATTTATTATTTAGCTCATAAATACATAGTTACTTATGTTAGCTTTCTATAAATGATACGTTTAAATTAATATTAGCAGACGTTATGCCAAATTCTATTATATATTTTAATTGTTAAAAATTCCTTGAGTGTGCAAAATTTTAAGTTAAAATTTGTTGTAATGTTTATTTAATTTTTTTTAAATATTAAAAATACCGTATGTATTATTATTGGATGAAATCAATTGTTATATATATAATTATAATTATTGCACCTTTTCATACTAACCATTGATTCATTTTATTCTTTTCCTGATTACTGTTAAGTCTAGCTCTAGGCCTCAAACCTTTCGTGATATTGTGAAGTTATTGATGTGAATTTATTTTGTTTTAATACATTTTATAAAAGAAATTGTGATTTGTAAAGAGCTTTACAAACTTTTATAAGAAAAAAATTTCAAAATTAAAAATTAAAAATTAAAAAATAACATTTTGTTAAACATAATTTTCAAATTCATATATTTTAGTAATGCCAAAGCTTTAATGCCAAAGAAGTTTTGGAGAGTAAAATGTGTTAAAATTGACAGTTATGGGAGTACACTTTTTTTAATAATTAATAAACTTTATTGATAGTACTTGCGCAATATTTTATTATCCTTATGAAATTATGCTTATAAAGGTAAAGAAACATTTACTGTATTTCCTCTAATAAAAGCCCCTGGGCTCCATTATCAATCATCCCCAACGAGGAGGCTTCTATTAGAAGGCGGGTTTTTATTTTTTAATGCCATTATTTTAAAATATTTTTTCTACATAATTTGGCTACATTTAATGAATAATTTTATTAATTGTATTGTCACAAAAAAAATTACTAGAACCACAACATCACCCAAAATTTTTTAATAACTTAAAAATAGGGGGAGGGCTATTAATAAATGGTGAGTTTTATATTTTAATTAGCCGGAAGCAGGAGGCTTTCATTAGGAGGTGCATCTAATAGAGAGTAAATCTATTAGAAAAATTGCCTATTTTTTAATAAGTAAGCGTGCATTACAATATAATTGCAAATTCAATTTGAAAAGTATGTTATAAAAAGTTTTTGACATCTTAGTAACACCTGTGAACTTTAGAAAGGCCCAAATGACGTATCGAACTTTGACTCGGAATTCACGCACGAAGCGCCTAAATTGACGCCAGTCGACCGCCTCTTTTTAATGAACCTTGATCAATCCGAGTTTGAAGGATTTACATTTCTCAACTCCGATTTTTGTTATTCCATCCCAAAGGAATGAGAAAAATTTAAAAATCAGAGCTAATACAAAATTTTATAAAATACATGTACAAATATTTAGAATTGAGAAGTTTTTTGAAAAATATAATGTTTGGCTTTTTGATATTAGGTATACATTTAGAAATAAGTACTCGAGCAAAACATTTTAGCGTAGAATAAAATATTTTATAATAATGTAGATTATTTATTGAATTTTCTGCAATAACTTTTGTATCAGTGGTGCATTTTACTTTTGTAAATTTATTTTTTTAAGCTTTTGAAAAAGGTCATATGTAAAATAAATTTTAATTATCTTGGTCAGTTGCGCATGCCATAAACATAAAGTAATAAAAAGCATCATATGCTGTTAAGAAAATCGCAGCTGTTGTTTGTAGTTATTGTACCTTTGGATTTTTTCAACACAAAAAAGGCTATGGGATGGTTGCATAAAATGTTTATACAACAGCGAATGGAGCGTAGCCATTTGAAAGCTATACATTTAATTGTAATGGTAATAAATATATTATATGAAATAATTAGTTCTTTATATAACGTCAAGAAAATTTGCATAAAAATGCCTAAAAAAACCGCAATTAAGCATTCAATAATATATCTTAAAAATACAACGGCAAACCTTGAGCTAAAACCTGGGGGCAAACGAAGTTATGAAATGGTATAAAATATATGTGTTAGGTAATTTGGTTAAACTTATTTCCAACACATTTTTATGCATTATTTTAATTGAATTTTGTTGGTTCACAGACAAATTGTTTAAATTAAATTTGCGTTTTTCATTTTTAGTTTTTTGAATCGGTGTAGGAAAAAATGAGTTTGCAACATTTTTTTGCTCATTTTAAAACCCTTACGTTATAAAATGTTTAACGTGGAAAAATCATTTGGGTAAAATTATCAACTAATTATGGAACTTTCAGGGTGTGCCTAAATTAGTCTTAATGATAGCAGAGCAAATTGTAGTTTAATTATACTTAATACTACGTTAAATTTTCAATGTATAAAGGCCAGTGCGAGTTCTTTTGTCAAAACATGGCTTATGGCTTAGGTTATAACAATAAGGCGATATAGCTGATATTAACGCCTAATTTATCAAATCTGACTATACTGTCACCAAGAAGAGCGATTATGACACAAATTATAAAATGCAACCTCTTTGGTCTCCCAAAAAATCTTCTTTCCTATTTTAAAATTTAGAATTCTTTAATTAAAGGAAACATTTAGTACTTTTTTCCTAGAAAAATTTAATTTCAATAATGGTTAATATTTCTTTGTCACTTTACAGTGCTTACGTTTGGAGCGTTAATTGGCAACTGCAAAGGATACTACCCTATAAAATACCTACAAAGTAGACTCATTTACAAATAATTATGCTAACGTTTTAACCTACTGCCAAACCAAATTTTTGTTGTTTTATTTATTTTTTTTCATATTTTATTTTCACTTAGCTGTCACAATAAAATTCCATGTACCAATATTTGTGCTTTTAATTATTATGAACTCACGTATTTAACTTACAAAGTTTTATTATAATAATTATATATTGTAATTGTGGCTTTTGATGCACTTAATTTTAAGGTATCTTAATTTATTTATATTTTAACCCAACTTACTTGACCATACCGCAACTCTGTGTTGATAACCTTTAGTTGTAATTCCTTAATCAACCCATTTCCTTTAAATTATTTTGGCATAGAAATAAAAATGTGGCGGTTTCTTAAATTCAAAAAAAAAAACAGCAAATTTATGATGGCTTTCAATTTTCAGTTATTTGTTTCCCAGCTTTAAATGTTTGGCTTTCATATAACATATATATTTTTTCTTTATGTAAGTCATTATCTGTAAAATATTCTATTTCCTATGCTTTTTTATTATATAAATTTATGATGGCTTTCTTATGCATACGGCAACACTCCATAAAAACAGACTATTGCCATTATTTTCAACTCATATTATGTTTTTTTTAAAAAAAGAAACCATTTTACTTGAAGTTAAAACCCTCAATCTAAGTTCTTCTTTTTGTTGGTTTATTAACACTATATCAAAGTAATAAAATCTGAAACCATTATTCTCACGAGTTTTCTCTATTCCCAACAGACAATGATTCTAATTACGCTTATTCTACTTAAAAATGCGTTCGTATTTTATTCCCCACATATTGCTTTTTTTTTATCCCTTCGGTTGGTCTCCCAAAAAGTGTGTGAAAGCATGAAATGTTTAACCATCAAAAATACCAAACTTTTTAAAATTAAAAAAAAAATGTGTTTTAAAGATTTTTAAAAAAAAATAAATAATGTAAAGTAACAAGAAAGAAGAACATTTTCTGAATTTTGAAACAAATAGCGTAAGTTATTTATGAGTAAGAGGGAATAAAAACCTTAAAGAAATGGAATTTGTGTAATGTTTTTATAATTTATGCCATCAGTGGGTAACAGTGTTTTTTAAACAGTTAAAACTCATTAAACTACATAACTTTAAACACAACAATACACAAAATACACATATCATAATCGATTTTAAAAATATTATAATGTTTTTTTTTGATCCCCAGCATCATCTTAAAACTAGATAGCAAGTAACAAATTTTAATTGTTAAAAGGTGATTTATAAAGTTTGCGAGTATAATAATCATAACTCGAAATAAAAAAAAATTATTAAACAAAGAAAATAAAGAAGTGTAAATTTTTTAAAACAGAAGCTTTCTTGCCTTTATTTTATTTTAAGTTTTAATATTTTTGTTTTAATATAACGTAGAGAAGTTTTAAAAATAAATTTATGATTTTTTTTCCCATCAAATAAAGCCGTTTCATAAAGACTTTGAAAATGGAAGACACAACATTCAAACAAAAGATTATATGTATGAATAAATTAAGCATTTGCAAGTATTCTTTTCTTCCATTTTTTAAACAAAATACATTCGTTTTTAACGTTTGTTTAATATCAAATTCTCATTTTCTTTTTTAAAAAATTGAAATTTTATAGACCTTTTTATATAAAAAAAATGATTATGTGTGCAACAATATTATTATATGGTTCAATTGGTTAAATAATACCTATCCCCCACTAATATATGTAATTTTTGTTAGTTATTGCACTTTTGCTTGCTTGCACTGTTTAGGCCTAAGAGCATTTAACCGTTTAGCCAAAAATATCAACAACAACAATACTAATCAAAAGGATCTGATTGATAGATTAAAATGTATGTATATTTAACTAATAATGTAATCTAAAATTCAAAAAACTGACTGTTGTGAGTTGAGATTGCCGCAAATCGTCACCCTATCTTAGCACAGTCAGTAGATATTATTTATCGCAGAAATTTCGGTTTTAAGTTAACACGTGTTTAGGCCTAAGAATTAACTTGTTTAGTAGTTGTTAAATTAAAAATAATATGTGCATTTCTTATAAAGAAAAATTTTATGTTTTTAATCAGACTTACATTTAGAGTGTCAATTGAAAACCAAAATATAATCTGATTTTGGTCATTAGACATAGCCTGCATCCCCGATTTTACCTTCCAAATACTTTATATCTTAACCAAATTGGCACTTAGCCAAGCAAAGCCAAACTGCAATCTGTTCCTGTTTTATTTTTGAAAAAAAAAAATGGAATTTAGTACTGATTGTTAATGCAAATGAGAACACCCCTTTTTTAAAGTGAGTCAAAATATGTGCAGAGGTAAAAAAATAGCAGGGTGCAATCAAGACTTGCCAATCCAAAATATTGCTTTTACTTTTTATTTACCTATATTGCACCGAGTTCCAATTGTGAACTACTACTTCTAGAAATGTTTAGTTATAAATAAACAACAATAAAATTCTACTGCTGCAAAAGTCTTATATGTTTTGTTTTTTAAAATAACCGTAAAAAACTTGAGTTGTCTTTAAAATAATAGATAAACAAATTTATATTTATATTGGATTGTCGAAAAGGGACTTCCTTGCATAATTTTTTTTTTATTTAAAACCAAGATGAAACCAACATGAACAAACCGGAGAAAACCAAAACCTAACAAACAATTCTATTCGAAAAAAGAGATGTTATTCGAATAATTATAAATCGGTGCGATGGAAAAATTTTGAATAATATTTGGCGCTTTGTTAAAATTTTGAAATAAATTATGTTTATTTTTGATGAAAATTTATAAGTACTCGCGTTCGCGACATGGATTAAACAAATAATAATAGTAAGATTGTTGGCAACAAATAAATAAATGTGCCACAATTGTAAGAAAACTAGGAGATCATTAAAAGCAACCAAATTTTTACAACAAGTGTTTAATGGGTATTTGAGTTTTTGTGCTCGGATACGTAATATTTAATTTCTTTTTAAGTAATAATTTTTAAAAAATATGAAAAAATTGTAATTTAAATTTCTCGCCACAAAATAAGAAAATTAAAAAAAAAAATGTTAATAGTGTTACAACCGTCAAAATTACCGGCAATTATTGCGTTAAAGTAAACAAAAATTGAAAACTTTTTAAGGAAAAAATAGAATGTTTTTAAAAGAAAAATTCGATTTTTAAGCCATTTTGCCTAAAAGTAAAAATTAGGCAGATCAAATAGTCATTATAATTCTACAGGTAACTAAGGTATGGCCGGGTTAAGTGTGGTAGTTTCTTCACTCCCTTTAAGAATTACATCTCGGAGTGTCTTAGGTGGTAGTTTTTGTTAAATTATAATACTAATAAACGAACTGTTGGCAAATTCTCTCAGATTGCCCATTTAGAGAAGTATTCGTTCTAGATTCTCACAGAACACTTGAAGATTGCTGTTTTGAGCGTTTGAGCTGTAAATTATGCAATTCCTTATAGAGAGATTCCATTATGGCTCGAGGTTTGCCAAAGGTTTTGGTCAAGAGATTCACAGCTATTTTTTGTAGCTGGAATCATAAATCGGCAATCCAGTACATACGTTCAAGGCCCGTCCACTAAGACAGATTAATAAATAAGACAACTTAATAACATCTTAGCATTAGTATGAACAGCGTGCTTAAACCCATCTTAAAATGACTCAAATTCAGTGACATTTCCATTAAATTTAGGTAGCTCTAAAAGTGATAAATTAACGTAAGAGGTTATTAGCCGGTTCTGTCGTTATGGGTTTATGCCTAAATAGGGGTTGTTTGTTCAGCACAATTTTGATTTGTCTAAATTTCAACAGTTTCTATGATTTGAAGTCTAGACAAAACTAAATTAAGCGTGTCTTTTAGCGCGGCCATTGAATTTTTTTTTAGGTGGTCTACCTTCTTTTTTTTTCTGCGGAAGATTGATTGATATACAATTTATTCCTGCTAGCTCCTTGAGGGTCTCGTTATCAATTTGGGAAAACATGAGTTGAGACTAAGGTTGGAAACTTAGTAGGTAATAAATGACAGCCTAGGGACAAAGCGAAACGGCAAAAAAAAAAAATTTATTCACAACCAATTTTTTGTAAAGAGATTGTGCTAATCAAACATCAAATCCATATTAATACAGTAATAAGTTTTCTCACAGATCTTAAAATAAACTTAACTTTTTATTCTCACGTTTCTTTTTTTTTTTTTTTGTCTTAAAAACTTTATTTTTTGGCTTTGTCTTATTTTTATCTTATATTAAAGATTTGGGTTGAGTGTGGGCTATCTCTTGCTTAAAAATTTTTATGTATTCTCGAAAATTAGTTAGTCAATTATATTTTGGGTTTGTTTTTTTCGACAAACAGAATAACAATTTTATTTGTCTGTGGATGTAAGTGGGAAGCTTATTTGTTTGTGGGAAAAAAATTTACTAATTTAATCAAATGCAAAACTCATTGCTTCTAAGATGTCCAGTAAACATTTGTTTTTATGAAAAATTCGACAAGACTAAACACTATCCAGTTGTTAAGTGCTCAGTGTTATTTAAAACATATAAATTTGTAAAAAGTAACATCTCCGATTCGATCTTTCGATTTGGTGTTGGGCAAAACTTTTTTTGGCTTTTTTTGTTTAGTTTTATGTTCATTTTTGAAATTCGTTGACCCCGTCTTTTCAACTGCGCTTCACACGTAAAAATTATTTTTTGAAAAGCCAAAAACATTTGAAATGCAAATTTATTGCTAGTTTTTTTTTTTTTTTTTTTGGTTGATTTGGCAGATTTTGGTGGTTTTATGGGCGCAATTGAAGCCGACGAAGTCCTTGTTGTCTTGTTGCCGTTTGATTCTGTCGTTTTTCGTTCAACCATTGTTCCGCCGGTTGATCGTCCTAACCCGTTGGTTCATTGCTGTGGTTAGTTGTTTGTTGTAAATCCCGTTGTGTCGACCGATTCTGTTGGTTTCCTTTTTTTATTTTTTTTATTTATTTACGTCAAATAACGCGTAGTAAAACAGCTGATAGTTTTTTTGTCATTAGCCGAAGGCGTTGTTTTTTTGAAGCTTTAAAAAATAACGTTAAGTCAAACTTATTTTATTTTTTCTTATTAAATTATATTGACTTTTATTTTTACCTTTTTTTGTTTTAATATTTATTTCGTATTTAAAAATTTTTTTGTCTTAGCAATTTATTAAATTAGGCCTCAGTTTTTTTACAATATTTTGCACTTAAACTTAACTCTAAACTTAGTCTAAGCTTTGCCTTTAGGCTGTAAAAAAAGGTTAAATAGTACAAATCGTTTACATCCTACTGCTTCTCGAGCAGTAAGTTAAACTGTTTCAACTCCAGTTTTGCTGTATATGTATAGTCAGTAACCCGTAAGACTTCACAATGCAATGTCTAACATAAAATCCCAACTGTTTTACACAAATTTTACCTTTTGGTTCGACATTTGTGTTTGTAGAAGTAAGCTGAGAAAAACTACATTATTTGAACATAATTTTCTAAGTTTCATTAATACTAAAATTTTGGTGAAAGCTCACTTTTAAACTTTTTGAAATCTAATTTGCTTTGTCAAATCTACCCTTTTTCTTTGTCGTTCAAAAGCGGCTTAAAAACTGACATTTTCATTTTTTTCGCCTTTTCGTTACACTCTGTGTACGTATAAAGTTAAGGCGTCTATGGCCAGCTTATAGCCAACTTGGACCCTTTGGCTTAACACAGGCTTCGATGTGCTTATTGGCTGGCGTTGGTTACTCGAGAAACCTGTGTGAAGAATATCGTTTTGGCGCCGGCTAAGATTACCATATTATAGACGCAACCGGCAAAAAACTGAAGAATTCTGGGCAAAAAGCGGTTTTTGTATTTACCGCATTTTTATTCGCAAAACCGAGTTATCTTCCTCGAGAGCCCAAAAAACTAACTGCCAAAAGCAAAAACCCTCCTTTTCCTAAAAAAATATCAAAATATTATAAATCACAAATTCTTCGTGGCAATACAATATTAAATTTAAACTTTTTTTTTAATCGGCTCGCATCACACTTTCGCAATTTGCTAAATATTTTTATTATAATATTAATTTTTGCTTGTTTTAAATATATTATAAGTGTAAATGTCATTTGCAAATTGTAAACAAAAAAAAAATTTTGCGCAAATAATTGAATCTTTTGGCAATTTTTTTGAAGGATCTTACGGTCGTTTTATTATGGGTTTATAAAAACTTATTTTTCGGAAGTGTTGTAAAACATTTTTTAAAGAAAATTATCTGTCTAATATAATTTTATTTGTTAAACAAAAAAAATTTTGTTAGTAAACGAATAAATATTTATCCATAAAATTTTTATGTGAAATTTTTATTTCTTATTTATTGTTTAAGTAGGGTTTTGGAATGAGTGAATGAGTGTGGATTGACGGTCCATAAGCATGCTAGAAACAAATGCCAACTTTTTTATTCCTTAATTTTTTTCTACTGAAAAATTGTTTAAAGGCCGAAGACGTGTTTAAAAAAGGCAATTTGCGTCGAAATAAACTTAAAGCACTACTTTTTTGTTTTACATTTTTTTGAACACATGATAAAGATAAGGTCTACCCGCTTTAGTTTATGTTTTTCTTTCTGCTTTATCTTCTTACTTTCTCCCTTTTTTTACTTCTATTTCAATTCCTGTTATTCGAAGAAGTGCATCATAAAATGTAAGAACAGAAGAAAAAATAATAACTGAAATAGCAGGGATTAAGAATTCATTTCCTCTGAGAATTGGTCTCTTTTCAGCTCTTTCTGACTGTCCGCATAAAAGAAAAGGCTTCTGAAAAAAAATAAATAACGAAAAAGGAACCCTTTTCTTTAATTTTCAATGCTTTCTTTCTTTACCTTAATTTCACTTTGTTTAGTTTGTCCATTCTTGGCCATTCGCCTACTACACGTCCCTTTTAACCCTATTCTGGTCTCTAACAAGTTTTTAATTTATTTTTTTCCTATTTGTACCTAAAAAAAAAATCTCGATTAGAATTAATCGTCTTCAGTAAAAAAAAACTTACCAAAAATATTTGTGTATATAAATTTCAACAACAAATTTTTTGCTAGCGTTTGTTGTTATTATACTTGTCGTACTATTTTCTGTGATTTATAACGTAAAATAAAAAAAGACGAGAAATAAGAATATTTTCTCGCTCGACTAAAAAGTTAACATACTTAATATTAGGGAAAGCTGGGGAAGATCACCCTGCAGACTAATATTTTTTAGCGTTCTTTTTCTTTTTTTAGACTTCAAAAAAAAAATAAAATAAAACAAAACAAAAAAATTAGTAAAACTCGAGAAATTGACGTCAAATAAAGTTGAAAAAAAAAAAGTGTTCTTGTTAGAAAAGAAATTTGTAAATTTAGAATCAATGTTTATTTTCGTGCTGTATTTGTTTTAAATGCTATAAATAAAAGTCCATAATTAATATTTTAACGCATTGTATTCGGAAACCGTTTAAGGCTACTGAATTGCTAAATATTGATGATGAAAGTAGTTTAAGTGTATATACAACTTCTAGGGAGAGCCCATTCCCATATTTTCCTGCATATTTTTAGTATTTTCACCTTTTATATTATTCAAAATTATTATAAAAGTATTATTTTAGCCAAAACAAGTTAAGACATCATCAGTCATAGGACTTAACGCTGGCGTTGACTAAAAATATATGCAGGAAAATTGGCTGTTGTAGAAGTAGTATATATATATATATATGTTGCAGCCAATTTTGATATTCAGCCGGTTTGATTATCGGCCGCAAACTCGGCAAAATCGGCTAGCTATAACAAAACCGGCTGAATATCAAAGTTCAGCTGCATAAATATATACTCCTCCTATAAATCATGACAAACATGTGCCCATTGTGAAGTTTGTTTGGTGTGTAATGCTCTATTATTTTGTATTTTCTTAGAATTTGTTATGCGGATTCTATTTTTTAATATAGGCGGTTTCCACCATCAGTTCCTTTAAGGAGGAGGGGTTAGTCAAGTGAGTGTAATTTTAGTTAACACGTTTTGCATTATCATTTTTAAGAGCAATTCAGTGCAATTCTTGCAATGCAAATTTTTCCGACAAATTCTCCCCTCTACAATTTAATATCCAAAATGGCTGTAGCAAAACCTCGAGAAAACTGCCGCCATCACCAAAGAAAACATTCAACAAACTTTCCAAGGTTGTTACAGCTTTTGTAAGAAATGTCTTTTATTTATTAAAAGTTTAAAAGCATTTATTTCAAAATTGTTGTTTATCATAATTGTTGAGAATAAACCTAATTGTCACCAAACTTTTTACGTTTTATATTTACATGTGTTTTAAAGCCAATATATGACTAATTGCTTCTGAATTATTGTAAATAACTGAAAAGTTTTTGGCAAGAACCTATGGGAGCCTTCAATATGAGGCGATATTACCAACCGTTTATATGACGTTTATTGCGTCAAATGTTACGGCTTTAATTACTTTTCGATTAAATTTCTTTCTTACAATTTGTTACTAATTTTCATTCCCCTTTTATTTAGGATTTTAACCGAATTTCTCTTTTTTATGTCATGTGTTAGACGTTTTTCTTTTTTGCTGCATTTTAATGCAATTGTTTATTTTTTGAAGCAAAGCATTAAAATGCATTAAAAGTTTTTTTTTACGTTTTTTTTCTATGTTTTCAATTTTTTTTGGTTCATTTAATTTTTTTAATTTAATTACAAGTAATTTGTTTTAATAATTTAATTCCAAAGCTCTTTAATTTATCAAGACTCCCAGTTCGGGGCTTAGGCTTAAAATTTTTGTCTCTTGTAGCTAATTGTTTATTTTTTGTTGGGCCAAAAACATGTGATTAAAATGATATGTATTTCTTTTGTTTAAATATCGCAGGAAAAACTTGTAAACAAAAAAAAAAATTTGAGCAAAATTTGTACCAAAATTTTCTTTTGGAAATATTAACGCTTCCGAATGGGCCTTTAACAAAGCTGTGCAAAACATAATTTTTGACGTAATTTTTTTGCCAATCGCTGGCGATTTCCATTGCCAAAAAAATATTATAAACATTAAAAAACATTATATTGCCAGCGATTAGTCATTTTTACATACTGTGTTTTATTTTGTATGTAAAATGGTTTTTTTATTTGTGTATCGGTTTTTTTTTTGTTAGTTTGCTAAAATTTACTATATTTTTAAAAATTAGCTGACTTAGTACATTTTTTTTTATGTTTTATTTGCTTTTTTTTTTGGCTTTTTTTACAATGCTATATTATTTTTTCTACGCTATCCTATAACTCATTTATTATTGTTTAATTATTTAATCAATGCTTAACTGCGTCCCGCATGAAAAGCGTTATTTTATACGTTGTCTTATTATTTATTATGTGTTAAGAGTTTTGTTCATTTTTTAGGCTCTTCACACTGGCTTTTTGATTTACAATTAAAATTTTGTTTACTTTTTGAATCAGTTTTTCTTTTGTAAATATCAATTATCATATGGAATGACCAAAAATATTTTTTTTTGCGCTGAAACCTCTTCGGAACTTTTAGTTCATAAATAACAAAAACATAAATGAAAAGTTTTTTTGGCGTTAGCCAATGGATTGATAATAATAATGCTTTTATTTCAAGCTCAAAACAAGTCACAACAATAGGAAGACTAGGGAGCCCAACAAAACAATAAAATCACGTCCGGATACGGATGCGAAAATCTCGTTTTGCTCCACTGCCTCCTACTAAAGTCTAAAAAGTCTTTTTTTTATTTTAACATTTTGTAAGACAAAACAAAAAATAAACAGAATTAAAAGGAGAGAGTAGCGCCAGCTTTATACTATAACCCAGTATATTTGTAAATAACGAGTCTTCTTCAATTCAAACGACATGTGACAATTAAACGGTAATAATGACAACTCTTCTCAACTGGCGGCAATGTCGGCTCGCAATAGCCGATTTGCGACAGTTTGAAGTTGCGTAATTGAGTTGATTTTTTGGAAAATACTTTTGACTTCTCACAATGTTGCAAATCGACATTTATGAGTTTACATTATTGCAAGTAGGAAACTTTTGGTCGAAAGCCGTAATTAGTAATTAGTACAGCTAAATTTTATTTGACTTCAATTAGGTTTTGTAGGTTGCAAACGTGTATCATTCTTTTTAAAGTTTTTTGAATAACATTTTTCATTTACGAGTAAAACTTTGAAGAATTTTAGTTTTCTGTTTGTTATTTTTACGTACTATTTAAACGCTATTTTTTTCTCGAAACGATTTATTTGTTTTGGCGCTTTGCCCTGCTTTTACTAACTTGACAATGTTGTTAGGTTTCTTTGTAGTACACTACTCGTTTAAACCACAATTTTGATATTCAAATATTAATTATAGTAATGTTCTCATTATTATAACAAATTGCGCCGCTACTCATCACAAAATTAGTAACAAACTTTCAGCTGTTTGAAAACTATTTTTATATTTGACGCTGCCGTAATCTTGCATGCGCTTAAAGCTTACTTTTGTTCTGATACATTTATTCACAATCATTACATGCAGAACAATGCTAATTTAAATGTATCAGAAAATATAATTTTGCAAATAATTTTTTAAAATCATTATTAATTGTTTTTATGCCTTGCATTAATTTTTGTGTTGATTAAATAATTTTTTGCGTGTTTTATCATTGCCTTGGTTCAGCTGCCAAATAAAATTTTCTGTCATGCTTACAGACTGCCTTATGCCATTTTTTTCTGTTATTCTTACTGTTGTGGATGACTTAAATTTGTGTTTTGTCAAACGTTTTTTTTTTTTTTTTGAAAAAGCGCCAAACGTTTGTTTTGATATTTTGTTTGATTTAATAAAATTATTTTTACTTTTTAACCTGCCCTCCCATTCTTTTGGCCCTCATGTTCAACTAACCTTAATCTCTACTTTATGAAACTTTTTAAAAGAAAACGCTTTACAAAAATAACCTTTAACAAAGCCATAACACTTTTCGTTTTTTTCATTGGCTTCTCAAATTTTATTTTGGCTTTTGTCCATAAAAGTTATGCCAATTCAAATTCCTATAAACATTACTATAATGTTAAAATTCTTTTGATCAATCATTTAATGTTTTGGTTTTGTAATATTTCCACGTAGTTTTTATATTATGGTAAGTGAAGAGTCATGACCAATAATTTATGTTTCTATTATTTTTTTTTGCAATTACCATTTTCCCATAAATCCTGAATTAAAATTTCAATCTTTTCGATAAAAAGAAAGGCAAATAATGGATAAATTTTAGAATTTACGTCATCATGATTGATTAAAAGGTTAATTTGAGGTTTATAAAAAAAAAATGGTTAGACAGAAATAAAAATGTTTTTTCTAAAAAAATTTTAAAGTCAGTTAATTATAAGTCAAAGTTTGACATAATTTAATTGAATTGTTCTTTTTTTTTCTTATTCCCTATTTTACCAATGATTATACACAGTTATAATATTGATATTCAGAGCAATTTTAAGACTTTTTTAGATTCATTGAATTTTACATTTTGAAGTATTATATAACCAGAAATAAAGGAGGCCTGAAATTTTACTGCCATCGAATATAATAAAATTAAAAATTATAAGTGGTGGAACGGCGTATTTTGTGAAAATAGAACACATGTTTAACATTTCAACTTTGACAGTTAGCGTCATAATTGATTTTTTTTTTAAATACAAGTGACTTGCAAGATTTCTATTGTTTTAATTTTTGTTCCTCAACCTTCTATAGTTATAGTTCGCCTTTTTACCTAGCTGCAAATAAAATATAAGCTTTCCTTGTAAATGAAGCATCTTAATACTACAAATATGTAGTTTTTCTTTCTTCTCTCTTTTTTTTTTTAGCATTTACGTACGACTGTTTGCTATTAACCAAAATAAAAATAATCAAATATACAAATAGATTGACTTTTTTTAAACCCGACCGAGTGAAAACAAAACTAAAAAATAGCAAACACCCAAAAATTTTATTTTAATCTGTAAACAACTAAATATTCGTTTTTTAGAAGATTAATTTTCGCCCGTGTACTTTAAATAATCATTGATGTGCTAAAAGTGTAACCAATTATGCATGGTTTTTGCAACGTAATCTTAAAAAAGCCGTTGATGAATAGGATATGTTTTGCAAAAATTAATTAAGCCACACAGAAACCAACTAATTACGGATATAAATAAATTTATTTAAGGGCGAAAATTTTATTATTTTGTTAATTGCATTTTAGTTTAAGAAGCGCATGTTAGTGAGACCACCACTGTTTTCATTTATCTTCCTATTAAATTGTCATAATTATTAAAGTGTCTAATTAAAGCATTGATTCTATATAAATGTTTTCTTGAATCTCATGTTTTGGTATGTCTTTAAATTGTGAGTTTATTATTGCCGCATTGCAATTGAAAATAAAATAGAAATATTTAGTTGAATAATAACTGCATAATGGGTTTTGGCTCACTGGATTATTGCTGACACACCGTCCGCTTGGGTTAAAATTTAAAATTTAAGCTGATGTTTTGTTAGCTTTAGCAAGCAACCCATTGGCTGATTTGCCCATTATATCAAATTTTATAAAACAATAATTTTAATTCACTTTGATGAGTTTGTCATTTTTAGTTATAAAATTTCCTTATTGAAATCAGCTTAAAATTTAAACAATTAAGGCTGGATGTCGATTGAATTATTGCACGATTAAGTTATCAAACATTAATTATACATTATAAACTATTTAAAATTTATTTATTTTTTTGCTAACAGACAACAAACGATTGTCTAAATAACAGTAGTTATAAAAAGAAAATAATTTATTGCAAAATTAAAATTGTATTTTTGATATTAAAGCACGCCTATTGAAGCAAATTTTAGTAGGGTTTTGAATCTTAAACTTGAGGTTTAGACTTAGCTTTGTCAAATTGAAAAATATCGCTTTTGCTTTATAACGTCGAAGGTTTTATTTTTATGTAATTTATGACAAAATCAATTTTGTTTGTTTGATTTATTTATTTGAACTAACTTATAATTAATTATAGACATTTGTTTAACAAAACAAACAATTTTAATGTAAACTTTTTTTTTATCATTTCTCAAAAGGCAATTTAGAAACAAAATAAAAAAAAACACACTATATACAAACAAACAAAACCACATAATAAAACAAGACATGGGAGAACTCAATATAATTTCAAAAGCACCGACAAATTTGTAATATAACTCAGTTTTTTATAGGCATTTTTGAGCTACAAATTTTAACATTGTAATTTGTCTGTTATTTTGTTAGAAAATATATGGCCACAATTCACTAATAAAATGAACACCTTTTTTCTATATGTCTACTGGAGCCTAGAATGTTGTGTCAATGTTACGTGTGCACCATCATTATTGAATTAGTTTATGCAGTCTTCATAGTTCAAATTATACAAAATCTGTTTGATGCGTTTAGATAATTTTTATATTTTAAGTTATTTTTTGTTGCCTACTCCATACTGAATGGAAAAGAAATGATTAACATAAATAGTATCGTTATTACCACCAAATATACATTTTAAATTTTAAAAGTAATGCCAAACTCGCTGTTGTTTAATATTTTTTTTTTTTAATATTATGACATAAACTTATAATTAAATGATTTTTTAACGTTCAGCATGGTCAAAAAAACATGTTTTCACTCCTTTCACGACTCGTTTTTTTAAGCATGTGAAAACAATCATTTATATTTGCTGCAACATTTGTTTAGCATGTTTCAAAAAATAATATAAAAAAAAAACTGACACCAATAGAAATGTACAAAGAACAAAGTTTTCAACTTTTTTTTAATTTCGTTTAAATTATATTACAAATAATTTTTTTGTTTTTGTTTTACACGCACACAGATGTGCCAAAAGTTTTTGCGCCTCTATTTTAATCAGTTTAATTTGGCAATATATGCAACTAATGGAAAATTAAAACATACTATCTTGTAGCCCATGCAATTCTGAACAAAGGCGTAAGATGATTTTTAGCCGGCGACCTTTTTCTTTTTTGGGCAAACTTTCAAAAACGCCTAAAAAGGCTGTAATTACACCTTCGTATTTACACTTTGGTTTTATTGCTTTCGTGTTTTGGATTATTGCAATGAAACTAGTTTATTATTCCATACATTGTTTAATTATTTTTCATTTATTTTCGTTTTTAAATTATCCAATTTCTTATACATATTTGGATTGCTTTTCTTTTCGGATTTATACTAGTCGAGTTTTTTTTTTATATATATTTCTTCATATTATTGTTGATGCTTTGTTGTTTATTTTTGATTTACGTTTAATAGCTGTTTTCAATTATTTTTTTGGTTTTTGTTAGGTTTATTTATATTTGCCAAGTTTTCTTGGACCACTTAAATAAATTTAGGTAAATTTTTATTTTATCCTTATCTTTTGATGAAAATGTTGTTTTTGTTATTCTTTTCCATCCTCGTTATTCCAAGTACGGTTTTGGAAAAAAATTGTTTTGTCTTCGACTAAAATAATAAAGCAAAAAAAGAGCAATAGTTAAAAAATAAAAAAAGTTTGTTTGTTGTTGCAGAAAAATAGTTATTAGTTTTAACATTCTCTTTTTGCTTCAATTTTTTTAGATAACCCAAACACAAAAGTCTGGATTAGATTAATTAGTCTACAAGAAACCTAACTTAGACATAGAAAGATAAACGATTCACCCAATATCTACGGTTTACAACAGCCTGTGCGGAAAGAGATTAATGGACTTAGTTACTTACTAATACGGCTCATAAATTTTTTACATTCAAAAGAAACGTGAAAAAAATTATTTAAAAATTTGATTTAGTATTTTTTTAAGTGTCAATTTTGTTAAATATTTTGAATGGTTCTGAAACGACATTTTTAAATTGTTGAAGTATATTTCAGCTTATAAACATTTTGCTATGTGATTTATTAAATCGCTTATGCTAACTTTGAATCACAGTTTGTTAAATTGTTAAATCATAAATAATTTGGAACAGTTATTTTACATTGCTATAATATTAGGGGATACTTTCAACTAATTAAAAGCGCAGCATTATTCAGTTTTTTATAAGCTTATATTGTCATTATTTGTTATATGGCTTCTTGACTCTACCAATGCTTAAAAAATTTGTTACCTTGCATCAACGCTGATTAGCTCTCCCAATTATCAATGATATTTTGTTATTGTCTCCGGTTAGAAACATAACATAGAATTGAATACGGTGAGGTCTTCTAAACCGTTAACTGTCAACATTTAAATGTTTGATTTCTTCCATTATTTATTTATTTTCAATATTTTCACTGCTTTTACAACTTGGCATTATAATCATTTTTTTGTTATATTTTCTGTAAATTAATTTCATTTTAATTTAATATTTGCTTTAAGGTTCAAACAAAATAATGACGTAATTTTGTTCAATTATTTTTTTCATTCATGCTTTCTGCTGCTTTTCGTTCTATTAATTACTCTAATTTTTTTTTTTGCGTTTTCGTTTTAGAAATATTTTTTTTCCATTTTTTGGGCTATTTTAGTCGACCTTTTTTCTTTATTTTTTATCTAATTTTGAATGTTTGAAGAAAAATTTGTTAATTGTTTTTTTTTTCCTTTCATTTCGTTGTTGTTTCGGTGTGTTCCAACTTTATTTTGTGTCGTTTTTGTTGTTTGTTTATTTCTTGTGCTTCAAATGTTGTTTCTTCACTTAGTCGAGCTTGAAAAAATAAACAAATATATTTTTTTTTAAAACAATATATATATATTAACGTCAGTTTTTTAGAGAACAGACTTTGATTTATGCTTGTTGCAAATATTTTTTTTCAAATTTGATTGATTTAATATTTTGAAACGTTCGGTTAATAATCATAAGTTTACTATGAATATTTATATTTAGCTGTTTATTATTGAAAATATGTTCAATTGTGAAATTTGGTGATTTCTAAAGAAATTTCCTTTTCATATTCTCTTATTTTTACAAAATTGCAAGTATAATATTTAATATAATTTTTATTTACAAGTTCTATATCATTATTGAAAGTCTTTGTTGGCAAGGGTTAATTGAAAATCAAGAAAAAATTAGCGTGAATGTCTGGGCCATAATTCTTTGTATTTTCTTTTTGCTTTTCTACAAATTTTTATTGGTTTGTGTATTCTTCTTTTGTCTTGTGTCCAATGGTCGGAATACCCAAATATTTTTTTAGGGTCGTGTCGTATTCACGTTCAGCAAGACATATTAACGAGTCAAATTTTTTTCTAATTTTTGATAAAAATACTCTTTTTAATATATTTTGTGAGTGTATTTCAATAATTTTATTACATTCCGGTATTTTGTACTGAAAAATATAACTTAGTGCCAAAAATCATTGACTAGACTTTAAGTTATTTACAGCGTTTCCTACTTTAATTATAGTTAATTCAATTCTTTACGCGCCAAGATATATGTCGTGCAGAAATGTATGCGTAAATATTTTTTTGTATTTTACATTTTTTGTTGTTTTTGCACATGTTTTAGGAAAAGCAATAACCTATTTTTTTTTTTGGCAATGCTCAGAGCTCAGCTGCAATTCACTTTGATCGGCCAATTTCTGCATACAGGATAAAGCACCAAATTGCCTATTTTATAATTATTATTAATTTGTTTGCACTAATTGTGCTCATTATTCAAAAATACCTAATTGAGGTTGATTTTGATATACGTCTTTTCCAGTTGTAAATTTTTGTCTCCTCACTTTTCCATGTTTGGTTAGTAAATTTTTTTTCATTTATTTAAATATAGTATTGATTTTCTACTCATTTTTTTTTTGGTAAATTTTTGTTATACAACAATTACCTTTATTTTATTAAACAATATAGACTATATTAGACAATCCCTATAAAGTACCATAATTGTTTCAAAATTCTTCAAAATTTATAATTTTGCTCGCTTAGTTGAGAATCATTCAGGGTTTAATGTTTGCTCGCCGTCGGTAATACTTATACTTTTTTATGGCCGAGAAATTTTTTTTTAATTATAGCGAATGGCTTTGAAAAAGAATATAAAGTATGAAAATTGTTGTTGCTTGGCATTTTAAAAGATTTTTTTACCGTTTTTTTTTGGCTAAAATCTGCTCGAATTTCACTTAAAAATTCAAATCTTACATTAAAAATTAATTTTTTTTGACAAAATGTACAGTAAATGAATTTTTAACATTCTCCAATTTAAAAATTTTTATTTAAACAAATAATATGTATTTTCACGTAAATATGAATAAAAACCTTTTTGAATTTTTTGGTTGATTTCTTATTTTCTTTATTCTTAAGACCACATCGTCTTTTTTAACGATTTGCTAGCAGGTTGGCAGCAAGGCTATCATTTATCTGTTTGATTTTTTAAGTTGTTTTTTGCAAACTATTACGAAAAATTTTGTATGGCGATTTAAAAAATTTATTTTACGTTTGTTCCGTGGATTTGCAAATTGTGATTGTTGCGCTTTTTTAGGGTGAACTAAAATATGTATTTCTGTTGCAAGTAAAATATTAATTTCTGGCAAACTTAATTAATTTGCTACAAATATTTAAGTTTATATCTTTTGTCGTATTTTTTCTAAAAATTTATATACTTATTTTTAAGTAATTTACTAATTATGATTTGCAAGGCTAATACAAGCTAAATACTTTAAAATAAATGGCTTAGCCGTGGGTGTAATAATTTCAAAAACTAATGTATTTCATTTTTTTCTTATTTTAAATATTCAAAATTTTGCCACCAAATGTTTGGCTTTGGTGTAGAAATTTTAAACGGTTCAACTTAAATTTTGCTAATTCCTGCGAAAATTTTCTGATTGGTGTATTTTTTGGATAATATAATTTTACTTAAAATTCATAATTACTTCCAAAACTCATTTATTCATGTTACCTTCGCATCCGTTTAAAGTCTAAAATTGAATATGTATTTATGCGGCTTTGCAGCTATATGAGTATACCCATCCATTTTTAACCAATGATTTACCTTTTGTTAAACATTAGATTTGATTTACCATCATGCATATTTTAGCGTTTAATTTGGATTTGTTATTATACAAACACCGACTTATCGCTCCGCCATGTGGAATCAACAACTACTGTATAGCACGCCTAGTTATTTATCTCTTTCGCTCGCATAACATTGGACCGAAGGCAGTGCTAAGCTCGATTGTGCAACAATTTTGCTTAGTTGCCTTTGATCCGCTATTAATTTGTTTTTTAAATGATTGCTGACGTCGCAGACTTTTTGGCGCTTACACTCTTCACATTTCTCATATTATTGGCGTTGAGTGGAAATGTGCTTGTGTGCGTTGCTATCTTTGTGGACCGAAAATTGCGGCGACAGCCCGAGAATTTGTTCCTCGTCTCATTGGCCGTTTCGGATTTATTCGTATCTGTTTTGGTAACATTTTTTCTAAATTTTCATTCATATAGCTTTTGTATTCTGTGTGGAGATTGAGAAGTTTTCCACAAATAATTTATTTTAACAACAACCGCTCGTTACCAACAAAATAACTAAAACTAACAAGAAAACAAAAAATTTTGAGCAAATCATAAATTTTGAGTTGGAATTTGAAAATTGCCGTTTTTTTTTTCACCGTAACTAAAATTCGCGCCCAAATCAAAAAAAAAATTTTTTATTATTTTTTGAAATTTTTTTTTCTTTTTTGTCTTGCGAATTTTAAAATTCGCGCCCAAATCAAAAAAAAAATTTTTTATTATTATTTGAAATTTTTTTTTTCTTTTTTGTCTTGCAAATTTTAAAATTCGCGCCCAAATCAAAAAAAAAATTTTTTATTATTATTTGAAATTTTTTTTTTTACAAATTTTACAAATTCGATCGTCATTGTCGGATATTGGCAAATCCGTTGAAACCAATGTTTGGTATGGAATCAAGAAGTTGACGGGACGCGACATTCTAACTCAAATATTAACATTTAATTAAGAGTGTTAGCACAACCAGTCATGTGTAATGGTTCATTAACCCTTTCGTTTTGATACGCTATTTTTCTTTCTTTGTCGTGAGACAACGTGAAAATAGCGTTAGAAACTAAGAAGGTTAATGAACGATTACCCATCACTGAGCACAACTCTTTTTAACACTGAACCATCAAAGAGCTAAATTAAAGAACTTTCTTGCGCCCTTTCTTTAATAATGCTTTCACCAGCTATGCATTCACCGCATTTCTTTTTTGATGTTTGGCGTGAAACGTCATTCCCCAAAGCATTTATTTGTTTTGCGAATCTTGTCCGCTTTATGTATAAATTAAGTAAGATTTTAATAATTCAGTTTTTTTTTATCGTAAAAAAATAATTGTAATTTATTAGGTGATGATATTTGCGGCTGCCAACGATTTGCTTGGGTATTGGCCTTTTGGTGAGGCGTATTGTCAGTTTTGGATTTGTCTTGACATAACTTGCTCGACGGCGTCAATTTTAAATTTGTGTGCCATTGCGTTTGATCGGTACTTGCACATCAGCAGGCCGATGAAATATTCAAGGTATCAATTACTTTTTTACAAGCTAAATTTTGTTTTTCATTTATGGATTAAGTTTTGTTAAAAAACGTTACACACAACTACATCCATTATATTTTTATGTAATGCAAAAAAATGAATTTAATATAAAATAACACAAAAACATATTACGGACAAATTTTGGTTGAAAATGTTAGCTTACAAATTGAAATTTTGAGATAATTTGCGTCTAAGTAAACATCAATTTGTCTTTGATGTTATTCACTGAACCATTACTCATTTATATTTATCAAAATTTATTTGATATTTATTCCTAAATTTAGACTAAGCAATAAAACAACAATTAGTTTTGTCATTGTTGTGGTCTGGTTGCTTTCCGCATTTATCGGCTCCGCACAAATTATTTTTGGTGCTGCTAGCGGATCGGACAACCTAGGTGTTCAGACAACGCTCGATGCTGCAGCACTGATAACCCCGACCACTGAGCTGAACGTCGCAAGCCCCCAATACACTAATATAATTTTTGATGGCACCTCCTCTTTAATGATGGATTTTGAGCCTACTTCAAGGTATGTCTTCCAAATATGTTCATCAAATTTTTTGTACTGTTTTTTTTTACGTACTGAATAAAGAAAGAAAACATCCACAATTGCCTTTTTGATGAATTTATAAAAAGGAGACTCTAAATTACCCAAATAACAGTTAATTTTTTTTAACTGTTGGTTATTTTGGGTTTTTTGACGAGGAAAAACCCGTATTAGCGTTAAAAAAATGTGTATTTGGTTGCTTTTCTTGCAAATAACAACAATTTTTTGATTCTCCTGAAAAAAAAAATATAAAATTATATTGCACACGCAATTATAGTTTAATTTGTACTATTCAATTCTCTTTATTTGATTAAAACACAACCCAACATAAAATGGTATATTATAATTTTTTAGGCCAAGACCGACTTGTCACTTAACGCTGAGGCCTCTGTATGCGATTGTCAGCTCTATACTCAGCTTTTTTTTGCCCGCAACTATTATGGTGCTTTTGTACACAAAATTGTATTTATACGCGCGAATGCACGTTCGCAGCATCAGATCCCAACTCAAGCAAGCGACCTCCCTTCTCATTATGCAATTGGCGAGTGGTTGTTCGACAAATCAAAGAATTCGTCAAGTGGTTGTTCAACCGTGCTTTCTCGTGTGTTACACTTGATTTTTAATATCTTTACACTTTTAAAACAACTAATTTTTTATTTTTTTATGCATAGCTCACAATTTTCAATTTTCAAATTTATATTATTAACACAAAAGTTTAGGACTTTACTTTACTTAACTTTTACTTTCTCTAATTTACGTTTGATATTTGGTGGTCATAAATATTAAACAGTGCGCAAAAAAAAGATTTTACACCTTTGCAAGTTTTTTCTGTTACCTAAATTTATATTGATGTTTGTTTATTTTGTCATCCATTAATAAACATGAATTTTTAATTATAATACTAAATTTTGGGTAGTAAAGAAGTACAACATTGCATGTTGAATCTTTAATCGCAGCTATGTCTGTTTTTTGGAAAATTTTTAAGCTCTAAAATCATTATTACTTGTTCAAAAATGTTAGTCAAAGCCAAAATTTTAAAAAATTCGAGTTATTATTACACATTCTTGGTTTTTAGGCTTCTTAGGTTAGAAGCATTTTTTAACATGAACTAACTTTGTTTTAGTTTATAGTGGAAATGATGTTAACCTTAATTTAAACTTTTAGCCCACTATTAGGTTGGGCTTACCTTTTTTTCGGATTACCTCAACTTTATAATTACTTTTATTTTTTTACTAATTATAGCTAAAATTTATTTTATTTTTTAACAAACAAAAATTGCCTCAAAAAAAGATTCTTATTTTTGCATTTATAAGCTTAATTTCAAAGAATTTCCGACTAACAAATTTTTGACATTGTATTTAATATTTTCAAGGTTTACATATATGTTTGATTGATGTGTATAGTTTTATTATATATCAAAAATCTTTGACAGGAACAACCAGTCCTGCCATTTGTAGACTTTTCCTACGCACTTTCTTTTGGTATTAAGGAAAAATTTTTTTAAATGTCTTACTGTTTTGTGTATTATTTTGCTTTTAAGTGCCCATAAAAATTGCCCATGAACGCGACAATGATGGTACATAGTGATAAGTCTAAAATAAATCACTAAATGAAGCACTGATAATGATTAATAAACTGCATGAAATAAGAGATAATTGAAAATAATTTTTGGTTTGCAGTTTGCTTATTTAACAACAGTGACGTGCCTTAGTGCCTTGTTAAATTTAATAAAACCAAATGCATTCTACCGATTTAGTGCACGCACAGCTTTGATTGTTTCAACTTATTTTTTCTCAATAATTAACATATTTTTAACTATTTTATGAATATTTTGTCAAACTTTCTTTTGTCATACTTTATTTTTATTGAGCTTTATTTGTTTCCAGGCATCCCATACAGCGCTTCATTATGGTAATGGCAACCCCAACGTAATGGTTGTCGGAAACGAGGAAGAAAAGCCTTTAACTTTGGACGCTACTGAAAACAACAACAATAATTGCAACAACAACAATAGTTGTAACAACAATGTTTGTAACAACAACAGTTTTGTTACGGTTGCAACAACGAGTTGTAGAGAAGAGGCGGAAGCATCCATTTTGCCTGCGACAATGGCCATGGTCAGCGCAACAGTAAAAGCTCCTGATTTTAATTCAAATGTAAGCAAAAGAATGTTAGCTTATTACCTATTTGAAGACCATAACTTTTGCATTTTCCATCACTTTTCAAAGTTTGAATTTTATTTTAGCAAAATGAATTTTGCCATGTGGAAAAAGACTAATGACTTTTTAGTCGTATTTCATGGAAGATTGTTTACGTTGTCATTTATAGCTAAATATAGGTTTACAACTTGAGCACTAATGTTCGACTGTTTTTCTACCGCCTTTTTTTCTTCTCTATTCTCAGCAATGTAAAATAGCATAAACATCAGAATTGTAAAACCGATTTGCAACACTTCAGCAAAAGAGACATTATATCAAACCATTTTGACTGTTATATCTTCTTATTATAGCATTATACAATTTTACGAAATATATTTTTAGAATAAAATTTTAGTTTACTGAAAGCTTACCATTGCCCGAATTAAAAAAATGTCAGCTGACCGTCAATCGATCTGTATCAGATCAAAAAGCCAGGTAGTTGTTGGGATCATACTTTTCTCCTGTACAAAATGAATATATTTCTAACAATTTAAGATTAACATTGGGTGTAATTATGGGAACATTCTTAATTTGCTGGCTTCCATTTTTTGTTATAAATATTTGGCGCTCGCTATTACCGGACTTCTTTTCTCAACGGGTATTTCAGGTAGGCAACGTTTGATTGCATTTTGAATTGTAACTTTCTGAATTTGTCAAAAAGCCAAATCCATTTTATTTATGTGTTACTCGTGCAGATAATAACCCTCGTATTTTTCGTTGTAGATTGTGACGTGGCTGGGTTACGCAAACTCCACTGCAAACCCAGTGATTTACGGTATCTTCAATCGTGATTTTCGGCGCGCATTCAGCAGAATTGTGTTGAAAATTTTTTACTGTTTTAACAACAATTTTCATAATCACAATTATAAGCCCCAACGCTCTCCGTTTTTTAATCATTCAAAATTATAATAATTCTCTTAAAAAATTCCTTACCTTACAAATCAATTCACCTTAAAAAATGTACAATGTTGTATATAAGTTTTCTTTTTTACTGGTATTAAATCTTTTTTTGAACTTACATAAAGCAAAATGTGACAGTCAGCAATTTATGAAATTCTACAGATTCAAAAGGATTTGCGGAAACATTAACAAATTTGAGTTTCTGTTTTCGGATTTTAATTAATAATGCTATTTTCTGGTTAAACGTCTAACGTGTTATCCTCTTAAAGGTTTATGCTAAATCTATGGCTACATAGTTGTCTGCCATGTTTTGAATATTCACTATTATAAAAAAAAACTTTTTCTGTGTTATAATTAAAGCTTTTGTGGAAGTGCAATTACAGACGATTAATTATTGTATTAGTCTGTCTTAAACAGTGCATTGACTTGCTTTATTATTGTTAAATAGATTTACAATAATTATTTAGCTTATTATTTACATATGCCTTCATAATGCAGATCTGACGGCTTATTTTATTTTTCCTTCAAACATCTTTTCTGCTATTTAAGCCATTTAACTTTAAAATAGACGATTAGCTTATTATGCCATCATAAATATTGGTTTAAGATCAAAACTTTATTAGTTACAGCTATTAACTACTAACTAACCAGCTGATTTTTACAACAAAGTTAAAGCACTGAATTTTATTTCTTTTCGTTCCGTTGTGTTTCAATTAACTCATTTCCGATGCTAAAAATTGTATACAGTTAAATTATTGCAAAATCTTTTATTTTAAATTAGTGCTAACTGATTATTTTTTAGCCAATTGACTTTTGCTTACCACCTGTTTTCTTCAATACAAAACTAATTCTCTGAAAATTAGCCACTTTGTTGTGTAGCACTGTTTGATCGTTCCTCATATCATGAAAAATTCAAAACTAAAAAATGTTATCTATGAAAAATTGACTTTGGCTATTTTTAAAGCTTTATAATGTTATGCACAACTCACCCTGAAGTCATTTTATCATTTATACAATTGTAGCGACAAAAAATTATTCTGACTATTAACTTTAAATATCAATTGATGAAAAAGGCTAGCTAAATCAGATAATTGGTTGTTTTGTTTTCTGTATGTATTGCTCTTTTCAATGTGTCTCTAACTGTCTACAAAACAAATTTAGGAATTCAGAAATGCCATTTTTGTTTACGGGTTTTTATCCGAGTTTTACTTTCAAATTATTTTTTTTTTGAATTAAAAATTTTGATGTTTATAAACTTGCTTTTATATGTTTTAAGATTTTCAAAGCACAATTGTGCCGCTTAAAATTTGACTAAAAATATATTTAAATTTAATTGTTAAAAATACACATTCCAAAATGTCGATAAAAATAAAGCCGCTTTTCGACAATCGCAAACAATTTCAAAAATTGAAAAAATTTTCCTAAAATTTAAACTGCTGTTGTTTCATCCCATTTCGTTTTGTGCTGTTTACAATTTAGTAATAGCTCCCACTCAATTCTCCAATCAATTTTTAAGTTACTTAAGGCTACTTGTGATTACGATCTGCAAAAAAGGGTAAACATCGTTAGTACTTTTCCAAAATTTTAAGCCTATAGCGAATTTATAAGTAGGATAAGAAAAGAAAGTATGTATGCAAACAACGCAACATACAACAGATTTTACCACCATTGATCGCTTTAACCTTATCGGCAATTAATTTATATGCCTTTTCTAAAATAAAATAAACCTTATCCATATGAAGCCTTTTAAATTTATATATCTCCTTGGATTTTAGACTTCGAAAAACAGAATTGAATTAACGAATAAACAATTCAACAAATACCCACAAATACAGTAAGACAAAATCAACTTGTTCATAAATTATTTAAAAAAAAATTTAAAACAATTATTATGCTATTTTTAATTTATTGTTCTATTAAATTGTTTATTTTATGCGCAGGCAATGCAAAGTCCAGGTTTTAACAATGACAATGGAAATCGCAGAGAGCACAGCAAATGCGATATCAAGTATGCAAGTGTTTTTTAAACAATACAAATTTCATGTTTTTGCAATAGGAAAATTTGACGTCAGATTATGTGACTAATAACAATTAGTTTTTTACGGCAATTATATCAGTCTTGCAATAATAGAAGACGATTATGTGGTGACAGTACTTGTTGCAATTACGGGTTTAAAAAAGCGAGTTTGTTAAAATAACATGCTAAAACGGCAATTCAACAAAAAGTTTTGAAATAATAATCAATTTGAATATGATTGGTTCTATAACAGGGTGAAAAATAAACAAAATTTACAACCATAACATGGCAACTCATCAACGACTCAGTATCACACGCAAATTACTTTTAAAACGGAGTAAACGGCTCTCCAAAAAAAATATTAAAACTTGACATAACTCAATTATTTTTTTATAACATTGAAACTGCGAAAATAACGATTAACGACTGCTAAACAAGTGTGTGTTTATAAATATAAACCACAACAAATCACACGTGAATTAGCGTTTTTTTTAAAAAGTCTTAAGACGAACAAATCGAAGACTAATGAGAGCTGTTGGACAAAGGTATGAAATGCATTAAGCATAATTTGTGTTCTCCTCATAATTGTCAGAACTTATTTTTTTGAAAATGATTGAAACAAATAAAACATCTTTGAAATAAGCATTTTGCTCAGCTCGATTGTTTTAGTTCTTAATATAATATTTTATAATGAATTATTTGCAAATTGCTTTGATCAGCCTGGCGTTGGCGGAATTCACGATGATCATTCAAGGATTTCGAAAACAGTTTGCGGGAGCAAAAGGCGTTTTGAAATGCAATGGTAAGCGGCTGCCCGGAGTCAGGCTTCGTCTGTACGATGTCGACCGAAGTTTGTAATTTTCAAACAATTATTATTTTGGTCAAATGTCGAATATAAACAGCTAATAGTGTCTTGAGCATACGTTGCACTTCTGTTAAACTGTTTTGCCTTAGCCACTCAAATTTTTTTAGGATTATTTTATTAGAGGTAAGGTAGATATAAATTGCGTTACAGATCCTGGAGATTCGGACGATATATTGGCTGAAACATTTTCTGCAACACATGGCACCTTTACGCTAAGCGGCTTTACGCACGAATTAACAAACATTGAGCCAGAGTTACGCATTTATCACGACTGCAACGACGACATCAGAGTATGCAAAAAAATTTTATTTTTTATTTATTTAATAGGATATTTTTCAGAAAAAGAATTATTTAATTTTATCATGAAAATATGTTCAGATAAAAATGATTTGATCCAACGTAAAAGAGGGTTGCCCATTCCTATTTTTTCAAGTTTATTTAAGAGAATATTATGATTGACTTTATCAAAGGCCTTGGTTATGTCAAAATAAATTACATCAATATTGTTATCATCTTCTAACGCTTTAGTCCAATCAAAAAATTCAATAAGCTGTGTACTAACCAATTTGTTTTTTTTCTAAATCCGTGTTCATATTTACTTATAATATTATTATTATTAGGATAATTCAAAAGTTTACTATAAATAATTCTTTCAAGAATTCTACATAATGAGAGGGAAATTGGTCTATAATTCTTATAGTCTGTTTTATCCCTTTTTATGCAAAGGAATTACATGAAATGTTTTCCAAACTGAGGGAGCTCAACTACTTATAATGGAGTGCTAAAAAATGAACTTAATAGGACTTACTAATGCAGTTACACATGTTTTTAACAATACATTAGGAATGTCATCCGGTTATGTATTGTTTGTTAAAAGCAATTTTTTTAATATTTTATAAACGCCCATATCAATTATTTCTATAAAAATTTAATTTGGAATTTATTTCTAAAACAGGGTTGAAATTTCAGCTTTTCTTAATTTTGAAAAGTTGATGAAAAGTAATTTGCAAAAATAACTGCTTTGTCTTTATCTAAAAACTTAGGTTGCTTAGTGTTGTTTATGATACTCATAATTTTGTTCTCTTTGGGTTTCAATTGCTTTGAAATGTGACTATAATTTTATTGACAATTTAATGCTAAGCAATTTTTTTTTCTTTATTGATAAAATATTTTAGGGTTTTTTTTTTAATTTTGAAGTTATGGTCTAAAATTTATTTTTTACTAAAGAGTAATGTATATTTTTAAATAGTCAGTTAATAAGCCATAATATTTCTTAAATAATAAGGTAAGTAATTTTTTATTGCTAATATTAAGAACATACTTTTCAATATTTTGCTTTAATATTTTATTTAATATGTTGTATGTTTAGCTCATCAATATTACTAAAATATGAAAATGTCGTCAGCTAATTAATACGAAAGAGCTTAGTATTAAAATCTTAAAAGCTGAATTTAAAGAAATATTTAATTATATTACATATGTATTTTTTCAGTTTAAAAAAGCTTTTAATTAGGTCAAAAAAAAAATTATAGCCTTGCCAACGATTGCAAATTTTCCCAATCCCATATGAATGGGTCTATACGACGAAAGAGGACGCAAAAATATTTAATATGAAAACTATAGACCTTTTTCAACCGGTCGCAGATGAAAAACGAGAATGTATTGTATGAATATGGTACAATAAAATTATGTAACAAAAATTGTACATATTGTCGATTTCCAAGATAATTAAATATTATTTGCCAATTTACAGTTTGTTTAAAGTAAAACCGTATATATAGGAAAATAGTAAAATATGGTAAAATTGTTTCTAAAAATCATTAAGCGTAAATTAATAAGGATATTTATTCACATGTGTCCTAATTATTTCTGCACAAAATTTGAAATTTGATAAAATTTCATTAAAAATTAAAGCCCGCTCCCTAATAAAAGCCCCGTAGCTTCTATTAGGTTTAAGTAGAGAAGACTTTTTTGCCATACTCTCTCAGTATTGGCCGAGTGATTTAATTTTTGAATAGGGTACAAGAGTTTCCGGTTTAAACACCCGCTGGGCCCATGCCATTCTTTGCGCAACTATTATTCACATTTATCAGATTGTCCCATAATTTTCTGGCAATTTTGTTTAAGTATTTCTTATAACTTTCTGGAATGTTACAGAAGTGTAGTAAAAGTTCTCAAAAACATAGCGTTTGAGAACGCCACAGAAAAACAATATAAAAGGGCAACTTAAAAGAGCAAAACAACACACTAAATAAACAAGCTGACAACCGTGTATTTTGAGTCAGTCTTAGAAAAGGTTTTCCAGCGGTTAGCAGCTTGTCGTATTTGCTCATGTGGTAAACAGTAGCGCAGGATATTCATGTAGTTTTTTTTATTGTAATAAACGCTTAACATTACAATTATAACTAAAGTAACATAGTGGAACTCCGCTAAACCATGACATATATTCAAAGTCACTAAAGCTATGTAGAAAAAGGAATGTACGCCTCAAACAACTATCTCCACTTTACCCGACCACTCCACTATAATCCATATACACATAAAGAGTGCTTAAAAACGCAATAAAACAATACTTTTAAAATTTAAAGTCGTTATTGTCTCGTGCATGATCGAAAACAGATTCACACACTGTTGCTTCATGAGTACCGCCTGAAGCACTCCGCAAAAAACGTCGTCGGCAACATATGCAGTTCGATGGGCATCTCCTATTTTTTTTCGTACTTTTGATCGCACTTTTGTTTTGTATTCGAGATTATAATAATTTTTTCCCAGAAAAGTTTTATTTTATCTAAGCTCTTGCTTCTAGAATTATTTGTTAATTCTTTGCCAAATATTTCCAAAAAACTTCCCAAAAACATTGCATTTTTTGAAAAACTATGAAATAGCCTAAGACTAAAAAAGTAAAAGTTTAATAAAACAAAAGAGAAAACTTTTTGCATTCTACTCACTTTATTTTATGGAATAGTTTTTCTAACCTAAAGTATTATTCGCAGTGTTGTTTTAAGTTCTGCTAATCTGCAAAAGAAATAAACCAAAAGGGATTTTAATTTTAAAGAAAAAACGATAGACAAGCCGAAGAAAGTTAATATTTTTGCGAATAAAAACTATTGGTATATTTTTTTAAAAACTGATATTGCGTAAAACACCTTGCAGTATTTTCGTCTTTTTTTAATCTTGCAAGCCGCACACCAAATTGGCTGGAACCGCTTTATCTAAAAATAATCATTGAAAACTTTAGCGAAAGCAAATGGACAAATTCGGTTTTAAATACAAAAATTCAAACCTATTTGTTTCGGTTTCGCCAAATTTAAATTATGCATAATTTTGACAAATTTCTCTTCGTTTTTTGTTAGCCGCGGGTTGTGTTCCAACTCTTCGGCAACCGTCGTCATCATCCGCCCCGTATAGTCATGTCCAGGAAATATTTTATAATCGTGTGGTAAACTCAAAATTTGTTCGTGCACAGAACGGTACAGCAATTGAGCATTACCTGCAAAAGTTAACGGCGTGATATTAAAATCCAAAACTTATAGTAACAATAAGGAAAAATTACGATAAGGTTAGAAATTTCACAACATTTTAAATCATACACAAATGCAAAGTTTTAAAATGACTTAAAAAAGTTTTATTTGCCGTTTTAATAATTTATTCTGTATGATAATGCATGGGGAAGTTTGTTAACAATAAATGCAAAAGCTTTTTTTTATTTTAAATTATACAATCTAAAGACTTCGAAGCTTATTAAAACACAAAAAAAAATGAAATAATAAGTCTATATATTCGCAATGGAATTTGTTTATCGTTAAAAATATCTGCAGCACCGCATTCTTATATATTGCAATATTGCAAGATATTGCAAAAGCGGAAAAATTTCATGCAAAATGTAAAAGGACAACAACCGTTTTTTTGCTCGCCCAAAAATTTAAAAAAAAAACTAAAATAAAAAACAACAACCTTGTTGAAAATCGGTGCGGCCGCATCCTCGAATGAGTAAAGCATCGCCAGAAAACAGCATTTTTTTGGCATGACAAACATACGTAACGCAACCATTTGTGTGGCCAGGCGTCGACCTCACTTCCAATTCCAAGTCGGCGGAAATGCTAAAACGTTCTTTATGTTCCACAAATACATCAGCACGACCACCAGAAACCTTAGCCAGCACTGATTTAGCTGCCGGAAAAAAATCCACAGATTTTAGTTTTCCCGAACCAGTCACGTGGTCTGCGTGAACGTGAGTGTTAAAGGCGTAAACAAGATCTAAGTGAAGGTCACAAATAAGAGCAGCATCACGCTCAACTGTTTCTAATACCGGATCAATAAGTATAGCACGGCGTGTCTTTGCACAGCCAAGCAAGTAAGTATATGTAAAAGACGCTGGTTCAAATAACTGCCGGAATATCATTGTAAAAAACTAAAAAGGAATCTAGGTTTTTTGTTGGATTGAAATAAACCAATTTAAATTAATTTGAGCTAAAATAATTTAATATGTGGCGACCAAAGAAAGAATAATTGTACTTTAATTGTACCAGGCCCAGATTTTAGAAAAACCTCTATGAAACCAAAAAAATGGGAAACAATTTAAGAACAAATTATCACCAAGAATATAACTGGAACAGGAGATGGAAAAAAAACGAACTCCTGCCCGCCCAGCAATATGAACTTAAAAAAAGAAATAAAAACACAAAAAATAATAAAGGTCAAAATAACAATAATTCAAATAATAAAAAATACGCAAAAACAAAATATAACAAAAATAAAAATTTAAATAATAATTTCAAATAATAAATTATTGGCGCCAATTCGTATTCACAATTGCAGCAAATTAAGTCAAAAAGCAAACGAGGACCTGTCCGTTGTCCATATCCCGAAGGACAAACAGTTCCAAAGACTTGGCGTAAAAGCCACAGACGAAACGCCGGTTAAGAACCAATACCCAAGTACAAAGAGATAACAAAGATTGTCTGATGAAACAACTAAAAAATTTCCAGCAAAAGAAAGAGAGAAGTGAGAATGTTGAAAAAGAAAAGAGAATTGAAATTAAAGACAAAAAAGGATATGTGTATAAAAAATGATGTTATTCAAATTGAAATTATTTTGAATTTTGTTAAATCACGACAAAATCATGGACTAAATATATTTGCTTAAGTTAAAAAATATTTTGGGCTAATTCCAATAAAAAAGGAATAATGTTAACCAGAAATAAGAGCAAAAAAAAACATTATAATAAACATTAAGGAATCAATCAAACAATACAAATATAAAGATCAAAAAACACTATTTTTTAAAAATGTTTTTGTTCACAGAAAGCAGCTGTCCGTCTTTTCGTTTTTCAACATTATTTTGATATTTAAGTTCTATTTACCTAATCAGTGTTTTGTTTTTTTTAAAACATTGAAAAATTTTTATGGGACGTTTAAAACAAAAAAACGTGAAATTTTACAGAAAAAAGTTACGTTAATAAATTTGCAATGCAAGAAACAAACTAACACTCATAGTCCTTACATTTTTTTTTGTTCTATCATAATTTCAAAATAACATAAAAATTGGAAATACAAAATTTGATATTTTGTTACATTATGGCTGTGTATAAGGAGCAAAAAAAGCATTTTAGCTTTCATAATTACACGTTTCTTTCCGACTTTTTAGTTTCAAAAATATTACCAAGCACGGGTCGTGTATAGAACTTTTAAAATGAATAGTGGACAAAGACCAAAAAATAAAGTACAAAATTATTATTTTAAATCAAAATATTTGAAAATAACCAAATGATTTTAGACTGTAAAAAAAACAATCAGCAGCAAGCAAACAGTCACACGCGGAGGCTGGTCGTGTGTCTCGGCGTTTAATTCGGTCATTAGAGCTAGAAAGAAAGAAGAAAATAGAATTTAAGTGTAACGAATAAATAAATTAAATAAACCTTAAGCTTAGTTTAAAATAGTAATTTTTAAAGAATATTTTAAATAAAGAATAAAACAGTCAAAAAAGAATAGAAAAGAATATAGAGTGAGAGAGAGAGAGAGAGAGAGACAAGAGACAAGAGACAGAGGAAAAAAAGAAAAGAAAAGACATAGAGCGTCAATTACGAAAACTGTCCGAAGTTTCAAACGGAATTAGATGATTTACGGCACGTTTCGTTACGTGGCTTGAACGTGGTCGAATGAAAACTAAACGAACGACACCATCCTCTTTGGGGTAGTCCTCCTCCACGACGTCAAATTTCCAACAACAACGGGGAATGTAGCTTTGAGTTTCAACTTTTTGACGAGTGCAAAAGATACATACGACGTGGTGCTGCCATCATCGAACAATACAAGAACATTATCACGAAAAAAATGAAACTTCCCGATTGAAAACCTCAATGTAAACTGTCTTCAGTAGCACAGAGTGTTTCGTGACGACATTGTTGACGGAAGATTCAAAACCATTCGACTGATAAGCGACAGTACTGAATTTCAAATTTTTAGAAGGACTAGAAAAAATTAGAGCCAAAACTAAAATTTAATTCTTCAAACTTGAAGTCTGATTGCCGCTAGCACAACCCTTACTCAAACAAAGCATTGTAAGGTGGCCACCTAAACAACGAGCACACAAGACACAAACGGCACAGTCTTCAATCTTATGTCCAACACGGGCGCTGTTGGCATTAATATTGTCTAAGCTTCTTGCTTTTACGACGTTTTATTATATAATCGCGACATCTTTGTTATTTCCATATTTTATACGCTTACCTTACTTTATAGTGAAATTATAATTTTTATCTAGTTCATCGAGCCTATTCTCGTTTCGACCAATGGTCATCACCATATAACATAATCAACTTTTAGTTTATATACGCTTGGGAATAAAGCAATTATTTAGTTGAGCAACACAAAAATGTTGAAAAAAAAAACGTCTCTCCAAGCTTTAAACGTCGATTGCTAAAATAATTTACATGGAAAGATAATGCGCCTTGTGTTACAATCTAAAAATGCTTTATTTCAACCCTTTCTAAAAACTTGATTATCTATACCTTTTAATAAAAATTTAATTCTTCAACCTTAATTCTTGAAAAAAATTAATTAAAACGTCTTATAGTTAAGAGCGGCTACATTTTTTAAACATCTTTCTCAAAAATTACAATCATTTATTTGGCGCTAACAACTTTTCAATTTTTACTATTTAAATTCTTTTTAATATGACTACGAGCACTTTTATTATTCTTAAGATATATGTTAGCCGAAATTCCTTAGCTGAATATTTGTGTTATTCACATTTTTTGTATTGTTGCTACAATTTTTTTAAATTGGATTTTTGTTTTGTAGTTATCTGTTGAACAAAAAATAGGAAAATAACAAGTGACACAATCGCTTCTTTAATTTTTTTTTTTTTTTTGCTTTTGTTTTTCCGGCTTAACGATGGCGTTGACGGTTACCGTAAAGAAAAGGTATTTATAAGAATATTGCATATGTGCACTACTTTTTTGAAATTAAAAAACTTAATTTTTTATTATTGAATTTTGCTTTTAAGTTGATTTTTTAAAAGTATAACTAGCTAGTTGTTTGGAATATGGAGCTGTATTTTTTTCAACCACAAAAATTTACAAAGCTTTACAACTGCTCAACTTACAACATAAGTGATATACCGCTAGAAAATCGCACTCACTTTTTTCTTGGGTCAACCTTTGCTGTCTTTGCAACTATATTTGAGGTTTGTTCTATTTGAAAAATTGATGTGTAATTTGTATACACTATTAAGTCGAAAATGTTTAGCTATGCTATATTCCTTGCATTTTCGCCATTAAAAAACACTTACAAAATTCTACGTACAAATTTATGTTTTTCATTGGTCTAACAGACTTGACTTGCATAACAATTAACGGATTCATCACTAGCTATTTTGCTATAACTGGCGCCGTCTTCTGCTCGCACCCCAATTTTATTTATATTGCTGGCGCGATGGGAACATGTAAGCTCAATAATATTCCAAACAATTAACGTAACGAGCAAAAATGAATATATTTAGTTCTTTGGGCAACAGAGTCGAGTGCAGCGATGTTGTTGGCTATTAATCGTTGCATCGAAATGAGTTCTTCAAAATATTCTTATATACTTTTTAAAGGTGATTTTATACATTGTACAGAAACGAGCTTTACGTAATTAAAACGCAAATTTTATTTTAAACGGAAAAAGTTTATTTTTAAATCAGAAAAAGTCTATTTTTAAATCGGAAAAAGTTTATTTTCCGATACAGTCAAAAATTTCTTTTGGCAAATTTAAAAACATGCCAACCGATATATTAAATGTTTGTCTTCCACAAAAGACCAGTTAAAATTTGTTTACACAATTTTGATAACAATCTCGCTAAAAAAACAGCTTTGGCCCACCCTATTAATTAGAGAATTAAAAGTAAAATTAATGTAGGCAATCGAACGTGGCTGTGGATGATATTCCCGTTAACATACGGGCTATACTTTTTTATCTTTACAAAACCCGTCTGTTTCAGCAGCGTTTATTTATCTTGGTTTTTTAACCCACATGTCGGCTATATTGACGATTATGGAGCAGTGGTATGGCATATCGTCAATTTTTAAAGAAAATTTAACCGTAAAAAATTGGTTTAGTATTACAACACCCTTCATTCGATTCACAATTGCGCCATTCTATTTGGGCTTTCGGGAATTTATTTGCTGTTCAGTCTAATGTTAATGTCAAAAGCAAACATTGCGCAAAATGTGACGACAACAAGAAGTGGATCTCAAAAAAAAGTTTGTTTCATCAAGTTTTAATTATCAATCATAAAAGATCTCAGCATTAATTCTAATTAAACATCATTTATTTCAAATATTTAATTGTAATACTATCGCAAATTTTCGTATGTCTTAGGTTAAAAAAATCCAAAAATTTAAATTGCGCAGTTGTTAAAATTTAAAACAATTTTTTAGTCTTTTGCTCAAGTACTTCTAATTAGCATTGTAAATGCTACAGCATCTGGTATATACGTCTATATGCAGTTTGCAAAAATCAGCGATTTTATTATAATACTGGGCTCGTATTTGTGGCTGTTTGCACACGGTATTTCTAATAAATAGTCATTTACAATGACAAAAAAATAATATTCAGGAATGCCATCGATAATTTACCTCATAATGAATCGAACGATTCGAAACGATTGTCGCAACATGATTACGGGATGTAAACAAGTTCAGCCAACATTTATTACAACGACTCAGTCCAGTCATGCAAAACCACATCATAGCTATGACGATGACCTTTTATAAATTAAGACGGCAATAATATGATTCATTGTATTCCAATTCCAAAATTATTTGTTAAAAATAAACAGTAAACACTTTTTTTTTACTTTTACTAACAATTTATAACAAATGAATTTGATGGATACAAAATGCTTTAAAGTCAAGTTTTTATTGTAACAAAATTATAAGTGTTTTTTTTTGCAAAATGATGACAAATTGTGTTCAGACAAGTATTCATTTATTATGTTGTACATATATGTCGCGACAGGCGAGAAAAAAGAAAGGAAATGTGGGGCCAAATTTATTGCCATAACACTATTTTAAATTATATACTTTATTATAAAAAACTGCAGAGAGAAAGCAAAAATAATAAAGAATAATCAAAGCCAAAAAAGAACCTGCAAAAAGTACTTATTTATCTTGCCCCAAAAAATTGGTTAATTTATCTTATCTAAAAAAAACACCTAAAGCACACATGGCACTTTAGACAAAAACGGTCATTCGCTTCGGGACAAAAAAGAGTTGAATGTTATATGTAAAAACTATTTGCCAGGATGGCACAATCAACTACAGTAATATTAAATAAATTTAATTTCCCGCTCTTTTGTTGTTTAAATTTTATTTATGTGTTATTTATTATTTATGTGTTATATCATAATGAATCGAACGATTCGAAACGATTGTCGCAACATGATTACGGGATGTAAGCAAGTTCAGCCAACATTTATTACAATGACTCAGTCCAGTCATGCAAAACCACAGCATAGCTATGACGATGACCTTTTATAAATTAAAACGGCAATAATATGATTCATTGTTGTTTTGACTCCGCGACGAATAAAATTCTAAATTCAATTTTGTTGTAATGGCATGCAGAGAAGAATTATTTTTTTCTGGGCCCCACGAGAAAAAAATAAATGCCGGAATTTATATTAAGGAAATTTCTATCAGAAAATTCTAATAAACTTATAGCAAAAAAACAAACAATATAAAAAAATGGATGACAAATAAAAATAATTCGCAATAATTAAAAATATTTAAACAATTACAAATTAATGATTTTGGCGCCTATTTGAAATCCTCGCGTTGTTTGCGACAGTCCCAACTCGCCAAGATGTATTGCTCGCAGTTCTCCAAGAAGTTAGTTGAGGAGAAGTCCATGTGGTTGTTGAAATTGACGAAGTCTTAGATGAAAGAACAGGTGGCGTTTAACAGGAAGACAATCCCGGCGGAGGATGTGACTAGACTGTTATTGGTGGTAATGTTATTTCCAGCACCGGTAGACTTTAAGATTAAAAACGATGAGTACGGCAGACAAATATCGTTGGGAACTTTACACTTCGCAACAACGGAATTTGAAGAGAACGGCGCGGACTACGAAGAATAGAATTTGAAGGCGGAGCGGAGATAGTGGGAAATATTTTTAAAAAAAATCAGGTTTTTTCCCAAAGAAGCGAAGAGTCGATTTGAGTCTTTCTAAGGATAATCCATAATTAGACGGAAGAGTTTTCCACGGTAATGCGACTTCGTATCGATTGTCAATAAAATTAATCGAAAATTTATGATCTTCCAAAGATAACTTTTTTGAAGGTTTATGATCTACACCGATATTTTCCAGAGAAAAAAATTGTGAGACTTTTTCGTCTAAGCTGTAAAAATTATCAATGCTACAAAAATGTACCTGATCAAAAACCGGATCATTTCCGACCATTTGAGCTCGACCGGAACCAGTAATGATGTTTCCTAATGTTAAACTTAAGAGAGTAAACCCAGTAGACAAACTACGAATAGGACGAATGTCTAAGTTATAGTAGAAGTCTTTTTATTAAAATATTTGGAGTTCCGCACCGGTAAGTAAGAACGTTACTGGAAAAATCTATATCATTGGGAAGCATGGCATACGGGACTGCTTTACCAATATGTTAAATTGTACGAGCAAAAATTTCAATATTGGTACCAGTTTGTAATTCAATACTAAAGGAGACTAAGTCTGAGCAAACTTCTTTAGTAGACCATTCGTTAAAGACATTGAAACGAAGGTTCTAAACACTTAACAAAGGAAGTTTTAACTTTTTAACCAGACCAGATGAGATAAATGAAGTCGTACTACCATCATCCCGGAGTATTAAAGCTTCAGAAGAGAGATGAGGATTGTTGGAGTTAACCTTTTTACACTTGATGGATTTCAATAACACAGGACGATTACTGATTGTAGAAACAAACTGGGACAAAGTAACATCTGCAGATTGATTAGATTCCGAATTTGAAGGAGAAGTGCCAAAGGATTAAGGACAAAGAAAGGGGTGGTGAAAAAAAACTGGAAAAAAAAACTAAACATAACTGAGTAATTTCACAAAGTGCGACAAATAGCATAAAATTAAAAATTGTATAATGGCCATGTAGTTTATTCTCTTACCTTTATACATAGTTTAAGGCATTTAATTTGGAACGGTAAAACAAAATTTTGCGACAATTATTATTTTTTTCTGATAGTTCTTTGCAAAAAAAATGAACTTAACAAATTTCGGTGAAAATATAATATAAATAAAACAAAAAAATATGTGCATTAGACAATCAAAAAAACTATGTATATGTTTACAATTTAGAAAGAAAAGTATATGTGATAGATAAGAGCATAGATAAGAGAAATTAGTGCACATTGTGCAAAAAAACATTCCGTTATTTTTGGGTAAAGTTTTTTTTTAAATATTGATTACTCTAATAAATAAAGTTGTTTATGAAAACACATATTTATGTATATATCTGTGGCAAAACTAAATTGTTTAATGCCATTCTGTTTTTTGTACAGATTCGGCGTTGTTGAACACCTTTCGAACTGCGCTTTAATACATTGTTTTTTGAGAATCCAGCAGAAATATGCTTATTGCTTTTTTACTCGTACTCTTTAGTACTGTAGCATTTTACAATTGTTATTGGAAACGTCGCAATTATCCGCCTGGCCCAATGCCTTGGCCCTTTATTGGTGAGTTTTAATTTTGTTTCTAATTTATTCAGTACTTTCTTGTTGTTAAGGAAATCTTTTTGCTTTAAAGCCCTATGAGAATGGTGACCCATACCAGGTTTTGTTAAAATGGCGGCAGCAATTTGGTGACGTTTACACCGTATGGATTGGTGAATTGCCGTCCGTTAATGTAGTTGATTTTGATGCTATTCAAGAGACTTTTGTCCGCGATGCTGACGCTTATACTGGAAGAATGAGCTTTAAAGGAATGACAACGGAGTTTCGAGGTTTGATTTTTGTCTTTTTTTTGTAAACAATAAACGTTTTGAAAGCGGTCCTTAATTATTGCTCAACGCAGCATAGTGTCTAATATTATTCTCGAAAAGTTGAACTTAAATAATAAACTTTAACAATAAGTTAACTAAGGTGGAAATTTTGGCGTTGTGTTCACAGATGGGCAATTATGGCGTGAGCAGCGACGCTTCACTTTGGCGGTGTTACGCGACTTTGGTGTCGGGAAGAATTTGATGCAGGAAAAGGTAAATGATCTAAAAAAAAGTATTTTGTTCGTCCAACAAACTCCATAAAGATTAACAAAAAGCTAAAAGCTAACAAACTTTATCATGCAATATTTGATCATTTTGTAGCATTGTTTAGATTCTTGACGAAATTGGATATTTTTTTTCAACTCTTAATCAATACAGTTCGAATGACACTATTCATATTGGCAAGCATTTGGATATTTGCGTGGGTTCAATCATTTCTTCCATATTATTTGGATTTCGATATGATAAGGTAATATTTTTTAAGTCGATTATTTTCGAATTTTTTCCAAATTTATAAAAGTTTTATGTTATAGTATTTTGAGAATATATTATAAACAAATTATTTTGAAAAAAATGGTTTAAAAAAATGGTTAATTCATCATTTTTTGTCTTGAGCTATAGTTTATAACCAACACATTTTATTAAGTCCATTTTGAGTAAGTGTGAACGCCAATATACTTTTGTAAAAACGACAGGCTCAAATTTGTCTAAAGGATTTTTTACCCGAAAACAATTGTCTTAACGGTGTTTAATTAAATAATTTATCAATGCATCTTTAAAGCGATTACTTAACAGATGACTCAAAGTTTAGTAAACTCAAATGATAGCAAAAGTCATTGAATTAACGATGTTTGTTATTAAAAAATTATTTGATTCATTGGCGTTTAAGCCTTTTTATTAATTCGGTGTGCAACACATTGAAAATGGTTTACCCATTCACAAATGCTTTCATAATTTTATTGCTTAATGTTGGCAGTATTTTAATCTGTCCATATTATCTTTAGTCCCGTCTTAACGACTTTCACATGATTTCTAACGCTATTGCGAAACAGCTGTCAATGTCGGCTAGCCCCTTGGCAAATTTGCTGTTTTGGAAAGTTAGATTCTTCAAAAATTTGCCAATTTTTTGTGATATATATAAACGCGTAATTGAAGTGCGTGATACACTTTTTGGATATATCGATTACCATATTAATGATCATATAAAACAAATTGACGCTCTTGAAGATTTACCCGTTAACGCCAATGATTTTATTGAGGCATATTTGTTGGAGATGCGCCGAAATTGTGAGGGCAATCGCTATTTTTCGTGAGTTTTTTTGAAAGTTCAACTTTAGTGAAAACACCAAAAAGGGCCAACATTCTTAATTAAAAATTAGATTGCTAAGGTGAATATAATAATGAACATATAGATGAACATAACAAATCAAAAGGAGTAAACCCCAATCACACGAAGTTAGAATATATTATTTTGATGTTTAAAGTTTTATACAGTTTTTTTTTAATAGTAAAGATCAATTGTTAAAATTAAAATAAATAAAATTACATTAAATAGACAATTTTTAAAATTTATCTTTTTTTTTCAATTTTTGCACTATTCAATACTGTAATTTATTTTACTTTTTAATATCGTAACTTGCTTATATTTTTTGCAATATACTTTTTTTATTGAAACAAAAAAAAACTACTTAAAAAACACCAAAAATTAAGAAAAAAAAAGTAATGATTGTAAAGAAAACAAAAAACAATTAATTAAGTAAACTTTCTTGTTTATGACATTTTCAACATTTGTTACTTTTGCGCCTGATCGCAATTTTAAGTACAGTGCACATGCTTGATATTTACTAGTTACTTTATGTATCGTTCTTTTAGAATGAACCAATTAAGAAATATTGTACTCGATTTGCTTATAACTGGACAGGTATGTTGTATAATATAAGATTTACAAAGAACTCAGTAAATGTTCAGGATACTACTTCCTTAACATTAGGATGGTCAATTCTTTATATTTTGCATAATTCACACGTTCAAGTACAAATTCACAAAGAATTAGATGAATTGGGCTATACTTCTGGTCAATTAATAACAACATCGGATCGTAATCGTCTGCCTTATTTGTGCGCTGTTGTTAATGTATGAGTTTTTAACAAAAATAAATAAGTAATGATAATATGATTTGATAATTCAGGAGGCTCAGCGATTGACAAACCTTTTGCCCGAAAATATAATGCATCTAACGACGCGAGAAGTGCTTATAAATGGCTACAAAATTCCGTCGAATACAATTATTACGCCTCAAATAAGCTGTGTTTTGTATGACGAAAAGGTATGTTTTGCAATTTGTAAATTTAAATAACGTTGACTTAGTTCATACTAAAAGTGTAAAAGGCTATGAATGTTTAGTTCCGGCTATTCTGGTAATCTTACTAACGATAATAGCGATGCATGCTATTTGGAACATTTTTTAGGACGTTTTCTAATTTATAAAAAAAAAATTTTTATTCTGACATGAAATTATTACAAAAAATAAAACATTATTTATTTTTAAGCATTTTTCTGATCATGTTTTCTATTATATTTGTGGAACAGTGAATATTGCTAACATCCGGGAAGAGGTACTTAATAGGTAAATAAAAATTAGTAAAAAAATTATTTTAAATCTTAAATTTTACTGCATATTCCTCCCTCGCACATTTGATCTGCGCCGCACTGAATATCCGTTTTGCATGTTTTGGCCACAATATCTAAATTAAAATTTGTTAACGTTGATTATATAGTAAACTGCAGTAAACCGTAAAACATAAGAGCCACAATTATAAGAATAAAAACAGTCTTATTGTCCAGCATCCTTGATATTGTTAAAACGAGAATATAAATATATAAATGTAAATTAAACTAATGTAAGAATGATTTCAATTGTAGTATGGACTTATTTAAATACATAAATTGAACACATTTTAAAAAGTGTAATTTATTACTTTTGCCCAATCTATTAGTAAAACCCATTAATAATGATTATTTTTTTCCAAAAATAAAACTAAACTTAACCAAAAATGCAAAAATTTATTATATTGTGATAATCGAAAATATGAGAAACTTTGGCTAATAAATATTGTTGCTCTCAGTTGGAATTTGTGGAATTTGTGGAATTTGTTTCAAATTCATAAAGTTTGTTTTTTCAAATTTTGTTTATGAGAGTGATTGCGTTATTCATTCAACTACCCGGCCTCAAGTCTAACTTTTTTTCTGGCTAAGATCCGTTTAATTTTCAAAAAATATGCAGATCTTTTTAATTTTTTTGACATTTAACGGTATCCGTATATATCTTTGTAAAAATGGTGTAATTCCTGAAAAGAAATGAAATCTGTCTAAAATCTCCCAAAACCCTATGCAGAAAAAAAAATCAAGAAAAAAATTTTTATACAGATCCTGGAAAGATTTTTTTTAATTATAATGATTTTAAAATTAAAAAAAATCTTTCTAAGAAAAATTAAAAACTTTCAAATTTCTGCGTAAACAAACCTTTTTTACACAGATCTGTCTTAATTTTAATTTTTTATACAGATTTCTCTAAATTTCATTTTTTACGCAGATCTGCCTATTTTAATATTTTAGACAGATTTGTCCAATTTTTAAAATTTAGGCAGATCTGTAAAAAAATTAAAATTAAGACAGATTTGTTTAAAAAAATTGCTTACGCAGAAAAAGCTTACGCGCAAAAAAAAAATTTTCTTACAAGGATTTTTTAAAATTTCAAAATCTTTATAATTTTTTGAAAAAATCTTTCCAGAATCTGTATAAAAATTTTTTTCTGTATAATTTTTCCATTTTTTTATTTTTTAGTAGGACATTAGAATAAATTTTCATTCTGCGTAAGGTTTAGGAAAAATTTTTCCATTGAAAGTTAGACAGATTTGCCGAAAATTGGGAATTTATACAGATCTCTCTAAAATTTATTTTTTACGCAGATCTTCCTAATTTTTACTTCTATGCAAAATTGCCTTAAAATTTAATTTTTCCTTAAAAAACATTCTATTGATTCCTTATAGAGTTTTCAATTTAAAAATAGTCAATTTTTAAGGTTATCTGATAAAATTCTACTCTAAACAGGTTAGCCGAAATTTTGCAACTTTCTTCTTTAAAACTAGTTTTTCAATACAAAAGAAAAGAATTATTAAGCCAATGGCTTTTTTAGATGGTCTACTTAGTGGGTCGATTAAGAAGCTAAAAAGGTAATAAAAAACATGCCAGAGCAAGCATATTGTTGCTTCAGGCATATAGGCAAAAACATGTCCAGAAGGTTTTTTTAATTGAAAATTTTTTTAAAAAATACGCACAATGCCACAAATTTTTTAAAAAAGTTTTAAAAAAAGTTTTTTAAAAAAAACTTTGAAAATTTTTTTGACGATTATCAACGCGTTTCAACGTGTTGATGTGTAAACACAATTAGTGCAGTTAAACCTCAATGAAACCTTAGGTTTTCTTAAGTGCTCAGACTGATAAGGCATGTAAAAAGCTTGGCGGACGACATTTTGTAGTCATTAGAGCGGTTCTCTAGTCGGGGTACTTTTTTAAAAAACTTGTGGCATTGTATGCTTAGGGGGGAGGGTCGCTGATTTTACTCCAACTGCGGTCCGGTGACTTTTTTAATATTCGAATTTAGCCTTCAAATCATTGTCTAACCAGTGTTTTAAAAAATTGTTAGAAAATTTACTTTTTTTGCCAAATTTACATTCAATGGTAATTTAATGATTGGCAGCTGTCAACTTGTTGAAATTTTTAACAATTTTTTAAGAAAAGCGCAAAAAATGTATTACGTAATAAATTTGGCAAAAATAAAGTAAATTTTCTTTTTTTTGTAGAAAGCAAACACTAGTCTTAGGTCTTTACAATAAACATAAAAAGACCTACTAGACTATTGTAAGACAAAAAATTAAACTTTAAACAGATTATTTCATTGTATCCTTTCTTAAAATTTGTTCCTAAGATTAAATTTTGGCCTACAAGACCAGTTTTGCACAGTCCCGCCTAAAAGTAAAGAATTTAGACAGATCTGTGTAAAATAAAAAAATTTGAAAAATCTGTATAAAATTTGAAAATCATAAAGATCACGGAAATCAAGATTACGGAGATCTGTATAAACATTTGTTTATACCTCTACGGGCAAATAATAAGAAAGTTTTATACTGATCTTAGCCAGATTATTTTTTTGACTTGAGGCCGGGTATTTTTAAAGAAAATTAATATTCCTTGCAAAAATTTCCATATTGTTTTTTATTGGAATTTCACTTATACAAATTTGCTAACTTTTTTCTAGGTTTGTAGAGGAAAAATGATTGATGGTATAATATACTTTCTCATATTTGTCTACACTGTGATTGCCTGTCATAAACCTTTGTTGAATCTTTGTGAAGTGACAACTCAAAATATTTGTTAACCATAACGTTATATAATGTTTGAAATTTCAAAAATTATACCGTTGTATAGCAAATTTTTTTAAACTATTACACCGTGCAAAAAAAGTTTTGTTTGCTGTTTTTATGTTATGCTGATCAAAAAATAAAGTTAGCGTGTCAAAACGGACTCAACTGAAGGCATCAAAATTTACGTACCAATTTATTTATTAATAATTGTAAATAAATATTTTTGAAATTAAGGGAAAACATTTTTTTGAGTTTCGGGTTAAGTACAAATGTTGTATTGTGAAGAAAACATGTTTTTCTTATTTTAGGTAATTTTTGTGAAAAAATTGACATTTTGAATTTTATGTGTTTCCGATCATTTGCTTTTTACTCCTAAATTGCAGATGCAATATTTTATTACTTTTGCCTAGTCATCGTTTGATTATGATTAAGTTTTTTCCAAAAGTAAAACTAAACTTAACCAAAAACGCAAAAAACAAATTTTATCGAATGACGCACGCCAGCCCATAAGAGAAGAGACATAAATTGGGAATTTTAGATTCTTCAGAATTGGCCTTCAGAATAGATGTCGATTGCTTGTCAGTGTTTGCAGTTGGTTTAGAATAATTGACATTTATGTGGTTTTGTTCATTATCCATTACTTTTGTTAAAAATTCTTTGTTGACTGCAAAAGCTGCACTATTATTGCGTGCTCGGCCTTTTTCGAATTGTAACATTATAACAACGAACGCACTTTTTTAGTTTTTTCCAAACCCCTACGCCTTTCAGCCGGAACGATTTCTGGACGACAGGGGTGAGTTAAGACGATGCGATGAATTCATTCCATTTTCGGTTGGCAAACGCGCTTGCATGGGCGAAAATTTGGCACGTATGGAGTTGGTTTCTTGCTTTTTTTAAATTTAAATGTGTTATTAAGTTTCGTTAAATTTTGAAAGTTGAAGAATTTTTGTTGTTTTTTTAAGTTCTGCATATGTTTTAAATTTTTAGTTTTTTTTGTGATTTTTAAGGCGATTCTCAAATAAATCATTCAAGCTAATTCTTTATTGCTTTTTTAATGTACGTTTTTTAAAGATGATTCAACCTTATTCTTTAACAAAAATTTAGGTTTAGTAATAAGTTTGAAATCGTATTTACTTTTAGCATAGGCTTAGTTATAAGCTGGTTTTGCTTGATTTTGAGCGTTTGAACTTAATTTTTGCATTTTAAAATTTGGTTAATAATATGCTTTTTTGTTTTGGCAACCATTTTACATTTTTTTATTCAAATATTTTTTAGACTTTTTCTCATACTCGGAAATTTGTACAAGAGATACGAAGTAATGTTTTTTTTAACATCTTTGCGCATGCTAGTCGCATTTTAAAATTATTTTAGATAAAACCTGTTGATGAAGCTAATTTGCCAACCATAAAGAAAATTGCTGGGCTCACTGTACATTATCACCCTTTTCAATGTCGACTTATGAAACGATAACATATGAGTTGGATTATTACTTTGGATTGATTCTTAATAAAAGCTTGCGAAAAGGGTGTAATATTTTACCATTATAGTTTTACTTGGGCTTTAATTTCGTAGCTATTTCCTTTAAAAGAAATGCTTTGGCGCATTTTTTTTTCAGCAGCTAATTTGTATCGGATTCAATAAAGTGTCTTTTTCTTTTTTTTATTACCCACGACTTTTATAAAATTCATAAAATTGTAATAAACATTCATTATAGAATTAAAATTTGAAGCATTATGGATCTGAAGGTCTTGTACATATATTTTCATTTTGAAGATGCGTTAAGTATAGCGTTTTTTTAAATGTTTATTAAGCAATTCAAAATATTAAAATTTTTATAAAAAAAAAACAAATTAATAACCCGTTATTAACAATAATTAAGTTAGGCAATAAAATAATTTATACGCAAGACGTTCACATTTCAAATTTTAAAATATAGAATTAAAGTCAACAAATTTGGGTTTTTGGTTTAAAGTTTGGACGTGAATTAGTTTTGTTAAAACCAAAACGACGACGACGTCGTGTCAAGAAAACATATAAAAAAAAATCGACACCTTTTTGGCATTTTTTAAAAAATTTTTGGCCGACATTAACGCGCACGTAGTTTTTGGCCATATGCACAATTTATTAATACTTGTAGTAATTGCGGTTTTAGTTAGTTTAAGTGTACAAAATTTGATTTAAAATCTACAATTAGACAACGTAGGCAAATGAAGCTTACTTTGCAGTGTTTTACTGTTTGTTAATATTTATAAATCTTAGCTAGGTGTTAAGTGTTCACTCAACTCTTTATATGCTGGCCTCTTTTGCAAATGCAGCCCAATGTTCAACAGTCTGGCGGCCCAAGTTCAATACAATTGACCGTGAAGAGCGGCGTTGGTTTTTTAACTGTATGGAATCGTTTTTAGGATTTAGCGCTAACATTTCACCATTGTGTGTGGGTGACACAATCTTAGTGGCGTATGCTGAAGTCGGTTTTGTCGCCACAACACCGCCACCCATAATTAATGTGTCATTCATGTTGTTAGTATTTAATTCGGTATTGCTGTCATCTTCGTTGCTGGATTCGCGCCAACCTTCACTACTATCGTATAGTGGATTGACGCGCATCATAAACTCACAAAGCTGTTCAAAATCTCGGCTTTGCAGCTGGAGACTGTTACGGACGAAATTACCGTTTGATTTTGTGCTGTTCGCTCCAACTGAGCGAACCAACATTTGCTGAGTGACGCGTTGATGAGCAGAACGCCTAAATTATACCTTTTATTTATACAAAAAAATATCAAAAATTCTATTTTGGTTAATGCCTCACAACTTAACATGCGATTTAAATATTTTTGTTTCGCATTTAACATTTTGTATTTTTTTTATTTGTTCATTTAATATCTTTTAGAGTTTGCCTAATTATATAAAATAATATGTTGAATTCAATTTCAATGCGCTATATAATGTAGTTTAATAGTAAATATAAAATTATTTTTAAGTTGCTGCATCCAGCACAAGTAATAAACCGAATTAGTATTATTATAGCCGTTATAATGATATCATTAGATTAAGAACTGTAAAAATTAACACACTGCGTATTTCACAAAAAAATAATGTTTGAATAAAATTAATTAAAACGCCAAAAAAAAAGCCGTAAAATATCCAAAAAAAACTATTAAGAAGTTGGTTTTAGAAATGATAACCTTGTTCCGCTGCAATTTTTGAATATATTTTCATTCCGCCTTTTTCGAACCATTAACCGTAGTCGTGCACAAGTTAAAATTTCGTAGTAAGACATACGCATTCGTTCATTAAAATATGCGTAGATAAACGGATTACACATGTGATTAGTAAGCCAAATCTAATAACTTATATTTTGCAAAATTTTATAAGCCATTATCATATTTAATATGTCTCCCATTATTTGTTAAATTATATGCATGTTCTGCAATACGGATTAAACAAATAGAAACTTTTCTTTTTTAAAAATGTAAAAGCAGCAGAATTGTACTTATAATAAATCATGTGTTATTATTTAAAATTCAAATAAAAATATCGAGGTTATAAGAGGATTATACTGTGTTTTTTTATTCTTTTACGAAAATGATTTACCGTAAATCATCAAACCTTATTTAAAACAATTGAAGGCTCCCCTTCTCATTTTAGAATGACTGAAAAAGGATACAACACATACAACAATCTTTTATTGTTGTATGTGTTTCTAACAATAAAAGATTGTTGTATGTGTTTCTAACTTTCAATTTGCAACTTTGAAATTGTGGCCTGTGAAAGGGTTATTACTGGCTTTTTAGTCTGTTTTCACTTTGATTCTTTCAACTTTTAATTTCGGTAAGCTGATATAATTGAAAAGAACTAAAATGCGGCGCCTTTATATCCGATCATTTAGTCTTGATTCATTTACGCAGAAAAATTGATATAACCCTTTGTTTATTGGGCTTTACTGATCTTATGAAAAAAAATGTCAATTTGCCCTTATGCAAAATAAAAAAAAACCTACAACGTGTAAAATGATTAAATGTGTATCGGAGAACAAGTATTTTGTAAAAGGTTTTGCAAAATATATGACGGACGAAATGGTGCAAAACAATGAGGGATAGAAAAATTGAAACGTAAGTCTGGCCTAAAAAATAAAATTGTGTCAATGATTTGTAATAAAGAACTCGTTTTAATAATATTTTTATATTTATTGAAGTCGTAAATAAAATAAAAATATCTTACTTGTTTGCAAAAGCGATTTGCGCTGTTTTGATTTAATTTATTTCTGAAAATTTTCTTCTTAACCTGACGTATCTTCAGTAGGACGAGGGTTGAGCAAATCCATTGGAGAGTTACGCTTATTGCATAAATAAAGAAGGAAATGCTCACAAACAAGACTATAATTTTTACATCAATTAATGTTTCTTTAATTAAAAAAAAGTATAATTAAGCGCACCTGGTCGCATTTGGTCAGACACTTCAAAACTTATTGACCATAGCTTCAGTCGTGTGAGGACTAAAGGCTCAGGAAATGTTCCAGTACTTGCTAAAAATTGCCAAACATCTTTATTGTACAATTGTGATACATATAATATGTTTTGCGTTTTTTTTTCTTTTTATTTATCATTTTTGGTCTAATATTAATTAGTTTTATAAATAAAAGAATTCTTATTCTCAGATCTCAGAAAAAACGAAAGCTTTGTGGCTCGATGTTGTTTGCAAAATATACGCGAGCTCAATTTTCAATCAACAAATTATTTACCAGCACAAAATCCGACGACCCAAGTTAAAATGCTCGCAACAAATGCAACTGAAACTCGATTGAAGGTCTTCGCTTTTGTGCCGTAATAGCAGATGGCGACACATCGATTCAATCCCAAAATTGCGTAACTAGTAATACCGGCGGTCCAGGCCGTAATTTCAATAAAACATGCCAAACTTTTTAAAAAACGAAATCTGTTTTCTTGTTCTTCTGTGCTTGCCGTAAAATAACTGTGAAGAGCTTCTTTATTTGAAGAATTTGACATAATGCGGTTGCTTCTCTTTTCGGGACTTCTAAAAATATTATCGTCAAGTAAGTTTCTGTTTTACACTCAAAAAAAAAAAACCGATCAAAAAATCCCAAACTTTAATTAGCAACTAATTTAAAAAATAAATAAGAAGCTAGCAAAAAGTAACTGTGGTGATGCCATTAGATGGAAAATAGATGCTAGGACGTTGGTGCTAAAAATTTCAACGTCTATAACTGATGAGAAAACTGTCGTTACACTAATAAAATTTAGCAAAATACACGATATGCCAAAATTTGAAAATTGAAAGTATCGGCTCACCTAAATATTGACAAAAAAATCAAAAAAATCGTTGATCCAACAAATTGCACTCAACTAAAAACAAAAATACAATAAAAAAGCCATACCCAAAGCCGCGACTTTTTGGCTCATTTGCTTTACTTCTATTCTGTGTGCGTTGATTGTGTTCTTTTTGTCGATTTGCAAAATTATTGCTCATTTGCCAAAAGCGTTTTTGCAGCCGTTCAAACCGCCGGTTTTCTTGTTGTTGCTTTGGTTTTAATAAATTTTCTTGTTGAGTCGTAAATTTAATAATTGTTGTTTTGTTGTAATCTTTCAAATTTTGTTTATCAAATTGGCGGGCTCGCTGTTCAAATGGCTCATCTTCATTTTTGATTAGGAAACCGTTTTTTGGTCTGTATTTGGTCATTTCCATGCTGTTAAACTTTGAAAAATTGTCACGGTAAACATTTGAGGATGAAGTAACACCGCCGTTTCTGTTTCTGTGTACTGCATATACATCAAATTCATTATTGTTTGTAGAATTTAAAATAAGTCTTTTGTTTTGTTGTATCGTAGTGGTTGAAAGACCGGTAAGGAATATTGTAGAACCGCATGTGCATCCAGTAATAACCATCACAAGAGCATCCGCTAATGCGACGTTGGCCATTATTGTGTACGCTGAGAGGCGGTACACCCGGCGCGTGACAATCATCACAACAGTGGTTAGATTGAGTAAAACACCAATGGCGCCTAGCACAATGTATAATATGCCAACTATAATAGGCTTTAAGTTTTGATGTTCTAAACTAACAAGGATCATTTTGTTAATTTTGTAATTTGTAAAACTTTAGTTTAGTATGCGTGGAATAAATGTGAATATTGTAGTTTTTACAGAATAAATTAATACCATCAAATAATATAGAAATATGGTAAATAATTTATTACGCAAAATTAATTCTTCCGGCAAATAAGACACCAATAAAACAAATGTAATTAACAAGTTTAGCTACGTCGATTGTTATACGATCACTTATTGTTGTTCAAAAACGAGAATAGATCCGTTTGCTTTTCTTAAGGCATTGTAGACTGACTCTAAAAACAAAAGGTCAAATTCATTTAATTGTTATTCACTGGCAGAAAGGAGTAATTTTTATTAAAATACTTGACAATAACAAATCAGATTTAAAATAGACTTGAGCTGTAAAATAATATCAGGGAAACGTTGATATTTCTTTTGTTAGAAATTTTGATTCTTCAGAAAAGCCGCAGTGAGAGAGACTTTTGTTTTTAAAAATTGTATGTATTTGTATTTTTTGAAGAAAAATAACTTTAAAAATAACAACACTTTTAAGCCAAAAAAATGATAAAAATGAAATATGATAGGACATTCAATAAACATTCGATAGTTCAAGTAGAAACAAAGGTATGAACATTTAAACGATTAAACTTAAAACGTGTGATGACAGCCAAAAAATTTTTTGAATTAAGTAAAAATTAATCTATAAATTAATTGACTTGTAGGAAATTTTCCATCTCCAATAGTTTAGGTTTTCTAAATATTGTTTTTATAGCAGTCAAATATTTGCATTGTGTCAACAAAGTCAATGCCAAATCGTGTTGCTCATACTATTTTCCTTGAGCCCTATTACAAAAACTGATGGATAAAGACTATTTTGTGTATTTAAAAAAAAAAAAAAAATCATCTCAAAAATATTTTACAACTGTCCCACAACTGTCTGCTTTGCTAGCGTCATAAAAACCAACTCATATCAGACACGACTTTAAACAATATTAACGATTCTAATAGGGAAAGGCGTAAAATTAGACATGAGTTGATTGAAGATAACCCAATTCATAACACATTTTGACATATCCGTACAAATAAAAACATCATATTAAGTTTTGTAATAAGCAGTGTGTCATCAAACTCAATTTGTATCTGTTTTGTAAAAAATTTGTATACCATTTTACATTTTCTCTTTTTGATTACGCCTAATTTATTATAGTTCAGCGAGTCAATGCACACTGTCCTATTATATTCTTTTATAATGTACGCCAAAAAAAATATTCCAGCAATAATATAGTTGGATATTTAAAAAAAAAATGGTCAATTCTTGTATAACAATATTAAAGGAAATGCATAAATAAATTGACTGCCAAACACAAATAAACAATTAAAGGCTAATAAACAAAATTAGTTGTTTTTTTTTTTTGGTTTATTCAAAGAGAATATTCAGGAATTTATTTTTATGCAAATTTTATATTCAAAAATTTAGTACAATAAAAGTTCAGAAAATTAAAGTCAAAGCCAAATATTAAAAACTTTTAGGTCTTGCGGAAATTCAATTTTAAAACATAGGCTTAAGTCAAGTTTTAACAATGTGATTGAATGACATTTCATATTTAATTTATATCAGAAAATTTTTTAAATAGTCGTGGAATGAATGTCAGATATTACACACATATAATATTAACTTTTTTGTTGGATTAGCGTTACAATTATATACTGTATTATTTTTTGCTTAGCAAAACAGGCTAATATAATTGCACTGCTTGTGGGACTTTAACACAGAAAACAACGCAAAAAAATAAAACAAAAAATAGGGAATAATGAATTAAATCGGTAAAGAAAGTTTGAACAAATGAATAAAAATTATTTTATAGGGCAAATAGCATTTTGATGTTTTAAGATGGTTTAGCCAAAGCTGATAATGTTTGATCAAGCTAATATAAATTTGTTTTCAGTAAGATTAAATTGAGAAAAATACAAAAATTGCTGAAACTTAAGAAATGAAGTGAGTAACCAGTGAATCATTAATGAATCACATTTTTTAATCACACATAGCGCTAAGCTTATTTTTCCAAAAGTGTAGCACAATCTACACATACAAAAAGAATTTTTAGACAAAGTTTAACATAAAAATTAAAAAAAAATTGCTTAACATTTCCTATTCTTAATTGATTAATTTAAAATTAACCGATCAAATTGCTTCGATTTTACAGCTCCATTTATTGATTGCCATTTGCAAGATGTCAACTTAAAACTGTTCTTTAAAATGAGTGCAAAACAAAAACTTTTTTTGCCCGACAAAAGATAACCTAATAAAATATAATCATAGGCAACTAATAAAAATTTTTTAATAAAAAAAATTAGCTAAACCTTTCTTATTGGGTTTTTTTTTTATAAAAATTCTCAAAAAGTTGTGTTTGCAAAGACCTAACATTACAAAACAATAAACAGCCTTAATAAACATATTTTACAAATAAAAAATAAATGAAAGTCTTCTTTGCACCACCCGAGACTTGTTTTGTCAAAAGGAGAGCAGCACACAAAGATAATTTTTGTAAGTTTAAACAAAACGTAAAATATAAAAAATGACAACATAGCCAGAAAAACAAGACAAACTTCAAACGACAAAATTTCTGTCAGTAATGAGAAGAGATCATAATATAAGTAAACGCTTTCTCCTTTTACATGTATTTATAACTTGGATTTTGAATAACTATTATATATGTGTTAAAAGAAAAAAAAAAGAAAGAAAAATTGGTCAAAAAATGTAAACAATAATTTGGTCAAGCGAATTTTTTGGGAAAGCAATTAAAAAATTGACATTTTGCCACAACAATCAACTTATTTTTGTGCAAATTATTTAAATACTTGACAAAATCAATTTTAGAAAATTTTTGATTAGCAATTTTGCTACACAAAATTTGTTATTTAAGCAAAAAAAAAACAACAACCTATTACCAGTTTTTATTATGCAAAGCACAGCACAAAAAATTTTAAATATTAGTTCAAATTATTAATTTTCACTTACCAATTTACATCTAAATAAATGCTTTCAATGCTACATTTATTTGATATATGCCTATTTTAAATGGCCAACCAATAGGGTTTAATCTTTTTATTAGGCATTATTTTTCTTTCATTTTCTTCCCCCCCCCCCTTTTTTTTTTTCATTAATTGACTCAATTGGAGTGGGCTTTTGTTGTTTTCTAAGAAAAATGGAAACAAAATTTTTTTTTCACATTTACGTTGCAAAAATTAGGTTATTCAGATTTAAATTTTTAAATTTGAGAAAAATAATGCCGATTGTGTCACACATTGGAGGAAAAAAAAAATAGCAAAAAAGTTTATTTAGCAATATATCCCTTCAAAGTTTACTACGTTGTGATTGATTTTTATTGTCAAACATGTAAAAAATTATTTAAACTGCTTGCAAAATGTAAAAGAGAACATTTCTCTGAAAAAATACTTAGCAAATTTTAATATTTAAGAGTTTTAACAAAAATAAACATCCGTTTTTTTTTCTGCCTTAAAATTATAACTGTATTCCGTTTTGTTTCTGAAAGAAAACTGACTTTCGATTACAGCACGTTGTATAAAAGAAATAATCACAATATTAATTGGTTAAAATTTAATGGTTTGCTTAAATGAGTTAGTGTGACTGATTTGAAACGTTTAACAGGATTCTAAAACAAATCTAAACTCTAAAAAAAGTCAACTGTGTAAATGAAAAATTGACGGAAAAGACTGTCTTATAGTTAAGAAAAGCACGAGTTTTAAGGAAGCTATCATTTACAGATGTTTATTGTCAAAAGTGTGAGCTTTTAGGCCGAGAAGTTTTGGTTGCGCTCAAGTTGATAGAGTATAAGATTTTATAGTTGTGCGGATGAAGGGCATAAAAGTGTCCCCACATTTTGCACAAATGCTATCTTTTTTTTTGTAAAAAAATAAAAATACAAATATTACTGAAAAGCCAGCATAATTAATAAATATGCTCGAAAAAATTTACATTATAAATAAATATTGTATGCAGACACTAATTGCAATATATTTGTAAAGAATTAGTAAAAAAATTGTAGCAGAAAAATGCTAGCTTATGACGACATAATGATTTTGAGAGGAATTTGAATTTGAAAAACCAACCAAAAGTTTTTAGGTAAACGTCTTTTGCACTTACATCAACACAAAAGTTCCGCAAGCTTTAACATTTATAACGACGCATTAAAAATAATTTTTTTAAACCAAACATACATATACATTGACACATAATAAGTCTCAAGCAAAGAAATTAAAACAATTTAAATGATAACAACTACAATGGCAGCCTTTTATTATTAACTTAAAATTTTGTGTTAAAAAAAAAACAACAATTACGGCTTATTTAAAAAAAAATAGCTATATTTGGGGCGACTTATATAGGCGTAGTTGAATATTATCACTTAAAACTCAAAAGTACAATCGCTTATGGCACTTACATTTTCAGCGCCTGTACTCAACTAATTTTCGACGTACAATTTTTGGAATCTTAATTAGACTCTAGACGTAAAATCCCAATTATGGAAAGTGCGCAAATACGTTTTAACTTACGTAAAAAAAAAAAAAAAAAAAAACTTACAATGCTATTTTTAAAATAACAACAACTTTTTTTAACAAAAAAAAATTTCGAGATAAGAAATAATAATCTTAAACTTCTTTGATGATTCAGAGACAGTTTTGTTTTGCAAAAGAAAATAAAGTTTGTGTAAAAGGTTGTTTAATAGAATGAGGATTGAATGTTGTTTAATACGCAAAAAAATGAAAACGCATATATATATATATATTACTGATTTCACTGTGTTAATTGGCATTTCGAGTTGTAAATTGTCGTTTGGATAATTGTCAACTTTTAGTATTGCCGGGCAAGATTTAAATTTTTTATATTAAAGTTGCAATTGATTGTTTCAAAAATTTTGAACGCAAAAAGAGAAAGGTTTGTTTTCTGATTGCGCACTAGGAATTCTGTTGTTCGTAAAGGCAATAAAATGGTAAAAAAATTTTAAACGCCAATTTTGACAAAAAAAAAAATGTGTTGTAATCGGAGTATTAAAGCGTAAAGTTAAAAATTAGCATAACTTGAGAAATTTAGAAGACCCACTATTAATTTACTATATGAAAGTAAACTGAATAGACAAAACAGATAAGAAACATTATTCCTAAATAGCCAAGGGTTATGAAGTTTAATCGATTAACACTTTAAAAATTTTGGGGGTGTAACAAAAAAAAAAAATTTTAATTACACTTCAAAATGGACATTAGTTGACAAAATTAAAGCTAATGACTTTGTAAGAACGCTTTTATTCATTTCTCTTGCTTTTTGAATTATAATGACATAAGGCGCAAAAAATTAAGAATGCTAATGAAGAAAAATGGACATCAAAATAGGAACAATAATGTCTGAAATTTTTTCTTTAAAAATTTGAGTTACGTTCTCTGTTTTATGGCACTAAATGATAATAAGGACGATGAAAAAAATTATAAAATATTTTTTTCTCCTCTCTTACTTGAGTTTTTTTTATAAATGAGCTTAAAAAAAAACTTTTTTTTTATAACGCCGCAAAATTAAATTTTACATTTATGAGCTTTGTTTGAAAGAAAATGTTGTTTTAATGTTTCCTACACGTTCATCATTTCATTTTATTAGTAGGATGCGCCTTGAAAAAGTGATAGCTCTATTCAAAATGTCTATCTTTCTCTGGTTTTGTTGACTCATTTTTTTTATGACATTAAAGATAAAGTAATTGCATTTGTCATGTAACTTTAAGCTTAACATTTAACTTCAAAATACAGCTATTAGTTTATTTAAAAATAGAGCGTTTTTAAAACAATAATAAAATTTACAGCCATGCTTAACACAATTTTGGAATAGTCAAATAATTGATTTTTTTTTTTCATATAGAAAATTCGCCTTTCTGCTCAACAATAAAGAAGCAACTAATTAACGCTTAATTAAATTCTCACAGATTCTCTGAATTACAAAATATTACCTAAAAATTAATTAAATTTAAAATGGTAAATTTTTTGAATCATGAAAACTACTTTAAAATTATTGGCTTAATATTGTAAGATTGTTGACGTATAGGCAAAAGTCTTCCGACAGTGGTAAAAAAAAAAAAATTAATAAATAAAATCTAAATAAATATAATTTTATTTCAAGACGCATGGCACCAAATTTTCGCCAAATAAACAACTAGCAACAATTTTTTTGTTAAAAATGATTGCTTAGCGTAAAAAATATTTTGCTGAGTATATGCTTTCAAGCGGAAAATTTTTTATACAATATATAATAAGTTAGTATGTATAAATAAGTTAAATCCGAACAATTAGCCTAATATAAAATTTCACTTATTGCTGCAAATAATATTCATTGAAAAAAACGCATAAAATTAAATACATATTATGTATTTACTACTTTGGAACATGTGAAGGAATAAAAAAGTCAGAAATAATTATAGCGCAAGAATACTTTTTTTTCCGCATTTGGCATAAAAACAAAAGTATTGGCAGAGTCTCAAAACCTATTATTATTTCCGCTTAAAATAAAAATAATGTTTTGGTTTTACTCAAGATTTTAAAAATAGTAAATTTAATTTTATATTTACATATTCGTTCTATAAATAATGAGACAATGACGTATTGAGTTAATTTGTGTTAAATACCTTTTGTTATGCTTAAGTTATATCAAAACTTAGTTTAGCAAGAAAGGTTGCAAAAGCTTTTTAATGTGTAAAGCAAACGTTTATTATGATTCACTTTGACTTTGGGAGTGTTTTCTAATTTTAAGTTTTAAATAATTATAAGATTATATAAGATTAGATTTCAAATTTGTTCCATGTTTGACAAAAAAAAAATTAAAACTACTGTCCAAGCTACTGTACAAGCAAGAACCAAAACACATTAAGTTATTTAGCTAAATTAGTCACAGCTATAGAAAAAATATGACGTTAAACTATTCTACACACTCCAGCAAAGCCAAAACGAAGTGACATGCAATGCTCAGTAAGGTTGAACAAAATTAGCCAACAACATCTTAATTAAAATTTGTTAACGTTGATTATATAGTAAACTGTAGTAAACCGTAAAACATAAGAGCCACAATTATAAGAATAAAAACAGTCTTATTGTCCAGCATCCTTGATATTGTTAAAACGAGAATATAAATATATAAATGTAAATTAAACTAATGTAAGAATGATTTCAATTGTAATATGGACTTATTTAAATACATAAATTGAACACATTCAAAAATAGCTTCTTTCGCTGATTTGATGAGGTTAGCGTATACCTCATTTTGTTTTAGAGGGAAGTGATAATGTATCTTCATGAATGAGATCTCTGCATTTAATTTGTAATGGTTCTTGGGCCCCGGACACTAAAGTCCGACGTCCCATCGTGATTAGTCCTTTACTGAGATTACTCGAGAATTCCCGAAACCCTTAAAGGACCCAGGAAACCTGATGCAGATTTTTTCGCACTCTTTTTGCAAAAAATCAGTTTCTCTCTTTTGTTTTTTTGCCGCCTTTTCTTTTTTTTTCATTTTTTGTCTGCAACAAACAAAGAGAATAAATGAACGCAGGAAATAAACTCACACATGAAAGATTTTTGGCATTATATATAAATTTTCTCTTTTATTGCAAATTGTATTCAAATTTGGCAGATCAAATATTGGCATTTTTTTGAAAAATTACTGTAGTTTTTTTTGAAACATTATACATTTTAAAAACTTGCCTGCCTTTGAAAATTTGTCGTGAAAATTTGTCGTAAATTGATCGGTGCTGACAAAGTAAAGCCAACTTTTTTTATTTATTTCAAATTTTTGATGTTGGTTTTGGCGAAGTGTCACACATTTTGCAAAAATTTTTTATAAACAATATTTTGATTTTTAAGTAGTCGTGGTTCAAACGATTCTAGATTTTTGGATTAACGTTCGTTTTTAATTTCTATTGTCAGTTTTAAAACATATGAGCTAAAGATTTGAAAAAAGTTAACCCGACATTCTTGCGACGTCTGTTCAACACTTTTTCAAACTTGTGTTGTTGTATTTTCCAGCATTTTTTCGTTTTTTTTTTTTAATTAGCGATGTGTTTGCTGAGAGTCATGAATTTTGGGGCCGCGCTTCTGAGCAGAGCATTGAAAGTCTCCATGTCAACAAAGATCTGCGATGGCTTGTTGTAATAAAAAACAAACGAAAATTGTTTTTTCAAATTGCAAAAACAATCTATTCAGAATTATATTTTTGATTGTAATAAATATTTTAACTTATATATTTATTTTGTTGTTTTTTTATTATTTAACATTATTATTTATTTGTTTTGCGTTATGCAGTGAACCACTTGACCATACCACTTGAACCACACACCATCAAATTTTTCACTGAGTGTCAGCACCGTGGTGAGCGTATTTCTATATTGAAAAATTTTACGCACCCGCTGCCTCTTCTGCGTGTGTATTCAAAGAATAAAGAAACTTAGTGTGGAAACGCACGCAAGTGCAAAAGAGGCAGCAGGTGCGTAAAATTTTTCACTGTAGAATTACGCTCGCGTCAAATGTTATATTTTTTTTTATTTTTACGCTCACAAACGCTTAAGAAATTTGCCATTGAAAATTGTCAAGGAATGTTGCCTTTCGGTTTGTTGTTTTTCTTTTTCTGTTTACACTATTATTTTCGCTGTTTTATGACCATCCAACTTTTTTCCACTGCGAAAAAATCTGCATCAGCATTTATGGGTCCTTTAAATACATAAAAAGAAAATTGAACACATTCTAAAAATTGCAAGAACCATAATTTATTACTTTTGCCCAATCTATTTGTAAAATACATTAATAATGATTATGTTTTTATAAAAAATAAAACTAAACTTAAACGACACCTGAACGCCTACCCAGTGTTAAGGCTAATGCAAAAATGGTAAAGAAGGAAAAAGGAAAAATGATAGGCTGAAAAATATCACTAAAAAGAGACAAATAACAAAAATTCGACTTTTTTACGCAATTTGCTTTTGGCAATTTTTGTCTTTTTTTTATTTTTTTGTGTGCTTTAGGCAATTTGTTTTTGATTCCTTTTGACAACATTTTTGTTGACAATATTGAATAAATATGTATGAACATATAATCAGCAAAGAGCGATACTGATAAAGCTGGAGTTTATTGTAAAATAATTGAATAAGCTTTGATACTCACAATAATATTTTAGTAAACAAAACTGTTGGTAAATAAAAATAACAAATTTATAAAGCAAAATAAAAGTTCTGTTTTTACTCCAGTCATTATTACACAGGATTGTCGAACTATTACAGAATATGTTTAAAAGCCAAAACCAACTTTTTTGTAATTTATGTTGAATTATTTTACACCTTGTAGTTTTTGATAAATGGAAAGCTTAAATTGACTCATCCACTGATTTATTCAAGATAATTAGACGTAAAACTCTTTTTTTTTTGCGCGTTGATTAAAAAACTACTTTTCATAGATATTTTCATAAAAATTATAAAAAAAATGGTAAACATATTGTATTTTTGAAGAGACAAAAATAAAGTGAAAAAACGCTTTTAGTCAAAATTTTTCACTTTGTTCTTTTCTGACAAAAATGCCATTCTCGACAAACAAACTAAAGTAAAAGGAAAAAAAAGAACACGAATTTTACTAAACAGAAAAGAAAATGGTGTCCAGCCACAAATAGTGGTTACAAATTTATGTTTATCATGTTTTGGATTGGCGTTCAGGCGTCTTTTAACCAAAAATGCAAAAATTTATTATATTGTAATAATCGAAAATATAACAAACTTTGGCTTATAAATATTGTTGCTCTCAGTTGGAATTTGTATTCTCTAAAATTCATATGAACTTTTCGCTTATCAAAAAAAACTTTTTCAATGAATTTTATTTTAAGCGCTGTTTGCAAATTGTGCACTATAAAAATTGCAATCATTTGGAAATATGCTTAAAAAGATTATGTAGTAAAATTTAAAATATGATTTAAAAATGTTGACTTTTCAGGTTATATTATTTAGAGTTTTACATATATTCCGATCTAAAAATTTACACTGTTTCACAATCATAAAGACGGATCTATTCAAAGAGGGCTATTTTAAAAGCGGAAAAGTTGTTCAAATAATAGGAGGGACTTTATTACTCCATCGTCCTACAGAAAGAGACTTTAATAGAGGAAGGGGTTAAAATAGGAGAAAGTCAATAAGATGACCTACCGTATAAGTACATTAAGCATTAATTATTTATTTTTGTAAGTGAAGTTGTGTAAATTAATATAACAGCCCGTATAATCGTTAAAAATAAAGCTTTCAAATACAATTTATAAAGAGGGGCAAGAACTTAATTGCCATACGTTTAAAAGATTATGCAAGAAGATCAATAGAAAACTCCTCTCTGATAATACCAAGTACCATCGTTTCAGCATCTACGAATGCGTTTAAAATTGTACAAACAAATTTCGTATTTGCAAACAGTTGTTTTTATTTTGCAAAACGGTAAAATTGGGTTGTTTCAATTGGGTTTATTATTCAAAATAACCAAATCCTACAAGTCCGTTAGGATGCTAACAGAGATAACATTTTAATTAAATAAGGTAATAAATTTTTTATAAAAGTTTAATTTCAACTTCATTCAAATTGCCTACCAATAAAAAAAAAACTTTCATTATTTTATTGAGCAAATTCTTCAAATTTGTTGTTCAGCTATTTTAAGGCCGAATGAATAATTTTTTCTCCCGTTTACAAGAATAAAGGAAACAATTCGAATAAAAAATGTTTGCCCAAAAATTTTAAAAGTTTGTATGTAAAATGAAAAGAATTAATGAATTATGATGGAAATGGTCTGAAAACAAACTTTAAATAGCCAAGCAAAATTGCTGTTTGCTTAAATTAAAAATTGGATTTCGAAATTTTACTAAAAAATTAGTGTTTTATAGAAAATATAAAAAAATAATATGTTGGGAGCACACATGGCCCATGGAAGAAGACAGAGTCAATAAAATATATGACGAGTCTGGATGTCAATTGTTGGTAATTTGTTAGTTGCAGTCATTGCTTTATAACAGGACCACAATATAATTTTGTTTATTTAGTATTAAATAAGTCTGCGTCTTGACGCAATTGTTTTTTTCATTGTGTAACTTTATGAATTCATTTTATTTTAACCTTTTTCTTTATTGTTTGTTTGTTTGTTTGTAGGGTTAACTTATTATAAAACACTCCAATGTTCGATTTTCCACGGCAGTCAATGTTTAAATGACAAAGTCTGTCTTTAAGGAGGCTGTTGATTACTTATTGTTTTCTTTTGAGTGTTGTTTACAAAAAAAATTAATTTTTTAATAACTGATATGTGTATAATTAAATAAAAAAATTTAGTCAATAATTAATTACAAGATTGATGACTAGCTTTAAAGTTAATTAATTGAATTCAATAATTGTCAGACATAATGAAAAGTTAAATCCTAAAGGTAAAATGGTCAATTAAATAAGTATCTGAGCATAAGTGCAAGTGTGAAATGGCATTATAAGACAATTTATTTTGCGTCAACAGGTGGCAGACGGTTTAAACTAGCGTGACTTTCATTACTTTTTGAAGATTGCGTAGCGCTTTGTCGCCGACTTTGTTTATGTTGCAAGTCGTCTAAGCTATTGTCGTTTTTCACAACAGTTATGATTGTCGAACCCCGTCTCGGTTTACCGCCCGCTGTTGTTAATGTGGGATACAATTTGTAAACAGTTTTGTCTAAAAAAGCAAAATTGTCACCAGCGTTTTCAAAAAAAAAACACTTTTATGTCAAAAAAATTATTGTGGAATTTAAGCAAAATAATTAACCTTTTTTACATTAACATTAGAATATGATAATATTTCTCGTGCCTTATTCATTCGAAAAAAATAGCTTTAAACTACAACGTAATAGCTGGGCCCGAAAGTTGGTAATAATATAACATAGCTATTTTTTTTTTTGCTAACTGTAATTTTTTTCAAAAACCTAATGCAATGGTGTTTCCTCTGCCAAAAATAAGAGAATTGTGTAACTATATACTAAAATGAAAACGTACCGGCATTCAATAATTCCTTAGCTAATGGCGATTGAGTTGAAGTAGAATAAGTAGTTGACATAGGCGTTAATGAAAATGCCTTTTCATTTTTTCCTGAAATATCGTTGAACACATTGTTTGTGTTGCTTCGAATAGACTCGTTAGCTTCAGCCCGCATTTTCATTGCTAGCATTAAAATTTTTCGGCTTTGTTTGGAGGACGTCGGCAAGTCAACAAAATATGGATATTTGTTGGAGTAGTTTAACTGAATAAACGTCAATTCTTAATATTCCATTACCGAAACCTTTTATTGCAAATTTTTTGTTTTGTTTTGTTTTTTTTTTTGCATTTTTTTCCATCTTCAAAAAGGTCTTTGCAATAAATAGGCTTTTTTTCAGTGTATATCGTTTCCTCGTTTGTAATAAATGACAATAGAAATTTAGTATTGCTATTGCATCAAACTGCAATTACAAAATGTTACCTGGGATTTTGAGCAAATATTTGGTTCGTTTGATTCATTCAATTGGAATGGGCGTTCCTTTCGATTTTGCAAATACAATATGCTCATTGTTTTCGTGGAATCGTAACCATTGCTAAATTGTTTTTCTGTTTTGTGCAAATTATCGCTAATAGTTTTTTGCAGAGAACGCCAACTGCTGTTTTCGTCAATAGCTTTATGCCGGCGTTCTTCAATCTTCCGACACGGCACACTGCCAATAACCAGCGGTACATTAATCTCCATTACCTCTGTTCCTAAACAATTATCTATTGGTTAACTTTATTTCAAAATCATTCTTTCTTGAATAAATAATTATTGAAATTAAAAAAATTTTTTTTACCTCCAGTTTTTACTCGTACACTGAGCTGGTACAAAATTTTTAAGAACCTATTGTTTGGCGCAACTGTTGACGTTTTCGTCAAAGGCAGAACACCAAGCGAGCATAGTGTTGCGCCAATAACCGAAATTCGTCGTTTTTGAATTGACTTGTGAAAAGGTAGCTTATTTTCTGAATATTGGCTTGAAACTAAGTGCCCCTCAGCCGAATACTGTTTGGAAAATATAAATTTTGACGCTATCAACTTTGCTGGATCGATTCCCTCTAGCGTAAATGTGCTAAAAAAAAAAAGATTTATTTCAATTAAAAAATGAAAAAAAATTATGGCAAAGTATATTGTTAAGGATTACAAATCTAAACGAATTGCGGAAGACAAAAAATGATACGTGGGTGGTAAAGGTGGTAAAGCAAAATTTCGATCAATTTTAATAGTTGCTCCTTCATCAATAAACAACGCCAGATTGTCCTCGTGAATATTGCATACGTCAAAAATATTTAAATCCAACTCCTAAATTATAATTCAATAAGTAAAACAGACAACAGAAATCCAAAAAATTTTAAGTTTTTCACACACTTTGTTTGATTTTGAATTGCCAAAAACGACAACAATTTGTTGCAGGACGGCGACGACCTTATCAACTCGGTGAACCGTTTTATTTTCAATTCGGCCTAAATATATATATAATTTTTTATTTTTTCAGATTGAAATAAATGTTTAACAAATTATAATTCTACAACCATTGGCTTTTTGACATCATTTATTAGGCAAATCAATAATCTGTTAATGGGTTTTGGGAAAATTAATGTTGTGCGGAATTGAATGTTCTCATTGTAGCTAATTTTTTGGCTTATTATTTTTATCTTTTATTTATTGCATATGTCTTTTCTGTAATTAAAAATGGGTTCTCAAATAAAGTTATTCTCTCTTTGTGTTCATTACACCGGTTTAACACTATAGCACTATCACTATTACACTTTAACTATCATTAATGCGTTTGGTCAGTGAGAAAGTTTAAGTTCTTTATAAACAAAGATTATCACAACTAAATATACCTTCTATTGTAATATTTTCGCCACAGACAAAAGCCCGACGGGAAATTGAAAAATTTAATCGAATATGACCGCCAGTGCAGGAAAACATGCCAAATTTGCGGACCAAATTGTAAGACGCAGACTCGAAGTAGTGTGGGGACAACAAATTTAAATTTAAATTTTCCACAATTGTTAAACCACGCACGGCATGCACTGTTTCGATAGTATTATCTGAAAAAACAAAGAGACATAAATACTCAAATTATTATAAGCTTGTGTAAATGTCAGTTTTTAAATCAAAAAATTTTTTTGGTTTCAAATTGTTACATTCAAATTACCTCTTGTACGATATGTGCAAATTGCCCGAAACAAGTAATAAATAGACGCGCTTTTACTCTGGACTGAAGTTTGCAAATCTGATCTCAATATTTTCTAAAACTTTACAAATTTTATGACATCATTTACTATAAACTAAGACAAAATATGAGGTCATAAATGAACTATTATTTTAAAACAATGCTTTTTTGAATTGTAAATTAAGTAATAATAAGACCTGGAAGTTGAAAACTTTTTCGAAACCTGGCTCCAAGGCAATCGATGATTGATTGACGGAATAAAGGTCGCTTTCTTCTTTTAAAAATTCAAAATCCTTGAGAATGTCGGACTGTAATTAAACTTTTTGATTAGAGTAGACATAGCTTAGATAATTTGTTTTTTACTTTACAATAAAATTGAACATATCATACATTGACATTTATAAAAAAAATTAAAGCTATATATTATAAATCTTTAAACGTTTAAAAAAGTAATAAAAGCCAAAACAAAAAAACTTACAGATTTCAGTTTGCACTTTAACTTTCCCGAGCCGAATACAACCAATTTCAAAGCGATAATTTCGATATGTGCATGTACAAAATTTCTTTCACCGTATAATGTATTGGAGATTGGTGCGTTGGCGGTTGACTGTGAATTGTCGAGCGCACAAGCACCAATTACAATCTTGCCATTAATTGTCTGACCAGGACGATAGCATCCCTCCGAGTTATCGTTTAGTTCAATAAAAAAATCGGACAAATGTTTGTCTTTATAATTCAAAGGCTTTGACTGAAAATACATTAGAATTACATGTTTATGTGAGCAGTTAAAAGATAATTTTTTTTCTTTTAGTTTAAGCACTTTTTTATGTTTAAATCGTAAAAAAATTAACTTTACCTATTTTGAAATTAAGCGACACTTTTTGTATTTTTGAACTAAAATATGCTGAAATGACTTTGCATGAAACGTTTAGTGTATTTTTAGTATAAATTACTGCAAAACCATGCAATTGTAAAAATATGGAAGCTTAAAACTCTTTTGTGAACACCTTTTGTTCCAAAGGTTACTTTTTTCATTCTTCAACATTTTTTAAGTGAGCATTTTGATTTTAATTATAGTTGTAAAGAGGACGGTGCTATAATTATTTTACCTTTTAGGAAACAATTTATTTTTTACGTTGTTAAAATTTCAATTAAATTACGAATAAGGAAGAATCTGTTGTAATCAACGTTTTTCTAATGCATTTTTGGTTGATTATACGTTGATTGTAACAGATTCTGCCTTATTCGTAAATTAATTGGATTTTAACAACCTGTGTATGTCTATTTTGGATTAAAAAATTTAAAATTTTTACCAAACTACATTTTGCTATTCATATAAACACCCTGAAAGTTTCTAGTTAATTTTAAATGTAAGAAAGAGTTTTGAACATAGAGCCCTTAAGCTTTTATCAATTCAAACATTCACAAAACTAAAAACAATAAACAAGGAAAAAAAACAACTTTAGAAGAGAAACTCAAAAATAAGAGCTGACAAAAGAAGATAAAATTTTTGTATATAGAAATAATTCAGGGGAATAATACCAAAACATAAAATATCGTCAAACGAGCCAGCAAACAACATCCAGAGGTGCAATCAAACGACAGGGCAACAGATGAATGGAAAACGGCAAAACAGGAACAAGGAATTGGTCGACTTGAACTGCTACCAAAAAACCACCAAATCCGCCAAATCAACCAAAAAAAAAAGCGACAGCAAAAAATTTGAATTGTCATCCATATTTAAAAATGACAAGCGCAAAATTCAAAGTGTAAAAAAAATAAAAAAAATATATTTTTCTTGCAATTTAGTCAAAGGTGGTTTAAAATGAAAATGGTCCTAAGCGGAATTGCTTGTGCTGTTTTTGTCGTGAAAAAATTAAAAAAATTTTCTTTCTTTTTTACTGTCTTTTTAAATTTTTTCAAAAGAAAGCGTGTTTTTTGCCGAATTTACTTCTTTTTTTGTGTTTTTTTTGTTAAAAAAGGACAAAATCTCATCCCTGCTTGCGACACTATTATTATTATTTTTTTGTCCAAATAATACAAAATGAGGTGGTGTTTTTATTTCGGAGATTAAAGAGTCTATTTTCAACATTGGTACAAAATTAATTATTTCTATTAGATTCTCGAATTCCGTATTGTGAACAAGTCAAAATAAACCTAATTAATAATTAAAAACTTGCCATTGAACGTTTCGAAAATGTGAAACTATAATTGTACGGTAGCAAGGAATTTGCTTATGAAAACTGGAGTTTTTGAAACGGCGTTATAGTCGAATTCAACCAATGATTGCTGACTTTTTCCAGAATTTTATTTTTGTAATACTGACAATGGTTATGATCGTCAACGTCTAAGTTGACAGTTTGAAGCATGAAAGCACATGAAAATAATATTTATTAAATTTGTCAAATCGATTAAGGAATTTATTAAAAATGAGTTTAATTATGAAAATAATCTATTGACAATTCAAAAAAATAAAAGAAATCGTGATGAAATACTATCTTAATGTTAGTGTGCGTGTATTGGATTTTCATAAGTCATTACGTTGGAACAACTGATTGCTCTCCTTTGAAAGCCTACTACCATTTAGTTTCTTAATAACTTAATGGTTTCTATAAACCGTTTTATATACAGCTGCGATCAGCCATAAACTTATTTAAATTCATTTCTACCCTATGTTTCATTGCAAATAATGCTAAACGCTCGTAACACCATGTCTAGTTATTGTTTAGATTGGCATTTAAATTATGATTATTACAACGTTAACAACATTTTTTAAATATAAGTGTACGATACGGAAAAAGACTGTTGAAATAAACTACTGTAAATTTTTCTCAGCCTTACTTCGACAATCCAAATGTAATATTTTTGTTGTTTAAAAACTAATAAACATAGCTTAAAAACGGTCAATGTCCATGAAGTTTTTAGGATTATTACTGTACATTATTGAAGAAGGGTATACACGTATTGAAGCTCAAAAAACAATTTGAGTTTCTTTGAAAAACAAATGAAAAATGTTCGTATTATCAAATCAAATATTGATGCTAAACTAGGATTTTTTAAATAAGAATAAAGTTTTACATACTTATTGAAATGACATGTATTTATCCCGTATATACTACTGCTACGTTCTTGTCCAAAAATCAGTACCCCTTGCTAAAGTATTATGTTGACCTTAAACTTCATAATATTTATTCACAAACTAAATAAGCGCACAACTGTAAAAATGGGCTACATTAAAAAATTCGATACTTACACAATACAATTTTTTGACTTGGTCATTATTGAAATTTAAAATATTCTACTTTCCAAAAATTGCAAACAAAAGAGACCACCTCAACCTTTTTTAATGCCTTATAAATGATTTTTTAAATGACTCAACCCTAGCAAAAATGACAATAACGAGTAATTTTCTTAATTTTTATTCAAGAAAATTTGTTCTGAACATTTCAGCATTTAAATATACATACTTTTCAAGCTTTGGAACAAACACTTATTTCTTTCAAAATAAACGTAAATAAATATAATATGTTGGCCTGAAATCTCAAAGAAATGCAATCTTTAAATAACATTTTTCCCATACACATCAGTAAATCAGACCTTCAAAAAAGAATAAAAAGAAAATATAGGGAATAGGAAAGCCTTTAGGAAACCCAAATTTCCGATACTTTTTATTTGTCATAATAATTTGCTTGTTTGTGGTTATAATACATAATATTGTTGTCATTTTTAATGATAATAAATAGTGTATACAAAGTTATAGAGACAAAAATTGTTTTTGTCCTTAAAAGTTTTTTTAATAAAAATGGAACTTTTAAATTATATAATGAAAGCGTAATGTGAATTTTTTTTTTCACCATCAGTAATCAATGGTATGATAAATGGCTCCTATTTTTGTTACTCTATTTTTGTATCCAAAAAAAAAAAGTTTAAGATTTTAGAGTAAAATGCAAATAATCACGGATGAGTTGAATAAACGGCTTGATCCAATTGCTATTTGATAATATACGTTTAAAAATATTTTAAAGCCATAAAGGACACGAAATTAATAAAAAAAGGCTTTTAAAATTATTAAGATTCAAAGTTCTTTTTTTTCCTGAGGCATTCTCGTCGGAAACAGAAAAGTGTAAAACAGAAGAGCATATTTTTTTGTGGAATAAATAACTCATAATGATTGGGCTTAAGTTTTGCAAAAAATTTTCGACGTTTAAATTTGTGGTTATTGATGGGTGTTAGACATGTTAATGTATCCCAATGTTTTTAACAAACAATGAATCATGTAATCTTTTTACGTGACCGCATATTTGGTCTAAAATTGTGCTACAAATCTGCAATACCACCATTTTGTTAACCTTTAGTTTTTTGACAAAAATTTTGTGGAATTCTGTTTTTTTACAAATTTTTTTGAATATTTTTTTATAAACAAAAACGAATGAAATAATATATAAAATTTAATTTTAACTTTACTAAAAATACGCTTTTACTATAAAAGTATTAAATTACAGACCTGCTTGGTAATTTCTGCACGACAAAGATGAATACATCTATATTGTTTATTTTCATTAGTTTTCAAATTGACGCACTGGCAATACCAATTCAGTTTTGTAAATATTGGGCAACGTATAATGCAAGCGATTTAAGTATTGATGTTTTAAATTTTTTTGGTTAGTTGACAATTCACAAATTAAAAAAAAAATTTTAATTTCGTTGAATCTAAAAAATAAAAATTAAAAAAAAAAATTTTTTGCAAATAATGTTTGAAGTTGTTTGAGGCTTATGAGGCAGCAACAAATTTTTAGTCGATATACGGACTTGAGTTTTTTTTACTTGAAAACCGAAAAATATTCTAAACTATAGTTACGCAAAATACTATCTCGTTTTTCAACAAACAAAATTTTTTTTTTGACATTTGTAAATTGCTTGAAAGACTTTTCTTAATTTACATATTATTATAGGTGGGAATGTTTCAAAATCAGCCAACTTAAATAATTATTTTGTGGAGGTTAAATATCGCAGCTTGATGAGCGATATAATGATATATAAAATATGGAAAAAGTCGTATATAGTCTTCAACGAAAATTATCCTAGGAATTTAATTGTACCGCAAAAGCAGAATAAATTGAACAGATGCTCAGATTGCCCGTGGAAAGTAAGAAACATTTGAATACCCTATCCAATAATTTTGTAACAGCAAAAAGCGTTTAAAGAAATGTTAAAATATTCACAAATCGTTTGCAAGGGCGCTTCTAATAGAGCGCAGAGTTTTGTTTTTTATTTAATTTTTAATTAATTATCAAATTTTAAATTTTTGTTACAACATAGTTTTAATCTCCCTCAAAATTTGCTTAATACCCCAAGAGGAGAGCTTTTATTAGGAAAGGGCATCTAATTAAGGGATTACATATCAAAGAGGGCTAGTTTCGTGAACAAAAAGTAGGTTAACTTGGGTTATTAAACCTATGTATGTAATTGCAAATAATAAACAAAATAATAATTCAAAAATTTTTATCTTAAATTAAATAATCCTAATCTTAAACTATACACGAACTCAAAAAACTAAGACTATTTAAAAATAACGCAATGCGTTATAGCATAAAAGTTTTTTGAAATTTTGGAATTTTTATACCGATAAATTAATTTGGAGGTGATTAAGAATAAAATTTGAAGAATTATATTTTTAGAAGGTATTTTCGGTTTGGTATTTGGTTTTTTTTTGGTAAATTTTAGAATATTTTTATATATTTTGCTAGTTTTTTAATGTGTGTATATATTATTTTTGATTAGTACAATTGAACGTGTAAAAATTATTTTGGTAAAAGTTCAATTGCATAATTTATTGCTTTAGCTATATAAAAATTTTTTGGCTAAACAAGTTTTGCATTTTTTGTTTGATATCTAAGAGATCGTGATTTCGAATTTTTTTTTGAGTTTTCTGCATAAAGACTTTATTTTTAGTTTTAGCCGTTTTTATATGTATGTTGTTTATTTTTTATACTTTATATAATTTTATGGCATTCGCCACAACTTTGTTAAAAAGAAATTTTCAGTGGAGCACATCTTACAATAGCAACGTTCTGAGCATCAACTTTACGTCTAGTAACGATAGTAATACACTTTTCGCTAACTTAAAATTCGTTTTGTCTCGCGACTTGAAAACTCTAACACATGTAACAATAAACATACTAGCAAATTACAATAAAAATGCGATTTTTAGACCTTAACTTATTTACGCTCAGAAATCAAAGACAAATCATTGGAGTATAAAAATATAACATTACGTCTGAAGCCGTTTGCAAATGTTCTCAACTTCACTGATAAATATCACATTGACGATATAACCTGCACTTTATAAATCCTTAACAATGAAAAGGCAGCTAATGAAAAAAATCATATGAAATTTTTTTTAATAAAACAATTGATCTGTTGTAATTTAGACATTTATTTGTATTAAAATATTCTCAATGTAATGATCATTTAAACATAAAAAGTCACACAAAATACTAAAAAAATGTTGCAAAATGCGATACATATTGTATTATGCAAGCGCTTTAATAAACATTAATTAACTTGAAGATGCCTATTTTAGAGATTCTTAGAAACGCCCCTTTTTGAAAAATAACATTTTTTAAGCATAAAATTGGAAGTAAAATTATAATGGCCCCCTCGTAAGCTCATCCACAATAATCAATTTTTTAAATTAACGAAACTCCTCCAAAATATGGCTTGGGCTTTGGAACTACAGAGCAAAATCAAAAGAAGGATTGTTGACTCATAATTCATTCCACGACAATCAGATTTTTAATGGTGGAAGTTGGGTACTGTGAACATATTCTAAAATATGTGCTCCGACCAGGGAATACTAATAACAATTATAGTGAATGACGCTTGCAAATTCTCAGTTAGTTGAAAAAAATTCAATAATATTGAAATTGAAATGGTTCAAACAATTACCATAGAAATATTAATTTTATACGTGAATTATATTATGCAGCATTACAAATCAATAAATAATTATAAAAAACTTCAATAGCACAAAACACTTATGGAATTAAAAAAAAATATATATTTCTTTCTTAACAGATTGCTAAATATAAATTGCTTATTGCTAAATATTTCAAATAACCAACAAAAAAAAAGTGTATACTTGAAATACCAAAATATTAGAAATACTACTGAACATACAAACAATGAGTAAAAACACAAAACAAACTCATATTAGAGAAATTATTTTCCATTTGAGAATCAGCAAAAGTCTCAGTTTAATTCAATTTTACGCATCGCATTTGCTGGTTTTGTATTAATCTAAATATCTAAGCTAAGCAGTCCTTAATGACATGCGGTAGGTCAAAATTATTAGAATAAGTTATTAAAAATTATCGTATTGGCGGCTGTGCATTCTTAGCCACACGTTACATAGTCTCAAAGTAAGCACTTTAACTTTGGGAATGCTTTAAATCTGATTGCATGTCAAAATCCAGTCGTTCGATTTTTTCAACAAAAAGAGGCGTCAAATTTGTAATGTTTTTAATAAGTGCGTTTTTGCCCGCCTTTTTCGTGAAATTGTGACTGACGCCTAAAATCATTGAAAGTCTTAACTTAAAAAAAAAACTACGGTGTATGTAAAACAATAAAAAGACATTTTTCATTATGTATCGTATTGTTCAAAATGATACGAATGTACGATACTTGCCATCGTTCAAACAAACCTTCTTGTAATTTAAGTTGTAAAAACATTTCTGATACTTAAGCAAATAGTAACTATTAGACAACAAATTTTGTAACGTGATAAAAACAACGCAAGGACAAATAATGCTCGAAAATGTGCAATAAAACAAAAAAACTTTTAAAAAGCATTCACAAAGTCTATCAAAAAAAAGACAAGAAAAAATAGAGAATCAAGTGATTTGATTGTTTTACAAGGTGTTACAAAAGAGACAAACAAAAAAATAAAATTTAATATTGCGGCGGCTTAAATTATCTAAAAATTATCGTTTCACTCCAAAAATAACTCCAATGTAAATGATCAACTCGTGCATTGTCATAAAATGATCACTAAATATAACGGTAACCAAAAAAAATAAAGAAACATAATTTCATCGCTTCTATTGTTAAACAAGAAATCCGCTCATGTATACCACCATTCCGTAAAGTCTAAAAAAATGGTCCAAAAAAGCCGTACCTACTAAAAGTTAAAGAACACACTGTATTCAAAAAAATATTCCCCACAAAAAACGTTTTCAATTAGCGTAAAATGACTTAAATAATAAACGTGATACGCATCAAACCAATAAAAACATCATAAATTTAAATCATCAACCGTTTTATAGTCGGTTTCATAAACTTACACAACCAAAAATAGTATGTCGCCTTTTCATTCACAAAACTCCCCGACATTAGTATGACAATTTGATATTAAAAAAATCCCAAAATAAACCAAAGAATGTTGAATAATTAGAAAGTATGTTTTACAAGCTTTTGTCGGCATATTCTTAACGCAAATCGAAGGTTATTTTCTTTCTGAAAAATCACATTCCCGACGACTAAAGCTTAATGTTTAGAATGTATCCGTATATAATAATTTGGCAAAAAATTTTGAGTAAATTATTTGACAATTATGACCATCCTTGATTATATTGCAAAAATATTCAAATCGACCATAAAAATTTGCTTTGCTATCAACTTGTAACACAAAAAGTGCCGATAAAAATACAGAAAAAAGTACAAGGAGAGAAGGAATCACAAAGTAGCATACGTAAGAGAATTTCATTTTCACAGAATTAAATTCAGATAAAAAAAACCGCAAGAACTTGCAATTACGACAATTGGGTGAAGAAAATAAAAAAAACAATAAATATAGTTATATGCATGCATCCTCCGTGACTTCTAATTCCAAAAACTTACTTAGCACTTCACCAAAGTTATACATCTCAAATAAGAATAAGTAGGACATGGCCATAAAAATAAAAAAAAACATTTAGTTAAAGTAGGAAAATTTGAAACTCTCCAAAATTTCTAAAGTGTAAAATAAAAAATTGTTCAACAATATAAATTGTCGTCGTTGAGATTAGAAATTCTCGCTCAAAAGGTCGCATAAAGTGTGCGAAACAACATCTCGACTGCCGCGCACCGTCAGTCGGAACATCTAAATTCGTTTAGTTAAAGTGATCAACATGGAATGAATTCAGAGCAAAATAAGCCAAGGACAATTAAATAAAAAAAATTTTACGCCAAATTCAAATTTAACACCAACCAAAAATCGCCGATCTTTAGCCACAACTCAATTTTATAAATAAAACACTAAACAAACCTTTGCCTGCTTATTTGGCTCTAAACGAATGAGAGCCCCAATCTGAGCGACTTGAGTACGAATAATACCGGCGCAAACAAAGTTTTCAGGGTTCGGATCCACGTTCACTAATAAACGGGCGCCGAGGCCATTGAGCTAAATCACTCAGCATATAACAACTATTCACAATAAATCACAAAAAAAACCTTTGTCTTAATTTCTTCTACGTCGATGGGATACTTTGCGGCAAATATTTTTTGTCCTTCCTGGGATGGTCTGAAAATAAAAAGAATATTAATAAAAAAATAATAATATACATTTAGGATCTCTTGAATAATTGTTAAAAACTTAAAATGGTTTTTTGTTAAAGCACATAGAAATATAAGCTTATATACATACCATACAAAATATAACAACTCATTTAATTATTATAACACTCAAATGACACTATAATCATTCTGCAATGTGACATTTGCTCAAAATGGCGTTTTGACTTCAAAGCAATACAAAGCAGTTGTTATTTAGAAACGGTTCTTTTCAATAAACATTACATTTGACGTATTAGCTTCTCCAAAAAAATCATTTAAATGAAAAAATAAACAATTACTGGCTGAGTTGCTTCCAGCGAGAGAAGAATTGTTCGGATGTCATTTCGGTTGATTCAAAAAATTTGCTGATAAAAATTGGCAAATAGAAAAACTTTGAAAATTTCACGGTTTCACCTCCCTTTGAACTGAAACTTAAAATAATATAACAAAACATATTAAAAAATGGGCAAAACATACGTATAGGTAAAACTGATGTTGGCAACAGGAGACTTTTCAAATTCCTGGAAGCAGATAAAATTGACGAGTTGTTGGACTTGTGCGCCCGCCTCTACAACATTGTCCACAGGCTTTGCCTAGAAAGGAGCAATCGCAAAGATTCTATTATCATTAACAAAACGCTACCTGACAAATCAATTGCGACGACAATGGACCGGGACAAACGACAACGACGTTGAAGTCGCAAAATCCCACCCCAATTTTATTGCCGTAAAACATGCCTAGCCTGGCTAAATTAGCACGGGTTTCTAGCTTGAAGCCAATTTGCAAAACATCGTCCTCGTAAATGACGCCGGCCGGCTTGAAAATAAACCTAAACGCGGAAAAAAATATATGATTGAATATTATGAATGACAGATATATAAAACATTATATGCACACGTGTGGCAGAATAAAAAGAGTAAAAAAGTTACAAACTGCGCTATAACTATGATTATTGTATTGAAAAAAATCCCAACTAAAACTTGGTAAAAATTTCAAATAAATTTATGATTAAACAAATAAAAAATACTTTGAATAATCGGAAATGTTAGCAATCACAAAGGAATCTGCGGAATTGCTCAGCCCATTTTCATTCCCATTCGCATGTGATCCATTGATACTTGAGTTCAAACTTCCAAAAATATCAGCTAGTTCACTAGAAGAATTGACTGAAGTGTCGGCTGTCGCGCCATTATCAAAATCCACCAACTGGCTGGATTGAGTCGAGTTCTGAAATTGATTAAAAAATAAAATCCAAATTAAATATTAGAAATATTTCCTTAAAATGATATTTTCTTATATTTCAAAAAAATAATTTTCTAAAACAATTTATACGAACAACTAAGAACCGGTCGAAAATATAAGGTAAAAAAAGTTTAATGAGTAATTATAGTTCCTTATTTATGAATCATCTAATGAAATAAAAAAGTGAAATTCTAAAAAAACGCCAAACATAGTTTTATTTCAGCTTTATTTCTATAATTTTCGTAAGCGTATAGATTTTTAGATTGAACGTAGTTAAACTTATGTCATACAATAGCTTCACGCATATTTTCAGGCTTGCTTACCATAATATACAAAAAAAAAAAAATTTTTTTTCTTTTGAATGTAACCAATTTTGGCGAAAAGAATTTTTAACGTTGGAAATGTAAAACACAACAATTTGGAGGCAAAAAAAGATGTAGGTATGTAGCTGTCGCATAAACCATTTATTTGGAAATTCCTACCTATACTAAAAAAGGTAAAAAACAAAAATGTTATCCGCATTTGAAAAAAGTAATCCGCATTTTAAAATTGTAATCATTCATATTTACTATAGCATTAAAAATCGAATAATAGACCAAAAAACTACGATCCTATATTAATTTTGTAGATTCTTTACAAAATAAAACATAAAAGAAGGCCGATATTAGCCACAATTTGTAAAACAACATATTTAAAGTCATAAATAGTTTAAGGCCGGAAGTGCTTAATTGCATCATTTAAAAACCTATAAAATGAAGTGAAAGCTCTGAAATATTTTTAATAAAACAATACTAATTAAAAAAGACAAACCGGTCGTTGATTTATAACGGCAGAAGGCACATGCTTCTTTTCGGCAACTTGATTCTCCAACTCCTCCACTTGTGGCTTTGACTTTTTCAATTTTGCTAACAAACTGCTTTCCTTCTCAGGGAACTGTGGCATCTCTTCCAAAATCTAAAAATGGCAAATAAAATTTGTTGAATATAACAGACTAAAAAATAAAAAAACCGTTGCAAGGACGTCAGGCGACGCAACTTTACTCAAATGCAAATATTCTACTGCGCGTTGCTGCAATTCCGCATCCGGATTTCTTAGGTTATGATCCGTCTGCAGGACGTTTTGTATATGGTGTTTGATCTCCGGGAAGAGATTACAAAACTTGACGTAGGTCGTCAGTAAAAGACAACGCGTGGAAATACTGCACAAACAATACTTGCTGTGAAGTAACTCAAATTGAATTAGAGGACTAAAAAATAGATATTATTGTTATTTAATAAAAAGCCAAATCATTAAAATATACCTGGACCGTGGATCACCAGCAATTAAATTTCCGAACTCGCCCAAAATGTAGCCGCCAACTTTGACCATATTTTCATGGCATGCCGGCCTTTGCAAAGCCTCAAATACAGTTTTGGAAGCGTAGCCTTGAACGTCCTCCCGATTCACAACAATCTAAAAAAAATATACAATTATTCGACAAAATACTATAGGACGTTTTGTATATGGTGTTTGATCTCCGGGAAGAGATTACAAAACTTTTATAATATAATTGAAGCAAAGGAAATTAAAAATAAAGTATAGCGTCAATCATGAGAGCTCAAATGTCATAAACAGTTCAATGTAAAGCTTTAATAATATATGGATAAAGCATGCTTTTTCAATCAAACTTAAAGAAATTTTTTTACTCACAAAAATTTTAGACATTAAACGAAATTAGGAAATATCTGCGTAAAAATGGCAAAGATATTTTGATTGAAAAAAGTTACTTAGAACAAAAGCGGCAAAAATGCAAAACTAGCGCATAATAATTCAGTAAATTTTGTATATTCGTAAAATAAAAGCTAAAAACTAGTAAAAGTAAAAACCAAAAATAAAAATTACCTGAATAACACGATACCACACTTCCTCCGACACATAATCGCCGGCGATTCGAATCAGTTTGAGAATCACGTCAACGTACCAGGTGTAATCGGTCGCATACTTCTCGGCCAAAATAGCCACTTTGAGTACCATTTCTTCGCGAATCGAGTAGTCAGCTACTTCTAAATACGTTAGCATTTCCGCAACAATATTTTCGGCGTTTATGCGATCGCACATCGCGTAAAGCAGGTCGACGGCGCGCTGCCGGACGCTGACGTCACGCTCCGTCTTCAACGAATTAATGATTGTCTCCTGATGTTTTTTGACAGCATCGTGCGAGAATTCAGACGTCGCAAGCCAACACATTGATTCCAGAGCTAAATATCTGCAAAAAAAACGTCTTTGAGGAACAATACAACTTCAGAGATTAGTACATCAACCTTATTAAAAAAAAATAAAAATAAAAACCACTTTGAATTTGCTTTAAATTAATTAAATAAAAAGTTAAAAAACAATATAACAAAACTAATATTCAAAAAAGCCTAACATTTTTGGAAAAAATACACTATAAAAATACAAAATTAAAAAAAAATTTTCAATATATTTTTTATCAAATGCAGGACTGAATTCGAGTATAATTAATATCTTGAATATAGAATTCAAAATTAAGCAGATGTGTCAATTAGTACAGCAACATCGGTTTAAAAATAATCAATTAAAATAAGAACCTTAAATTAGTTTCGCGGTGCGACAAAAAGGTTCCCAATTGATTGCAAGCCCTAACTAGCAAATTCGGCTCGCTGTCGTGGTGAATAATCAGGGCAATCGCCTCAAACAGCACAGCATTCTTTGCATTGGCGTGCTGAACCTTTTTCGATTTTGGTGCGTCTTGCGCTTTATTTAAAATTCCTTCTAGGCATTCGAGAAGCCGTGTACGATAACCCGGATTTCCTACAATTACAAAAAAAAATACAATAACAACTAAACAAAAAAAAACTCTACCAGGTGGCGGGTAGTTCTGCAAGAGTCTGAGTAATTTTACACACAACCAAGGAGCTGGTACAAAGTAATACGTGTAATCTTGAAGATCGGTATACGTCGACGTAACGATCTGCAAACAAAATATTTTAAACAGCAATATCGTCAAAAAATAAATTATAACTTTTTCGACCGCACATGTCAGCGAAAGTCACAAAAAAATTATAAAGAAAATATAACTCGACTGAGACGTGAAATAGCCAATGAAATACAGCCCTTATACTCTTCTGGCCACTTCTTGGACAAAGCTTCAATTAAAGACGCAGCTGCGGTCACAACGCCCTTAAATGATTTATTCCAATATTTTTAAAATTATTAAAAAATTTAAAAAATTAACCAAGTGCGAGTCATTTAATAAGTGAATAATTCGCACCGAATACTCGCTATGCAGGAGAACATCATTCGAAGTCCTAAACAATTTTAAAAGACAGAGCGCCGCGCTTTGCTTAACAAAATCGATTGTGTCACTAAAAAAAAATTATAAGAATAGAAAAACAAAAGTAAAAAAAGTTAAGCGTAATTTCAACAGTTTTTAGAAAATTTTACAATAAGCGGTAGATTCAGCCGGCTACTATTGTAGCAATCATACAAAAATAATTGAAAAAAACTTGCCCTGAAGTTAACAGTTTTGCCAAGTCATGCGCAAAAGCTTCGCACATGTCTTTGGAGCCGATGTTTGAAATGCATTGTAAAGCAAGGTTAACATGCACAGGGTTGCACGACGAAATGTCATTTTTAATTGACTGAATAATGAGTTTGATCAGCTCCGAGTTGAGATTGATGAGCACAGAAATAAAGAGATACCCCTTAAACAAATAATCAATAAAAATTAAAATTAACCAACAACAAAAAAGAAGTGAACATGCTTGAGATATTGGCTAGTGTCAGTTATTTTATTTTATATTAGCAAACTGTCCTTATTTATTCTTCAAACAATTAGTTGTAAATGGAGACATTATGTTACGGCGCAGTCCCCAATCCTTGTGATGTAAACTTATTAATTTCAAAGCATAGATAGCTCACAACATTCTTAAATCATAAAACTACATTTACCAGAATCAAAAATAAAATAAGCGGGTTCAAACATATAAAATAACATTGAGAAAAAACATTCCAAATGCCAAAAAAAAAGACTTTCATTTATAAACTCTTAATCATTAATATCATAGCTTTCATTTGAGTTCCAAAATGAATCCAACAAATTTTACAGCAACTTGCAAAATTTTAAAATCCACAAAGATACTAAAATTACCTTTTTGATTTCAAAATTTTTGTCAAATTACTCTTTAGGTTACTGTAGAAGCATGAACAAAAAAACCGCGTGGACCATTTTGAACCCAAATAAAAGCTCTGATTAATATCAATAGTTAATGAATGCAAAGCATTAGATTGAAAAATAAAAACTACTATCTACAGCAGAAAACGAAAATAAACAATTGATTACAATCTGTTTCTCGGTGTATTTATTCGACGAGAGCAAATTGACAGCTTCCATATGGCCAAAGTCGATATCATGGCCAAGTAAAAATATGAAAAGTAACTTGCACACGTATTTCTTCTTTTGATAGCCGTCCAATGTGCGATCGCCTTAAATATACAAAAAATATAAAATCCCTAAATAAAATATTAAATAGAAAGAAAAGTACCCTTAAATTTTGAGCGAATATTTGCCAACTCCTTGTTAATTCTCTTCAATTCGGCCTCTTTGCTTTTACAGTTGCGAATGTCGGAGATGAAAACGGCCAAACCGCGCATTCCATCACCTTTTACGGCTGGCATTATGAATCGTCCTCAAAGGATACAACTCGCAGCAAAAAAAAGAAAGATTTTTTTCGCAACTAAACTTAAATATGTATGGAAAAATTGTATACTGAGTAACAATATGAAATATATGTGTATACGCATACAATAAAATGGTTAACGTTAAAGGAGTTTAAAACCAAACACAAATATAATTGTAAGAAAAATTGTTCACAATTAAAAAAATGTAAAAAATTGACTGATTAGCTATGCATGAAATCTGTTTTATTGGACTTGCCGACGAGAAAAAGTCAATTTGTGGGCAGAACGCCACGGCAACTTTAAAACTTTTCTTTAGATAATCAGGCTAATCCGCTTAAAACGAAATATTTTTTTAAGATAAATTTAAATATTCTTTTAAACATTTTGCTTTGCAACTGTGCAAAAAAGATTTGCGCAGCTTTTTTTTTGCTACGTTAAAGTAATTGTGTTACGATTAAATTTAATTTTCTATATCACTTGCTAAACTCCAGTTTATTTTCTCCCCCTCCCAGAATTTCCCTAAGTTTTCGCCTCTAATAAAACACCTAAATGTGTTGACAACTCAGTAGAATTGATGTTAAAGGACTGGATTAATAAATTGGAAAAGTTTCAAAAACACTGTAAAAACCAATGTCAAAAAAAAACAAATCATATATACATACCAGAGCTTTCATTTAAGTCCAAAATCAGTCTTCAGTTAAGCTTCAGATAAAGCTTAATTTATAGAGATACTATTGTCAAATAAGAGAGACAGACAAAAAAAGAGTTTGTCGGACAACATTAAGGACGTGTGTATGAAATTACGTCAATAGCGATATCAAGAAACTCATAGTCACATTGTAGTGAGTCATTACTGTTTATACGAAAAGCCACCTCAATAATCAAAAAAATTTTTAAAATTTAACAATTTCTTTAATTTTTTCTTACTAAAACCGCGAAAACTTACGGTTTATTTCAACATTATTAAAAGGTTTGCAATCTGTACATTACACATTTATAGTGTAACTATACTTTTCTCATACTACGACCTCTGTAATGTTTAAAGATGGAGGCCTGTCATTACATAGGTCGGGGGAAATATAGTGAAAGATCCTATAAAGATGGCGTTTGACACACCACGCTCAGAACGACAGTTTTTAAGCCAATTAAAAGTCAGTATTGTGTTCAATATAGCCAACACGGCCGACTGAAGAGACAGATACGAAATTAAAAAGAGAGGTTAACAGTAGTTGGCAATATTCATATAAACCTTTACTACAATAATTCAGATTAATTAATACATATTACTCATGTCATACACAGCCGATTCGAATTCTGACTACCACTACACATAATAATGTTGATTTATTGAATTGTAAAACAAATATCAATAAAATATTATTTATATGGAAAATCATTTCAATATGTTATAATTTTTCAGAATTTATTTAATATTAATTTATTTAAAAAATGTTTAATAAAAAAGAGAATTATTAAACTGTGAGGTAAAACCCGTAAAAACAAATAATAACACTGCACATTTTTGCATTCAATTCATTAGTCAACCATTTTTTTTTTATTAGCTGAGGCTGAATGATGATTGGGGCTTGTCGTCGAACAAAATTTCGGTACGTCGACCGCCTCCAAAACCAAAACTTGAATCGTGAGGCGGTGAAGCAAATTTATTATTGTTCTGTAAAAATGCGTCGGAATCGGACGACGACAATTGATCATTTACCATAACGCCTAAAGACAAAATTTTTGACATAAAAGCCTTTTGTAAATGTTAGGCTATTGCGTTTGTACTAATAAAGTGAAAAAAAAATTTTTTTTTAATAAAAAAATTGCGCGAAAATAAATATTACAAACATTTGAATACATTGTTAAATAAACAAACATCAAACTGCAGTTAGCTTCTACTTCTTCTTTTTTTTTCTAATGGAAACCGTAACGTACTTATGTGTTGTTTTTTTTTTAAAGAAAAAAGAAAATAGTTTGTTAAACCAAAAGTTTGTTGAATACACTAATTTTACAAATTTATTTTAATTACAACTAAAACCATTGTTTAACAAAAAGTAAAGATTTCTTCGACTCTTTTCAATAACTAAAATTTGTACAGCCGTTTTAGCCATAAAATTTACATATAAATGTTTACGGCTAAACTACGGTTAAAGACTCGGTGATCAACAGGTGATAAAAGAATTCTTAAAAGTTTTGCAACAATTTTTGCAGCTGTTCGAAAAAATCCAGCATAATCCAAAGCAGTTTTCAACAGCAGTTTTTTGAGTCTTTTGCTGAACTGACTTGGTGAATGTGTTCAAATATTAATAGCCTTACCCGAGTCCTCATAAAACGTGTTAACAACGTTTGAACGCCCTTGACCATACCCTGGGTCATTGGGACCGAATGGAGCGGCAGGCTTTATCTGTTGTGTCAGCCCGGAGTTTGCATTTGTATTGGGCGTAGCGGGTTGGTTTGACGGTTTTTGATTATTCAATTCGTATATTTGACGGAACGCATTTGTAGCAATATTTTGTGTTGTTGGCAGGCCGACGTTCGACTGATTTAAATAGGTGGACAACGCTTGACGATACGCGTCGGAGGCGAATATTGTAGACGCTAAATAATGGATTGTTTACAGATTACAAATTTATTTATTGTAATTGATATTCACTTGCGGAACATATTTTTTACACCATTTTAGTAATTATCAAATCTTAGAAATAAAATTTGAAAATTGTTTGACTATATTTTAGAGAATAGTAAAAAAGCATAGTTTGAGCCTCTGATTAAATTTACTAAATCAATTTTCACTCCGCCAGTTGTCATTAATTTTAAGTTTATTTCAACCGGCAAACTATCTCTTCTTAAAACCACATATTCATTGTGGCGATTCATACTTACATGGTGTTGGCATAAAATTTGGGTAAGCGTTAGTCTTTTGTTTTGTTGTTTGGTCGCTGACGAGACGATTGACCGGGTTGGCGGGAGCTATCGCTGCTAATTCTGAATTGGAAGCAAATCTAAAATGATCCGAGTCCAAGTCCTGGGCCGACAATTTTACATTTGCGCTGTTGATTGGGACGAGTTGTTGGCTCTCCGACGAAGACAGGCCGAAATTGGCCGCCAATTTGTTGTTGTGTAAGAGTGGTTGGGTTGGGAAGGTTGGCGTAACGACGTCTTGGCTGATTTTGGGAGTAATAATTAGATGGAAAATATTTTTGATACGTTTGTTCAGGTTGAGAGAGAATTTGTTGTTGTTCTTCATATTGATTGTCTGTAAAAATAAAGAAATCATTACAATGTATTACTTAACTAGCACTATGCTATTATTTTGGGATCATACAAATATTATTTTTAAAATTTTTGATACTTTAAGACCGCGCATTAACTGTTGTAAATGAATACGTCGCAAATTGACATTGTGACTGCCACTCATTAGCTTTAATTACAATTCCTAACCCCAATAATTCTAATTATTTTTAAAATAACTATGGCCCAATAAATTTGAACATACAATTGCCCTGTTGTTTTACGGGTTGATACGACGAAACGCCTTGCGTCCGCCTGGGCATGAATTGAGAGACCGCCTATAAGAATGAAAAAAAATTATCAATAAATTTTTATTCAATTGTTTTGTTTTTTTAAATGTTGGAAAAAAAAAGAAGAGACAAAACGAACGCGTCTAGAGTATCCCAAAATTGGCAGAATTAGTGGTCCGATTCCGTCGATGATTGAATTTGCATACTTTACGGGCACCACCGAGCTAATCGGGTCAATTGCACTGGCAAAGCTTGTGAGTGAACTGGCGGCGGACTAAAAATAATATGGCCTTTATTAATAAAAACCTTAATTAAGTATTTTTTTAATTTTGAAAGAGTTTTGGAGAAAAATGTTTTGAGTTAGTTTGTTTAAAATTTTGGGCAATGATAAGCCACAAATATTTTATAATAAGTTTAGACGCCAATATCAGTAATGTTTAACACCTATTTTAAGAGTTATACACAAGCTTAAACTAATATGTTAGGCTTAGGCTTATGCACGGGACTAAAATTTGGAAACAAATTTAATTGAAAGCTAATTGTATTATTTACACTAATCAATTCTCAAACAACTGCGCAACGATTAAAATTAGGAGTCAGTTTGTTTGAACCTATAAATAAGACGAAATTTGCCCACACACACACACACACACACACACACACACACACACACACACACACACACACACACACACACACACACACACATTGCTCAAACGACAATTCTCTGCTAAACACCAAAATTTTAGCCAAATTTGATAAGCCTTGCACATATCAAAAAGTGCACTTACTTTCAGGCTTGCATTAGGTCCAGCAGCAGCCGATTCAGCTGCGCTTGCTGCAGATGCTGATACAGGGTCCAGTTGTTGTTGTGTGTTGTTTGCTAAAAAAAAAAACATGTGACTTACATATTATATTGTTAAACCAACCAATAAGCTTACCGGATTTTAAATCTTCTTCTTCCGCTTCTGGGATGCCTAAATTATGCGTGTCTTTACCTCTTTTGTGTTTACTCGGATTTTTTAAGGCCGGATGTTGAGACGGCTTTGGTGAAGAGGACTCGGACTCCAGCTTAATTATGGTAAAATTTTTGTATTCCTTCAACTGCTCATCATCATCGTCCTCATCATCGTCCTCATCGTAATCCCTTTGCTCTTCTACCGTAGTAGTTGCTGTGGTTGTTGTCGGCGCTTTTGTTGTTGTTTTGGCGGATGACTTTTTCTTTTTAGTTTTTTGCTTTGGTGTTGTTTCCTTTGTTGTTGTTGTTGTTGTTGTAATTGTTGTGTTTGGTTCTTCTCCAGATCCATCATCTAACAAGTCCTTGTTAGTGTTATTCTCTGAGACTGCCATAATAGCACTTTGGCTTTCAGTTGTACTAGTATTGGTGGTGGATGGAATTTCTGTTTTATTTTTCACTGGCCAACATTTGAGAAGGTTTTGCTGTTGTACTGCTTACTGGATTGTTATTTTCAGTGATGTTTCCCTTGTTCTCTTTGGCATTGGTCGTCTTATTGCTCGATTTGGGTTTTGTCTGACTTTTTGTTGTCGATTTACTGTAGTGTGAAAGTATATACTGCTCCTCGTTGAGAACATCTTCAATATTAAAAATCAATTCTTCTGTTTCCTTCTTCACGGCTGCAAGACTTTTTGTTGTCGTTGTTGTTATTGTGCTACTCTCGGTCTTATTGCCTTCTTTTGTTGTTGTTGTTGCTATTTTGCTTACTGTAGTAAACGTAGTTTTGCTTACTGTAGTTGGCGGCGTTCCGCTTACTGTAGTCTCAGTTTTCTTTTTTGAAGCCTTTTTGCCGGGTTTTTTTGGTTTTGCTGTGACAGTGGTTTTCTCTTTTTCTTCTTCAACTGTTGGCGTAGTAGAAGAATTATCTTTTTCTTCGGAATCGTCTTCAATGTTTTCTTCCAAACTTTCATCTTTATCAACAGTTACTTTCTTCTTATTTTTCTTTTTCTTTTCTACCTCAACCTTAGGGGTTGTTATGCTTTCTGATGTTGTTGTAGTTGTTGATAGCGTCGTTGTCTCTCTGAGTCTTGGCAAAAGCTCCAAAAGCTTTTTTTCATTAATTATCTTACTTGAGCTGGCGTCAATTCCATTAGGCAAAGCGCCGCTTAAGCCCAAAGAGCCGCCAGAAAACAATGGAAATCTATTCTGGCCGGTCCCAAAAAAGTTTTCATTATTTCTCAAAGCTTCAAGCTCGCTATCTTTGTCAAGAGTTTGCAGGCGGAGTTGTTCATCAGAAGGCGCGTTTGGTTGTGCCATTCGATTTAATAGACGACCCCATAATCCAAGGGCTCTCCGTATGGGATCGGCCAACACCGATGTACCCGCAAATCCATCCCTAGGCGACCCGTAATATTGTGCCGCACAGCCGCAAATAACAATTAACAATATTGAAATGCTCCTCATTCTGGATTTCATTCTAATAGCTTTCAGCTCTAACACATTTAGGTATGTTTTTTACCTAAATTGGTAGTATTTTATTAGCAAAATAATAATACGTTAATTATATTAGAAAGACTTCAGGACTTTATAATTGTATTGCTTAGTAATTAAATCAAAATTTTTAAATGCAAAAAATAATTTTAAAAACAATGTATAAATAACATTTTAGAGTGGTTTATAAAAGATGGCCTCTAACAGTGGAGCAAGAGTTTTATACTCACGTAAAAAAGGTGAAAAAACCTCTAATATAATGGAGAGGGCTACAAAATGAAGTTAGAGGTCTTTAAACGAAGATTTCTTTTATTGAAAAGGGTCTTCTATTCAACAAAATACAAATGCTTAAAATTATAAAATTATTCAAAGCAAATTTTAGAGACTAACTTAAAAATTTTCTAAAAACTCGATATCGCAAAACAATATTGAATTAAGCTAATAAAACTTGACTACAGATTGACGGTCAAAGTTAAGAAAAAACAAAATAATTGCTTAAGGTCAAATGCACAATGCTCATAACAATTAACCGATATTAATTTTCAGCTAGATTGACATCCTTATGTTGCTTTCGCTTAAAAAAACATTAAATTTTCAATAAAGAAAACATTTTAATAAGCTAACTCTAACTCATGACCAATGCAGGAAATTCTAGTAGGGATAGTAAAATTTAAAAATTCTTGTAAAATTGTTAAAAAAAAAGTTTTATCCATCTCTCCCCTTTCCCCCCACAAATGAACTCATCTCAAAAATCATAAAAAAAACTATTAAATGCGGCGCCATAAAAATTGATTAGGAAAATGAGATAATAAAAGAGTGGATAAAGTTGGGAAATCGCAACATCGCAACCTATAAAAAGAAACGCAATTTTAGAAAACGCAAAAAAAGCAAAAGCAAAATGAATTTCAAGAATTAAGTGTTTTGAGAATTTGTAAAAGTCAAGAATGAAAAATAATTTCTCTTTTTTTTTTTGATTGTTCTATATATCCACCAAATTTTGACAAACCAAATAAAGTGAAATTTTTTTTGGGAATTATTTTCCGGAGGCTATGACAATTTTATTTAGCGACATCTTGATACTACGTTTCGCGCATTAAACAATTTCTTTGATCAAAATTCCTTTTTTTCTAATCGAAAATTTAATAAAATAAAAAAATTTTATGGAATAATTTTTTTCCGAAATAATATTTCTTTCTTTTTCTTTTCCTCCTTAAAATCTCAAAATTTGTGTACGTTTCAAAACAAAAAAAAAAATTTTGTTTAGATTTTTTAAATTTTTGACTCCTTTTATGTATACACCTTTCAATCCAAATCTTTTATTATTTTGTTTGCAAATTTGCATTTGCAAATCAAACTGAATTATGATATAAGCATTAATCTGATTCATTACGTAGTGCATAAAGAAATTCTTTTAGTTTCTTGGGTTCTTTTATCATACAGCCACCTGCGCGCTCTTGCAGCTTTTTAATTTAAGGACGCGGGCAATCAACAGCAATGTTTCTACGTTGAAGAAAAGCGGGCTGAATAAAAAATAAAAAAAAAACATTGTTTTTATGCCTAAACGCAACTATTTTTAAGTGAATCAAAATTTGAATGAAAATGCAAATTTTTGCTTGGTTTAAATGTTTCTCAAATAATTTAAATAATGGCAAGAGTCCTTGCAAGGCCATTAAAAAATTTTGACTTATTATTACGCAGAAAAAAACAAATTTTCCTACAATGTAGATTGTAAAAGTTACAGCCACCTAAAAGAATCATTTATAAAAACTCATTTCACACCGGCAAGTTACTAATAAGGTTGTTTGCGAGATGCCGTGAATGGAATATACTAACAAAAATAATTTTTCAGATGAAAAAATTTTATAGAAATAATTAATTACCCACACTTTTTTATTTCGTAAAATGCAAAACAAAAAACAGAAAAAAAAAGAGTGATTGTTTTAGAATGAATGCGTCCGCAAAAATGTAGTCCGCATTAAATTTGGCCCGCAACAAAAAAATCATATTTGCCAAAACTTATTTTCCTTTTTTTTGCAAAAAAAAAAATGTTGAAAAAGATTAAAAAAAACCCATACTCCAATCAGATTCCTTTAGATCTATTCTGATTTAATCCAATATATCATCGGTTAATGAAGAAATAAATTTGAAAAGCTACATCTCTCTGGATTCCAAAGGAAAAAAAGTAAGCAACATGCGGGAATTAATTGATTATAAAAATTGTATAGGTAAATTTTGTGGATAATTTAATTAACCAAAAATCTGCTGACTCTTTTTTTCTACTGAGTGAATAAAATGGAAAGCTATTAAAAATAACCTAAAAATTGAAAAAATTAAAGGGGGTTATATTTTTTTTGACACTTTTTTTAAACTTTTTTCTCTTTAAATTCAGCCAAACTTTTAGGAAATCGTTCTACACGCTATTGTAAGACCTTTTTCATAATTACACCTATAACGCGAAAATCAAAACCCTCCTTCTGTACGGCCCACTGAAAGGGTAAAATGGGCATTTAACTGCTGTAGCTCAGGTCAAATACATGGTTTTTGCCACATAAAAAATTTTACATGTGAATTACAACGTAAAAAAAATTGGTACTATTTGATGCACAATCAAAAGATGCGCATCTAACGGACTTACAATTACACAAATTATAATTTTTATTGAGAATTCCAAAATTCAAATTGAAAAAAAGCCAAATTTTTTCTTTAAATTTAATAACAACAAAATTTCAACAACAAATTTTGTTGTTAACCCAACAATGCTCCATATCATTCGACGCATCTTGCCGAGCTCTACAACTCTTTTAATTACGCCAAATCAGTATTTTGCGCACAGAAAAAGTTATTACGGCAAAACCTTCATTTTGGACCTCCCAACTGATACCCTTCAAATTAACCACACCCACAGCGCGAACAAAAATCAAAATGCCAGACCCGACCGAGCACTATTATGTGCACACTTGTGCCAGAAAGCGCTCTTTTTTATAAATTCACACATATCCTATTTTATCATGCCCACATAATTAAGCGCCAAATCAAAAATTTAAAAAAACCGCAAAAAATGAGCATTTTTTCAAAAATTCAATAAGAACAAAATTTTAAGAACAAAAATTGTTGTCACACCACTAATCCGTATATCATTCGATGCGTCTCGCCGAGCTCTACAATTCTCTATTTTTACATCATCTCTGCATTTCCTCTAACAACAAAGTTTTCAACAGAAAATTAGCACATTAGCGCCCAATATGGACCCCTGCTAAAAAAAAATTAGCCACACCCACAGGTCCCGCTATAAAATTTTTTACCTACCCAACCACACTATTATTTCACGCTTGTGCCAAAAAACGCCTTTTTTATAAATTCACACATATCCTATTTTCTCATGCCCACACAATTAAGCGCCAAATCAAAAATTTAAAAAAACCGCAAAAAATGATGCAAAATATTTTTGACCTGACTAAAAATTTTTAATTTTTCCCAAAAATTTAAACTGAATTTTCGACCCATTAACCTTAGAATATCAGTTTGCAAAAAAACAGACGTTTTGTAGCGCTTGCCTAACTGAACAATTTTTCTTATTGGCACTTTCAAAAAATTTTCGTGTTGGAACTACCAAAATTGCATTTTTAAACTTTTTTTGGTCCCACCACGAAAATTTTGCACTTTTTTTAAAACACCTCCTATCCCAACATAAACTAACCCAATGTCTCCACGTTGTGTCAAAATTTCACCTAAATCCATTCTGACAGTTTTGAGCAAATCAAGTTTGAATCAAAAAAAGAGGTACATCAAAAAAGTGGGCGTGGCCTAACTTTTTAAATCAATTATATTCGAAACCTCTCACGGAATTCTGAACAAAAAACTTCTTGGCGACCCCCCTCTAATGTCAACCCCCAGCCCGTTATAAACTTTCGCGACTTACTTGCTTATAATATTAATAAATTTACATATGATAAAATCCATAAAATATTACTATAAAATTGAATAATACATAATAATAAGACATAAATAATGAAACATATCATAAAAATATTTTTCAACTGGAAACACATATAATAGATAGAAAACACAGAAAGCATAAAACAATGAAATATATCATCACGTAACATGCAAAGATTTAGACGTTTTGATCTTTCGTACCGGGATTTTAAACAATCGAAAATTGCAACAAATTAATAGAATGAAAGAAATAAATAGACGAAATTGTAATTGGGCAAGAAAAACGATTTGAAAAAAAAGTGAATCAGAAAACCGAAGAAAATAAAGTTAACCTTATAAAACGAAAATTCTTTTTTTTCAAAATTTAAATCGGATATTATGTAAATTTCACAATGTCAGAGAGCTTAAAGTTGTAAAAAATAACGTAATATAAATTACGAGTGAGCCCATTTGTGCAGACAAATAATTAGCAGATTTATTACACGGAAAAAAACGTGGTATCCACAAAAAAAAGAACGAAAACGAATACAAAACATAAAAGGCAAAAAAAAAAGAAATTGTTTAGGTTACCGTCATTCAGTTTAAAATTATGATAAAACTTTGGCGTTTTGTTTGAATTTGAAATTTTATTATCCATATTTTTATTTAACAATTTTTGGTTGTGTTTTGACCCTACCTAAATTTTTAATTCTAATGTTTTTACTTATGGATTGATTTGCACAAATGTTGTTGTCTATTGGTTTACAAAATGTCGACTATTTATCTAATTTTTGTTGTGGAAAACGATAAATAAAGAAATTTTTAAAAATATAATTTTATAATTTATTAAACTTTTGTTTTTCGGGTTTGGTTTTCTAAATTTTTTTGTGCTTTGATTTTCTTTTTAGAATACAATTCGATTTTTTTTCATTTCTACATTTTCCCTAGTAAAATTTTTGGATAAAACTACAGTTTACTAAAACCTTGTTAAACCTCAATACCTAACTGCTAAAACACTACAATTTTTCTGTTGTCTCCTCAGTATTTTGACAATAAATCAATGAAAACAGTTTTGTTAAATAGTTCACTAAATTTGGTCCACGCCCCGAGGTCAAAAATCTCAAAAAGATATATTCGGTCATTGTGCAGTTTAGCATTATGCCTATATTGGAAGTTTTTAAGGCATATTACGTTAAACATTGGTTTCGAATGACTTTGAATCAATTTTTTTCAACTTAAAGCACTTTATTCTGAATGTCGTCTTGTATGTCTTCCTTGTTAGGATTTCGTTTTCCCGTCATTTGATAATACATTTGTACAATGAGTTTCCAATTAATGACTGAATCCAAATTCTGGCTTGTCATGTTAGCTGCCTCCTCATGTCCAATGTCTACAAAATAACAAACAAATAAAAACTCAAATAAAATAAAGCCATGTGCTTAAATAAGTGAAAATGAGTGTTTATGAAATGACAAACCATTATCTTCACCGCCCGGCTTGAAAGTCGTCGGACTTTGGCGGCCTTGTTGTCCAGTCATTGAAAAAGCGTCAATATTCTCTTCATACCGAAAGTCCATTTGGGCTTTTTGTGTACACATTCGAACTAAAGTGTTTCTAATTACAAATTTTAAAAAAGCGCACGTAACATAACAAAACTGATAGTGAAGCATTTTGTTATAGAGTAGTTTAGGTGGGTGTCTAACAATGATGATTATGGAATCCATATTATTATTAAGCTATTTTTGCATACGCATAATGTAGATTTGTACAATTGTTAATAAAAATTCACTTCAATATTGATTTAAACCCAATAAAGTTAAAAAAAAATAAAGTTACATATCACCATTCCTCTTAACTACTCACACTTATCCTATCAACAAGATTCTTTCTTGTACCGTCATTTTCTTTTCCTTATAATTTTTAGCAAGATTATTCTTGCTGGTTGTTTGATGTTATCATATTATTAGACCTTTCGTTACACACACTGTATTAAGAGACCTTAAAGTCATTCTCTGTCCAAACAACCTCAATAATATATGCAAAATATTAAAACAAAAATGGTAAAAAAAATTACGTCGATTCCGATAGCAAACTTTAATAACAATATAAAATTTAGTGAGCATATTAATGGGGGAAGGCGTGGCAGAGCGTTTATTCATTTGGCGGATTAGGATTGCACGGCCAAACTTCCATTCTTTGTCCGACTGTGCTTGGATACGCTGATAAGTGTCAGACATCATAGCAATCAAGAGATTGATGAGCACCTAAACATAATTTCAAAAAAAGTTTTTGCTGATAGTGTCGTTTGCCTAAGCCAAAACCTGCGATAACGCAGATGTCTTGGCAACTAAAAACTGGAATCATAAAAATTATGAAAGACCAGTTAATCGATTACTAATATTTTTTTAAGGTTATAACATTAAAAATAATTAACAAAAATGCCCAAATTGCCTCATATTGAATAAGTGCATTTGAATTCAGTAATTGCCAATAATGCTTACGCTGTGCGCACTTATTCACTGTAATTATGCTTGACAAACCTATTTTGAAGCCTTTTTTCGGCTGGTCATTGTTAGCAAATTTAGAAACATTTACTTTTCCTTAACAGTTTTATAATATCAGGTTTGAGAACAAATAAGTTGAGCGGGCAATAAATTGTACATATTTTTTTACAAAAATAAACTTTAATTGCACAAAGACTATAATTCAAAAAGGTGTGAAATTTTATTTTTTTTAAATACTGACTTTGTCTTAAAGAAAACCTTTTAAGCAGTACTGTAATATTGACTACCAAATTATTGTAAAAAATGAAAAAAAAAGCAGAAGCTATGGTTTTTCCTTATTATGTTTTAATCTGTGGTAGAAATGTAACTGAATTTAACAAGGTTAATTAATTTGCAAAAAAGCTAGTCCTCTCCGCTTTCTACTCATCCCGCACATTTTCCCCAATAATTAACCTTTAAAACTAAACTTACAATAAGTGTAACCATCATGTAAATACCAAAGAGCAGCTTCAAAACAATTTTTGCAAAACCGGGGACAAGATGAAGAGGCGGCATATTGTCTGGCTCCACCAAACCAAATAAAGAGAAAAATAGCATTTCCAAGGTTTGGCCGGGTGACGCTAACCTCATGAATTCGGCGCTTTCCTCGTCCACCGGCTGATACGCTGGCTAAAAAACCAATTAGGTAAATTAAAAGTTTAACGGCAATTTGTTATATGCCTGAAAAATGGAAGTCACATGCAATGTGAAACCGGCAACAAACAACATCAAAATGACGAGAAACCGAGTCAAATCGTACATCAAATCCCGAATAATAATTGCCCACGGCCCAAACAAATGGTGGACGGTCAAAAAGTCAAGAAATTCCACAAACGCAAAAAGCAAAGCAAATGCCAACAATTGATTTTTCAGGTATAGCATGGTCCGCGCAAAGTGCAACTTTTCGTCGCTATCCAAATGCGTAAGATAAACGGTGGGCAGTAAAAACGCGAGAATGTGGACGGCAATCGCAACCGCCGACAATATTAAGATAAGTACCTAAAGGTTAAAAAATATATTGTCATTTTCATTAAATTATAACAACAATTGCATTTAATTAATGTATTTTTTTAATACACAAACAGAAAGAAATAATCTACATGTACAACATTCAATAAATACCCATCAATTCAATTAAAAAATATTAAAAATAGATTTAATATCAGAAAATGTTGGCTGACTAGTATACAAGATCAACGGAGCGCTTATTGATATTTTGCGCAAATGGTTTGTAGCTAAACTTTGAGTAGGTTAACCAAAGAAAATTATTATGTGTAAAATTTAGTTGTCCCAGTGATTTTGCCTGTTCCATTTTTGTTCAATTTCAGTTATCCGCTATTTTGATTGTGTGTATTCTTAAGTTGATTTTTTTATATTTCTTACCTAAGCCTAAGCTATGAAACAAAATAAAATAAAATAAAATATTTTGTGCGACAGTTTTATTAAATGATCATATAGTTTTTTTTAAATTAAAAAACCAAACAAAAAATTTAATAAATCAAACGGAAAAGCAATTTCTGTTTAAATGCTTTTCAAGTGACTTAAACCATAATACAACTTGCAAAAATTTAATAATACAATGAATCCCCACGTTCGCTCAATACAAAATTACAAATCAAACCTTGACGATGCCCAACCCAGAACTCCCGCCAACATTTGATAATTCCGAGACGAGATTGCCGGAAAGCCAAAGCAACAAGAACCACTCAACGTAGTTGGGCACAACAGATGTCACTTCATAAATTTTGTGCGTAATATTAAGGACAACAATTGTCAACAAAACGGTAAAGTAAACATGTGAAACAATGTGACAAACAAATTTGATGATTGGCGCACGGCCAATCCGACTGTCCAAAGGAAGCGAAAAGTAAAACCAAGCAGGTGGACATATAAAGACAAATAAGGCAAACGTTAATGTTTTGCCAAAAGACCAATCCACGCGTCCAGTCCATATCTAAATAAAATGACATAACTTGTGATATTATCATTTATTTTTTTAGCAAGACGGAATTGTGACTTATTCACCAACTCTCTTAGCTAGCATCTACCATTATGGAACTTTTATATTTCGACGTTATAAGGAAAAAGAACTTATTTACGCTTATGTACGTATTAGTTAACGCAACTGGAAACAGCGCCAATCTGAATCGCTTGAGCGCAATCAGTGTCGGGAATAATGTTTCGTTGAAATGGCTCTTAGCTAGCATTATTAGAAATATACTTCAACAATATCGAGTAATATTGCTGTTATGTGCTATCACTTTTAATATGTGGCTCAAACGACAGTTTAAGACTTAAGTTAATTTTTTTCATTTAAGCACAAAATGATTTTAGTGGCATTCCGCCATTTTCTCCTTTGGACAATACCATTTTCATAATTTCCACAATATTATTGGTCAAAAATAAAAGCAAGTTTGGATGTGAATATAGATAATATTTGAAAAATACTCACTTCGGTTAAATATCGTTGTACAGATGCGTAGGAGACAACTTCTTTCTGAAACAATTTAATTTTACAAAAGAAAATTGTTATTCAAACACAATTATGCTTGCAATTTTTCTTTTTACGTTTCATTAGACAATTTTTTTAGATAAAAGCCTTCAAAAAGCTAAAATACCTGTTCATTTTCAATAAGCACATCTAAAAGCGGTCTTCCACGAAAATCTTTTGCCTTCAAAAGCAGCGCGGCATTGTATTCGCTAGCGGTTATGCTAAGCAATTCAACAGCAATGTTTTCCGCAAAAATTGCGACATTACTCAAATCTTTCGCCCTCTCTTTCTCTTTTTCACTCATTTCACGATACAAACTGGACAACTTGACGGCGGTGTCGATGGGCGCCGGACTTTGTAGAATGAATTCTTGTAAAGGCTCGTTATCGTTGCTCTTGCCGCATATCATTAAATCAAATATGAACTTAAAGTTTTTTTTTGAAAACAATTAGAGTTAATTCAAAACAGTTAATTACCTTTCTATCCTCCATCAATTGGTAAGTGTCGTGCTTCTGTTTTAGCAAAAACCGAAGACAGTCAGTATGATTGTTAGCGGCGGCAAAACATAAAGGCACTTTTCCCTCTTTCGTTTCTGCCTGCGGATCCGCCGAACTGTTGACAAATAATTTAACGACGTCGGTGTGTCCGGCCTTTGTTGCAAAGTGCATACCCGTCCAGCCATTCTGAAACAAGTTTTTGCCATATAATAAAATCTTTACATAACTTTGTTTTGAATCAAAAAAAAGTTTACCTGATCCATAACATTAATATTGGAACCTTGAGCAATAAGCAAAGAAACCATATCCAAGCGCCCATTCACAGCGGCTAAATGTAGAGGTGTCCGGCCACGCCAATCTTTTGCATGTTGTTGTTGCGTGGAGCGTGACAAAAGCATACCCACTAAATTAATGTATTCAAATTTGATAGTCCAAACAATAAATATAAAATATTTAGTTTAAGCCAATTATTACAAAATGCCAAAGGCTGTTAAATTTAAAAATTTTAAATTGCTTACAGTCGCTGAACTTTTTAACAACCTGTGAAATTAATGTAATAATAACATAATAAAAGACCCATTCGCATCCCAATTCAACTCGCCCCCTATAAGATTTTGCTTTATTTAAGGTCAATTATTTTTTTAGTGGGCTCGAGTTGGTTGACTATCAAGAAATTGAATTAATTTTTTTTGGGCAATACATGATTAAAATTTACAGATTTTTTTACAGATTACTGACTACGTGTGCCTACGGCACACGACGGAATATTACTGAATGGTGAAATATATCACATAGTACCGGTTAATTGCATAACATATTGTATTAATGCATTTATAACAATAGTCTTTCAATTCAGTTTTTAGATTTTTAATCAAATAGAAGAGACGCATCAATAAGTTCAGAACACTTATTTTAGTTCAGTCATACCAAATGTAATATAATGAAATTTTAAACAAACTCCATACCCACTGATATGTGACCTTGTTGTGCGGCCAAATGAAGAGGAATAATGTTCTAAAAAAGCAAATTTTGGAAAACTAACAATTTGTCTCAATTAATTTAACAAACCATTGTCGTTGACGTGGCATCAACTTGAACGCCTTGATTTAACAGCATTCGCACCAAACTGTCGTGCCCAGACTGTGCAGCCAAGTGTAAGGGCGTAAATCCGTACTTAAATTTGCAATAGTTTAAACCATATAAAATAACTAATTGAGCATGCAATACCTCAGTAGCAAATTCTTTGGCAACAAAATGATTGTAAATAGGCGGCTCCGACCGAACGCTAGCTGGCACTTGGGTAAGCAATTCATTGACGAAATCAGACTGTCCATTAAATGCGGCAATGTGAAAAGCGTTCAGACCGGTCTAAATAGAATAGTTTTTGCTTAATTTTATTCATTACTGTAATGTCTTAAATTATCGTACAAATCTATTATTTAGTAAAACCATAAGACAAAAAACTAATTTTACCCTTCTCGAGCAACGACGCCAAAATGAAGGCTCAAAAGCGTTTAAAATTGAAACATGACCATTTTTGGCGCCCAAATGCAGCGCCGTCAATCCATGCTAAATTTCAAACAGCAATTTTCAAATCAAAATCAAAATAATGATAAATGTACGGCGTTCTCATCCTCTGAATTGGCTCCATTTTCTAGCAAAATGTTGACAATTTTTGCATGTCCGCCGGCAGCGGCCATATGCAAGGTAGTGGCTTCCATTGTCTAAATTAACATAATTTAGGCATTCAGGAATGTTTAATTCATTGTAAAAGGTAATACTTTTGTTTTTGCTTGAATCACCATCGTTTTATCAATCGTCATTAGCTCGCGGACGACCGCTAAGCTCCCTTTCATTGCGGCTATATGAGCACAAGTAAAGCCATTCTGATCGGTGGCAGTCAACACTGCGTGATTATTCTGTTGCATTTTTAAAAACAATTTAACGACGGCTGGATAGTCATTCTAAATATTCCACATTGCCATTTTTAAAAAATTATATCAGGGGGAAAAGTTTGCTTCAGCAGCCAAGTGCAACGGCGTTTGTCCTTTGTCATCGTGGGCGTTGGGATTTGCGCCAAGGTTGAGCAACGACTGACTCACTGACAATTGGCCATATTTGGCTGCAAAATGCAAGGCAGTTTGGTTGTCGAGTGTAATTGCCTCCAAACTAGCAGCGTGATCTTGCACCAAAACATTTACGACACGAACGTGTCCATTTTGGGCAGCCAAATGAAGAGGCGCCTCACCGCTTTTCGACTTGCTGAAAGAAAACAATTAAGAAAAAAAAATAACAAAAAAGTACATAGTTATGATCAAAACGGCTGACACTTTTCTCATGTTTTTTTGAGGCATATTAGGCACTCCGAAGAGACTGGTGCCTTAAACCAGCGCCTTAGACCGCTCGGCCATCTCGCCATATTTGGCATAGTTAGCACTTTAGTTACAAAAAATATGCTTTTTGCATCCTCAAAAAATGGTTAAAAATAGTTTTTTGTTATCATAGCATACATAAATAGTTTTTTTTTCAAATGTTAAACCAAATGTCTACTGTAGTTTTGATCAACGGTAGTCCAATGGTAAATTTAAAAACACGGCAGCGTTGTTTTTCCCTTTTGAATTTGGAGGGAAGTTTTTAAAAAAAATATTTGTTTCCATTTATTATTGACCTTTTATAATCCAATTGTTGCTAAACCATTGTAACCAAAACGAAAAGTTTTTTTTACCTTACAGCCAGGATTAAGATTTTGCCTTTTTTGCAATGAAAAAAAAAACATAATCTTTTTCCTGCTCACAGCAGATTTGTTTTGTAAAAGAGCGAGACAAAAGAAAACTAATTTTTTGTTTGTTTTAAAATGGGCATAAAACAAATAGAAAAAAAATGTTTCCATTATAATTAGACGAAAAAACAAAACCTGTTAACAAACGCTTTGTATTGTAACAACAGCTTTGTCAGTTTTACATGCCCATTTGATGATGCTAAATGCAGTGCCGTTCGACCATTGTCATCAAACACATCTATGCGAGCGTGATGCATCTGAAATATTAGAATTTATAAGAATGAAAAAGGTTCAAAAGGTTTTTAATTTATACCAGTAATATTCGACAAACACTCACATGTCCGCGAGCGCACGCTTCAAGGAGTGGAGACCATCCGTTCTAAAATTTTAGCATTTTTTTGTATAAGTGTAAAATGACTCAGACTTCATTTTTGAATTCAGAGTCAAATTGATAAAAAAAATGACTGTCACTTGACGATGACAATAAATTTGCTAATAGTCAAATTTTATTCTCCAATAAAGTTATTGTTTGTTTATACTGTAGTGGAGCACTTTGTTTAAGACTAGTATCCATATTACGTGATTACGTGACATATTACGTGACACAATAGTTTTGTTAATGTTTATATACGGTAATAGAATATAATATGTATGCGCTGCCGCTCACTATTTTAATTTTCATTTTTCTCTCTCTCACGTCGTTTCACTACATTACTCTTCAGTATGTCTACTTAAAAAACAACACATAAGAAATTAAATAGGAAACTCGCATTAAATTTTAGACTTATGTTTATGACATTTTGCAAACTGATTTACCTTTGATTTTTTATTTTGAACAATTTGTACGGCGCCGGGCCCAATCTTGTTAACCATAGCTAACAGGACATCTTCGTTGCCGGACCGCGCACACAAATGCATAGCGGTCTCATTGTTCTGCAATAACATTTTGTTTGTAGAAACAAAATTTTCATTAAATAATTACAACAAAAGTTTGTTTTTCTGGATCACCGCCGTTGTCAATAAGGGTACTGATTAGGTTTACGTCCTCGTCTTTGTAATGTAATGCGTTGCTAGTTATCTGGCTTGCATAATGAACACTTGACTCGCCGTCCTAAATAAATTTTAAAATGGTTTGTTAACTGTCAACTACATTTTAGAAATTGTACTGCATAAAATGTAATATTTATATTTTTATATTTTGTCTTAGTACAATATAATGTCCGAAATTTGTGCTCAGAGGATTGCGTACGCATTTTTAAGGTTTGTTTTTGTGCAAAATAAATTGCTGAAATGTTCTTAAAAAAAGAAACTTGCATCAGTGAGCGCATTAATGTAATTTTTCAGTTCTTCTTGTCCGGCTAGCTTTGTCATATGCTGGAGCATGAGGAGGACGACCTCGTAATGACAAAATTTGGAAGCGACGTGCAAAGGCGTCTCACCTGTCTAAAATTTTCATATATATTAATTAGGTTTTGGGTCAGTTTATTAAAATAAATTAGGATAGTTGTCCCACTTTTCTCCAAAAATAATACAAAAATACATTAGTTTTAATCTGCAAATCGGCGCCTTCTTTCAACATCAAACGAATCATTACAACGTTGCCGATCCGTGCTGCTATATGAAGTGGTGTTTGGCCGTCAGTTTGTTTAACATTAAGTTGGGCACCACTTTTTAAGAGCATTTGCGCGCATTCAATGTCGTTTTTCAGCAGTGCAGCGGCTATATGCAAGGCAGTCTCTCCTCTTTGACCGCCATGCACGTAAACATCGGCACCATAGCCAAGCAATGTTTCGACAACGGATGCTTGCCCCGACTGAACAGCGACGTGTAAAGCAGTGTATCTGTCCTAAATGATTTACATAAAAGCCAATAATTTTATTGACCGCTTACTTTGGTGGGAATATCCACTTTGGTCCCACGAGAGATCAACATTTTTACAACGTCGTTGTGACCGCACGCCGCTGCCGCATGCAAAGCCAACGCGCCGCGTTTGTTTGGCATATAAAGGGGAACGCCACGTTTGAGGAAAGCCAACGCTGTGTCGGTATGTCCGGCTAACGCCGCTACATGCAACATTGTGCTGCCGTCAGCGGTACGCGCGCGGATTGATGCGCCGAATTTGTCGATAAGAGTCTCAACGATCTGAGTGTTTCCGCGCTCCGTCGCAACGTGCAACGGAGTTTTTTCGTCCTAAACCAATTGAATGTGAAATACAAAAGGAAATATGTAAAATTAAAATATTTTTTTTCATTATTTTTTGCGTCCAAACAAAACCTGACAATATATTTCAAAAATAAAGCAAACTCAAATGCCTTACCTGATCAACTATGTTGGCATCTGCATTCAATTTCCACATTAACTTTAACATCTTTTCGTCGCCAGTTTGTGCAGCAACGTGCAATGGTGTTCGACCAAATACATTACGGGTATTCACATTTTCACCACCTCCGGCTTCAAGAACTAATTTCACTAGCTCTGCGCCTAAAACTTTGTTGAAATTATTTTTTATCATTCAAAATTCTTAATTAAAACCTCTCTAAAAGATACTTTTTAAAATTTTACCCCGGCTATATGATACATCCCTTAAATATTTTGCAAAAATTTTGCAATATTGAAATTTTTTTTTTTGGAGTTTGGCAAAATGTAAACCCGCTTATAAGATACATTCTCTATAAGATGCAAGAGATCAAACGGCAATAAAAGTGCTAATTAAGAAAATTACCATCTCAAATCAGTGGTATTGCTGTTTCAATAAAAAAAACAGTTTTATGATAATGTCACTGTTAAATTTTTGTGCATGAACGATAGTGTAAATGAATATTTATTGGAATTGGCTTTTTCGCTTTCCTTTTTTAATATGCTTTTATTTTTGTTAGACTTGTCGCGTCCTACGCGAGGTAAATTCAAATTTAAAATAATTGGCAAAATGAAATGGGGGGTTTTTATTAATTCCCGCTATTGTTTTTTGGGATATTTAAGCCTTGGATTTGGCTGAGGGTTTTGTTTTTAGGACTGGTCGTAAACTCTTTTTTTTTGTTATTACTCCGTTTGGTTCTTCGATATTATTTTAAATATTTGACTTTTATTTAATAAATATTTTATTTTTTATCCCTGACGATTCGGTACAAGACTACAAAATGTAATTCAATTATACAATTGAGCAATTTTTACAGGTTTAGCATATTTAAAATTAAAAAAACAATCACTCTTTTCAGCGGCTAAATGCAAAGGTGTATTTCCGTCTTTTTCCGAATGTCGTATTTGTTCGAGTGTGTTCTGTCTCAACAAAAGCTCAATTAATGGAAAGTCGCCCTTGGTTATAGCTAAATGAATCGGCAATCTTCCTTCGCCATCAGGCAATAGGCCAGCTGACGGTTGCACATGCAAAATTTGTTGAATAATTGGAAATGCTTTCTCTGTTCCTCGTTCAAATACTAATTCAAGTGGGAGGCGTCTCTCTGCCTACAAAAATTGGAAACAGATTTGTTGTTGAGCTTTTTTTAACAAAAAGTTTAAATTATTTTTAATAAAGAATTAACTAATACTAAATATTAAAGCACACCCCGTATGGCTTAGACAAGTCGACTTGATGTTTTAATAAGCGTCGCATCATTTCTTCACTGCCCCATTTTGCACAGACATGCGCCACTGTCATTCCGTCCTAAATTGCCGTTTCCTTTAATTTTAACAATTAAAAGAGTTTATTACCGCAGTTGTAAAATTGATGTCAGCTCCTTTATCTAACATTAGCTCAAAAATACTGTAGCGTGAGGCTTTCACAGCTAGTAAAAATGCGTTGAATCCTTGCTAAATTTCGTATATATTTCGGATATTAGTAAATGTAATTATCAATCAAACTCAATTAATGCTAATGAATATCGGGTACGCCTGTCAATAAAGCTTATGTCGAGGTTTCTGCTAGGAAATTTTTGACCTAATCTGAAGTAAAACCTAAAACCCCAACTTTAATCTTAATGACCTAATTAAATTTTGATTATGAAACAAACTGCTAAACCCAAAGTTTTATAACTGAACCAACGCTAAATTTTAGGCTTCCCCTTTGGGATGGCATAAACTTCACCTTCATGTAAATTTTTAGACTCAATTAAGGCATTAACTTAAGCTTATTTTAAATATTTGTTTAGGCCTAAGCTTATTTCACAGACGTAATCTAAAATTGTGGTTTTAATCAAGGTTGAGGCCTGACCAAAGGCTTAGGCTTAGTATTTGTTTTAAGTATAGTCTTTCAATCAGATCTAGGTTTGGCTTATATATTACACTTTAATACAAAAATTCAACAACCTGATCTACTTCATTAAAATCCAAGGCGGCATCAGAGTTTAAGATTTGTCTAATCGATTCCCATTGATGTTTTTTTGCATAAAACAATAGGCGGACACTAATTTTATCACTTTTGGCCAGCTGTGTTTCGTATTCCCTTATTTCATCTTTGTCGCTATCCGTGAACTCAATTTTTTCTTCAACTTCATTCAAGTCATTTGAGTTCATTCTAAAATAAAATAAAAATAATTTTAAAATGGCAATTATGAAATAAAAATAATAAATTTTGAGTTTAGAAAAATCAAACATTGCCGAGTTTTTACTGTATAGTAAAATTTTTTTATAAATAACCGTATTAATGTATTAAAGGTTACACGTCGAAAATAATATTCACAACTGTTTAAGTTATTCAAAAAGTTAATATAATTCATAAATGTATAAACAATGTTTAGTAAAAATTTAGATTAAAAATTTTTTGTTTTTCCTTTGACTGCCAAAATAAATTTACCGAATTGAATATTTACCGAATAAAATATAGCAATGAATTTTTTATAGCCTGTAAATTAAATCTTAAGACCTCTCCGCAATATATTGGCAAATAAATCAAAATATTTGCATTGAAATCCGGCGCATATAGCGTTTTGCATGCTATATTTATTAATTATGTGCCCAATTGCCAACTGTTATCAACATTTATGAAAATGTATTGGTTAACCAGTGAAGAAACGCAATTTTTTTTTGGCAATAAAGCAACAAAATTAAAGGAATAAACAATTTTAAGGGCTTCATGAAAATTGGTTTCAGTGTTCATTGTCAAATAAGCAAGTGAAAAAAATAAATAGAATTTTCATTAGAGGTATACTTGTAACATGATGTAAGAGAAATGGAAACCGAGACGTATGAAAAAGAAATAAACAGCTAATTTAATTTAGTTTTAAAAAATTTGAAAAGTAAATTTGAGGGCTGAACTGATCTAATAACCAAAAGCGAAATGTTTTTTGGAATCCGCGTATCAAAATCTATAACGGGTAAACATTTCATAAAAAAACAACTTTTGGTTTATTTCGTTTTCACGTAAAGCTACTCAAATAATTTTTGGAACAAAACAGAAAAAATGATAAGATTTACTTTTTGAAAACGCTAGGTGGAGTCTTTTTTTGGTCGTTTGCCATCGTTGATCGCCGATTCAATTTCGAGCCGTAAACTGTTGAGCGCCTTTTGTTAGCCGTTGAACCTTCGGCATTCTCTAAACTTATTTAAATTAGAAATATTTAAACAAAATTTACAGCAATTGTTTTGTAAAACTTAAGCTTTTGCAAAGCGTTCAAACGCTATTTTTGTACCTTTCATTTCAAAATTAACGTACTTGTACAAAATTTACACTTTGCCAAAAAAAAAGTATATGTCTTTTTGGTGTGTAAAATAATGATCAATTTTGCAAATATTGAGTGACGTATTTAAGCTTAAATTTATACTAAATGAGTTGCTAAAGTATACCAAGCAATCAAATAACCCAAAAAAAATTGGTGATTTGTGAAATAAATGCAGTCTAAAAGTAATAAAGTCATCGAGTAAATTATTGACTAATAATTCACTCGATGACTCTTTTTCAAGGAAATATAATAGAAAATAAAACGGTCGAAAATCTGGTAGTCTAAAAACTAACCTGACGCTATCCCTTTATCAACATTGGTGCATTGATCGAATGTTCGCTTTGGCAAAGCCTTTCCCACAATCCCGGTTCGATGTTCGTCGTCAGAGCTGTCGTAGATTATAAATGCCGACATACTTTTAGAAGGTTTTAACGCTCCAATGGCCTTTTTTTTCAAATTTTGAGCACCTTCTTTAGTCTCCTCAACATTTTTTGTCTCAGCATAGCCGTTAAATGAGTTTCTGCGATTGTAGGCGCGCAAAGCTGAACTCAAAATCCCATTGCGCTGTCGATATTCCCATTCCTCGGGACTGAAGTGAGCCATTGTTCGATAACCCTAAAAAATATTTGAACAGTTAAATAAATAATAAAGCAAACTGTTATGTCTTTCAGCATACATTTAATGAATTGCGCGTAGAATCAAAGCCAGATAGCGCTTCAGGCTTTATTGGCTTTGTAAAACGGGGTGAAGGTTTTTCGGATTTTAACAGAGTTGCACCTAAATTTAAATGTTTAATTGCCGTTTAGTCTTATTGTTTCAATTCATTTTCATTTTTCTTGCCCAGAAACGCTTAAAAGTTCATTAAAACGATTGATTGAGTGTTTGGATGCGGAGTATATATTGATAATTAAGGCAAAGTGAACATTCGCCAATAAAATTAAAAAAAATTAATCAAATGCCACAAAATTTTGTCTAAAAAAAAGTTAAAATGTTAGAAACGCTTGGCATAATTTTTTGCAAACAGCGTTAATATTTCATTTAAATTTTATCAGCCAATGTTCAATTTGCTTTAGTTTGTGCATCCAAAGCCAAACGCTACACTTATATTAAAAAACCGCAATTTTTTTTTGACATTTTAACGTGAACTTTTTCAAAATAATATGTTATATTTAAATTTTGAACTATTGGTTTGTGGCAAAGTGTCGGATAAATTTGGCGGAAATTTTAACTTTTTCCTTATTTTTTTAGGAGCCATAAAACACAAGTGCAAGAGGCATCGCTGAGACAGTTTTATATTGAAATTGATATGACATAAATGTATAAGTTTCTTGTAAATTAAATGACAATCAAATGCCGTTATTCCAGAGCTATAGGATAAGCTTTAATTTTAGTTTTTTTTTTATTACTGTTAAACTATTTTTTTTAACCTAAATATATCAATAATATAATAATGTAAATAAAAACGCTAACAAGTCGGTAAGCCGTAAGAATTTATTTTGAGCCATGTATACATATACATGCTAAGACAACTTATTTGTGTTAAATGTTTTAAATTGAAAACACAACAAACTATTTTTTAGCGGTGGCAAAGTTGAAACAAAAGGCATTGTGGCTTTTGTGTGACATTCATTGACTGTGCCTGAAAACTCGAAGTTTGGTGTCTTAGCGTTCGCAGAATGTTTAGGCAAACTTGAATAGTTTGACGGTGCCATTTCACGATAAGCAAAAGTCGGCAACGTGCTATAACAACAATAAAATTTTTTATGCACAAATTTACAAAATCTCACTCGAACCCAAATTTTTTACCCGATTTACTTCAACAACAAAGTTTTAACGAAAAATTTACCCGGTGCTTTGGCCTGAAAAATTGATGTTTGAAAATCGTGCGGACGTTGTATTCGAATACGATGTGCTACTATCTCTGTCGTCAAAATAATTTGTCAATTCCGACTCAGTTCGTTCTCCGTCAGCATCACAATCCTCAGACATCGTTGACGGTCGACGACGGCCAAGTGCACGAGCAATAATTCCCGTGACATCATTTTTTGATTGTTTGCTGCTCATTAGCGGTGTGGAAAGGTCGGTGGCTGTAGGGGTCATTGAATTCCGTCTGAACTACACTAATTTATAGCAAATTAAGGAAGTTAATAAGAGAATTTAGATCAAATGTAAATTAAACAATGGACACTAAGAAAGCAAAATCTAAAATATAATTAATTTAAATTTACAGGAAAAGCTCAAGACACAATTTTTCTCTTTATGAGGTGAAACACCATTCATCTAAAAATTTTGGTTTTTCCATTTTTTAATCAATCCATTTATGCTACTGTAGCATAATTTAAGATTGAGCGAGATGTTCACATTCAGCAAGCTAGAAAACGAATAGACAACGTTTGCACTTTTCAATTTTTGATACAACGCCAAGATTTACATTAATTTTCAAACAACTTGATTAGAATTTGAAAAGCAATTTGCATAAAAAATAGAAAAATTGCAAAAATTAAAGTAAGGATGCAAAATTTGACACACTTAGTGCCTTTCACACGGAATCGCACGTTTTGAGTTTTGCAATTTTAAATATTATTTAAATTGTTGTACGTTTTACATCAACCATAATTATTCCTTAGTTAAAGTATAAATACCAAATATCATGGAACAGGTAAACCCATGAGAAAAACCCAATTGCTTACACAATGAATACAAGAGTAGAAAACCCACAAAGGGAGTAGACGAAAAACAATAAAAAAATAAGCAACGGAAATAAACATTTTGGGTATGTAGTCGTGCTGCTTTATGGTTATTATTATTATTATTATTATTATTATTTTGGCTCGTGTGGTTGTCTGGACTTATGTGCGTCCACAAAAATTTTAATGGCTTAAGGAGAAAAAAAAAACATTTTACTTTTATAGTTGAAGCTGCAAAACCCGGTTTGGAATTATGATTTCAACATTTTTCTTAATTTATACCTAAACCCAAACCGTATTAATACAGTAAGAAAGAAAAACTGACCAAAAATAATAAACAAGGGCTGTAGCGCAATCATGTTTTTGCTATTGACGATTACATTATAACCCTCATGACAACATTGGGCTTTACTATAATAAATTGATTAGCCTATACGACAAAAAAAAAACAATGACAAAAACAACAAAGTGGCATGGTGAAAAACAACAATAAAATTATAGGAAAATTGTCAACAAACCCCAATAAAAGTATACAAAAAAAGGTTAGAGTCTGAACAGCTAATGTGAACAAATGAACACCAAATGTTCATATTTAAATTGTTACGATTTTAAGTTTAGACATTTTAGAACATTTTAACAAATCTTTGTGTTTGAAAATTTTTGAAAAATTTGTAAATTTATGAATTTGATCATAAAGTAAAAATTTTAATGTAAAAAATGAAATTTTTACTTCTCAATGCAAATTTCCGCTTTGCAAAAAAAATAAATATTCATTTTTGCAATTCAACTTTATTAATGGTATTTTTTTCAGCTTTCAATTGAGTTCTAAAATTTCTGTGAAATTTGCTGAAATGAAAAAAATATTCTTAAAAATAAAGATTAATCTTCAAAGATACTAAAATTGCCTTTTTGATTTCAAAATTTTTGTCAAATTACTCTTTAGGTTACTGTAGAAGCCTGAACAAATAAACTGCTTGGACTCATTTCGGACTCAAATGAAAGCACTGGTATTTTTATTTTCATTTTTTTTTACCATTTTTTTATGAAATATTGAATCACTGGCGATAAGTCACAACGATTTAATATGAGTTTAGTATGGTTTTTGTCTTGACACAATAATTGGCATTTTATTGTGTATGCATCAAAATGATGCTTTGATTTGCTCTGTTGTCAGATCGCGCATATGAAAGCATTTTGGATTTTATATTTAAATATATTGTATACATTTTTAAAATTTTTAATCTGCTGCGTCGAAGGCTATTTTGGGCTAATGAACATTTTATACATAAAAGTTGCTTTATTTTTGTACACGAGCATTTATGCCTGTTTGTACAAGAACATAGTTTGGACACTGACCCTTTAATCTAAATTTAGTGTATTAAAATATGATGTTTAATCTGTTCTACTCGTTGCGATTTTTGGCTTAGTATCACTTTTTTTTTTGTATTTTTATCAGATCTGAGTTTGTAAATGCATGCCATTTAAAGCATGTGCATTTTTGTTGCCAAAAAAAAACTTAATTTTACTACAGCTGCAGTTGGTACGAGGAATTGTATGATACCCCTTTTGTAAATAGATACCATCTTATAGTTGGAACACAATGAAACTTTTTTGCGTTTCGCGTTTTCTCTATTCACAATGATTGCAGCCAAAAAAAATGTAGCCAATTAAAAGTAGAAAATTGCAGGCTTTAAAGTATTTTAATTTAGTTCAATTGATTTTCTAACTCGAAATTTCATAATCTCTGTGTTTGTTACACAGAATTCTTGTATTTATTAGCAGATTTTTGTTCTTTATAATATATCCCAAGAGTACAGCCACATAAAATTGCTACAAAAGTAAATTTCCAACACTTCTGCTTGTCAAAATTTAAACAATTTCAAAAAATTTAAAATACTTTCAAAAAATTTTGGTTTTAACGCGAAGTGCGTTTCCCTTTTGGAAAAATAAATTTTTTCTATTTCCCTTTTAGGAAAATGATTTCCACAAAATGGAAGAAAAAAATAGGAAATTTGTGAGTGCATTTCTTTCTTCACGGCATGCCCTGCCTGTAACACACAATATTATCAAATTGTAATTTGTTGTTAAATTTTTTACATAATTTATTGAAAATAACACAGACAAAGGCAACAAGTCCACCCGCCGAATAGTCTGCCTGGTGAAAAGTTATCTTCCGGGCCAAACCACATAATAACAAAAATAAGTTCAACACGTTTTGGGCTCAAATGTGAGTCAATTTAGATTTACCCAGATGACAAATACATACATGACCTTTAATGCAGTCTTATAGTATTTTGAGTTGAAGACATTCAGGCCAAATTCTCCCAAACCTAAATACAAATTGAAACCTCAAAATAAGAGAAAGGAAAACATTTTAGGGATGAAAACCTAACCGCTGTTTGTACTGTAATTGATGAAAATAAAAATGTTTTTCAATTATTTTATTTTGGCTTTCTGAAAAAAGAAAACAAATTCCATTTTTTTGCTTTTCTGTTTGCGAGGATTTTCTATTAAAAACAAAAATTTTTTTTGTAAAATTTTGTTGTGGTAAAATAAAAAGTCCTTTTTTGTGAAAGGAGTAAGATGGAAGGGGGGAGGGGAAGGACTATAAGGTTGAAAACGAAATCGGCACTAACTCCCTCCTCCGCTCCCACACACATACACGCACATAAAATCTTTTCCAATATTTTGTTTGTAATCATTTTTTACACGTTTTTCAAAAATAAATTTATTTGTACATATTTTGCTTGTTCTACAAAATAGATTTTTTTGGTTGGAGAAAGGTGGGATGGGGGAGGTGGAAGATAAGGAGACAGTGCAAAAACAAAATAAATGAAAACTTTTTTTGTTATTTAAAATAACAAACTTATTTTTGAATCAGTTTCTTTAAACGATTTTCCCAAAAACCTTTTAAATGATGTTTAAGAGGAGACGAGTGGGAAAGGACGCTTTTCACTCACTTTTTTTTTTAATTTAAGGGTATATCCCCTTTACCTAATAATCAACAAAACTTTTTTTTGCTTTCAATACAAAAATTATTGAGAATTTTTGAAGCCGCAATTATAAGATACCTCCGCCGCAAGGGAAAAAGGCGGACGAGTAAAAACTGTAGGCGGGAGGAAAGGAGAAATTTGTTTATGGGAACTATTTGAGATAAATGTGAAAAAAAATAACTTGAGCAAAAAAAAAAGGAAAGTATTCGATAGCTGTTCTTCAACAGTAGAAAGGTGGGTCGGGGGGGAGGGAGGGGGAGGGGGTGGGAGGGGGTGGGCGCCCGGATAAGGTAAGAAATTGAGTTAGTGAATGGATGGGTTTTTTTTTAATTAAATAAAAAACGGAAGAATTATAAATGGGCAAATTATTTATTGCCGTCCCATTTTTGTAATTAGTGACGGGATTGGATATAAAAATACAATTATTGAGAAACGAATGACTTCTTCTTTTTTTGCTCCTTCTAGTACGCAATATGGTAGCAAAATGTAAAAACAGTTTGTTTTTTTTTTGTTTTTTTGAGAAAAAGAGGAAAGAACAGAAAGGAGGAATTTTTTTTTTTTCTTTTCAACTAATAAGAAAAACTGCAAAATGGTGGGAAGGAAGCAAGTAAGGTGCCATATTTACAAAAAAAAAAAATAATAATTTTTTTTCGGTTATTGCTAAATCATTAATTTTTGTGTGTAAGTTAGAGGGAGGACAAAAAAAAATTGCTCTGTCGCCCATAATGAATATTGCATATTATGGGAATTAATTTAGTAAATTATTTACTTTTTCAGTTCTTTTTTTTTTTTTTTGTTATTTATTGACTTTTTCTTTGCAAAGTGTCAATTTTTTATTTGCATACTTAATACTTAAAATTACAGTGTTGATTACAGTAGTTTGTTTTTTTTTACTTTGCGTATTTCAAATGCCGAACTGTGTTATGGTTTTACAAAAAATCTTAATACATTGTAATAATTTATATTTTATGCAATAAATTGGTTTTAACGTTTCTCATCAACTCCACCAACTCAATAACGCATGTACATGTGATTTCCTTTTTTTTTTTTACAATGTTGGGCACTGACTTGTTGTGTTTCTCTGTGTTGTTTTTGTAAACACTTTAATTTTTTAAATCTTTTTTTGCGACAAAAAATTTTTTCTTTTGTGGCGGCATCTTGACATTCCTTTTAAAGACAGGATGTTCTAAACATTTACACAAGATTTTTTTGATACTAGTCAGCGCTTTCATTTGAGTTTTAGCGGTTTCTTTATTCAGGCTTCAACATCAATTTGCAGACTCATTTGGCAATAATATCTAAATGTATATAAAAAGTTAAGTAGGTTTGGCAACCCCCTTAAATTAAGCTTTTTCCATTATGTGGGTTTATGTGAAACAAAATTTGGGCCCAAATGAAAGCTCAAAAATGAAAGTACAACAAATTTTGCATAAATGTTTTGCTTTTCCAAGTTGTTTGTCAATAATTTTTGGTTCAACAATCAGTTTTCGAACTTTTTTCAATTTACATGTCGTATTGTTGTTGTGTATTTTCAACTTTTATATTTTTCTGACCCTGCTTATTTAGTGGAGAATATATCACCAAATCGTGGACTCTCTAAAAATCAGATTTTTTTGTTTTTAGATGATGAAATATATTTCATAAAGTAATGGTTAGAGAAAAATAGCGCGCTAAAATTAATTGCAATCGCGTCGGAAGCGCGCGCATTTTTACGCGTTTCCGCGCTCGCTTTCAAAATTTTATTTGTTATCACTTATAGTTGATAAAGAAAAGTCTAAGCCTAAGCGCCTAAACCTAAGATAAGCATAAAAATGACCCGTCGCTCTGAATTGCTAGTTAAAAATTTGCTTAAAATTTCGCGTAATTTAACTTATTACATGCTAAAAAAAGAAAAAAAAAATGGTTTTTAGCGCGCGGGAACGCGCGCGCTTCTGACGCGGTCGAAATTAATTTTGGCGCTCTATTTTTATCTAACCATTACTTTATGAAACATATTTCATCGATTAGAAACAAAAAAATTCAATTTTTAGAGGGTGCACGATTTGGTGAAATAGTTTACAACAGAATTCATGCAAATATTTTTTTGCATTACCAAATACGTGTTCACGTCATACTTTTTGTTCCGCGTAAAAAATCTTCGAGAAAAATTTTTTACAATTTTGTGCTCACCACATTATTATTAACTCCGTTTCGACTACATACCGTATTAACTGACTTATTGGGAAATTTTAAGTATAAATCAGAAATGCTCAATAGTATAACCTAGTATGTTTTTTTGAAACTATATGCTTATTCGGTAATCTGATTAGATTTAAGTTTTCAAAAGAAAAAATTGCGTAGTTACTTTCTCCTAATCTTTGACTTCTTCAACTCATTTCATTTTTTATAGCTATACACTTTGAACTTTAAAATATTCATCATTCAAAAATGAATTGTGTTAAACTATTCTCAATAAAATAAGTAACGTATCTGATTTCTGTTGATTTTGGCGCAAACAGTGTCTGCCCAACCGACAATAATGTGTTAAATTAAAAAAATTGTTGTTGCTGTTGTACAACTTTAAGTTGAACTGTTGGCTCAAAAAAAAAAGAAAAGAAAAATGGCACATTTTTTATACATGCAAATTTTGATTGTAAAAATTCGAGCTTTCCAAAGATGTCCAAAATGTCCGAAGAGATGTCCAAAAGCCGAATATTTTTAATAAATTTTTGTTTTCTACAATATTTATGTGTCGCAAAAATCGAAATTGCATTTGGCATATTTCATATCTTAATTTTACAAGTTCTATAACTTTGCTAAAATATTTTGTAAAAAAAATTTTAATGTTGATTTATTGACACATTGAAATAATTAACCAATATTTGTAGCATAATATATATTAAATGCGAGCTGAATTATCGCAGAAGAAATGGTTTGCTATTGAAACTACTGTAACTAGTGCTTAGGAGAACAATGACGGTAATTCAATTGATGCGCAAAACAAAATTTAAAGATTTAGGGATCCGGCGACGGCACCTGCTCGCACTATTCTTTGTAAGGATCATTTTTTTTATTTAATGCTTTTGTTAATTGAAAAAATTTGTGCAGCAAAAAAAAAGTTGGGCACAATGCCAGAAATTCAATTTTGCCTTACAAAGCCAAAATTTAATGTTTTAATACAATATATATTTTTAATAAATACATTGTTAATAAATTTATTGACCTTAGTAGATAATAACAGTTGCTAAAATTTGATATAATTATCCAAACTTTACACATAATCATATATACTTCGACATAAATTTGATTGGGGTTATAAAAACTATGGCTTCACGAAGTAAAATTTTAATTTAACTTTTTTGGTGTTTATTCAAAGTTTAATGATGTTTAAGTGAAATACTTAATAATTTTGCAACAAAAGCTTATTGTAAAATTGTTGATTTGAAAAATGTTTGCTTTACTTACCTTACTAATCACAACGTGCTCATATTTGTTAACATTACTTCATCTTTAGCTAACGTGTCTTGCAATTTATGTATTAGTTTCTGAGTGTCAAAAAATATGTCAAATTGTCAAAAGAAAATTTTTAAGTTTTTTATTTTAAAAATTAAAAGGTTAGTGCTACGTTTTAACACTAACTTGAACCATCTACTTTTGCTAGATAGTTTAATTTTTTTTAGTGTCAAACATACCGTAGTTCAAATGAGACATTTCTAAAAAAGTGTTTCAGAACCAATTTTTGAACATTTCAACAATAAACTCTTTTTCCTTAATGATTTACACTTGACTTGGGTTTTGTTGAGGACCTTATTTCTTCTTAAATTTAATAAATACATTTTTTTAAGTCAATGTTTTCAAAAGACAAAAAAAGAAAGAGTTATTTTTGTTTCCAATAAAAAAAACCGTAGAAAATAATTGTTTGATTTTTATGTGTTTTGCATTTGCATTGACATCTTCTTTTTTTTTCAATACAATTACTAATAACAAACAATGAAACTTCAAAGGCAATCAAGTGAGCTGGGAAAAAATTGGAGGTCAACGTATTTCTTTTCGCGGAAAGAGAAAAATAAATATGAGTTTATTGTGGAGCGAAAAGCTTCATTAGATTTTAATCAATGGAATGTATTAATCACTTGGATTATGTTAAAGGCCTAAAGTACAACTGGTAGTTGAGTTGAGAAATATGGTTAACGAGTTGACGCTGTTCCATAATAATGTTACAGTGGAGAGTCGATGTCCGCGAATTTTGGCTTATACCACACAAAATTTGCCAAGCAAAAAAAAACTTTTTGCGCACAACGGAAGCACAAATATTTACACAATAACTGTATATTATAATGGTAATATATTTATTGATGAAAACTATTGTTTGAAAAATGTAAAACTTTTTAATAGTGCAAATGATTACAAAAGTAGCAAAAAGAGACACACATAAAGTTAAAAATTAATTCAAGTATGAGCCCAAAATTACTTTTAACTCTACAGTTATATCTTATATCTAAGGCTATAAAAAAAATAAAAAATTAAACTTAAGTCTAAGCCAGTATAGTCTAAATCAAATTTAATAATTTGGCTTAGGCTTAACACAAATTTGAGTTAAAGCTTTAAATTACGACAAAGGCGGAACTTGAAAAAGTTGGACTGAGTCCATTTTTATTTGAATTATTTTTTAGCTTATTTGCTGGTCAACAGCATGGGGATTGTATGCGGAACAAACTTTAGCACTGACGTCTGATACCGACAATGCTATAACAGGTACAGCATTGAAATTTTTCTTTTGTAATTAAAAATGCATTTAACATTTACAGGCAGTCCCATAGTTGAATGTGAAAGAGATTTGATTCGCTTCAAAGTGCCAACAAAGAAGCCTTTTCGGGGAAAAATTTATGTAAAAGGAGAATTTACAAATGAAAATTGTATTCGGTCATACACAGTCAATTCATCTGGTTTGCCTTTTAATTGCACATTGCGGTTAAATATCAGTCTTTGAATATTTAGGAGATAAACGATTTGGCCATGTTGCCTCTCAAAATCAATTCAAGCCGGCCGGTTCTACGGTCAACAAAAAACTAAAGTCTGGCAAGCACGTTAGTAGCTCTTCATCAACTGTAAATGTTGACGCAAATGAACACAACTCATTAAAAATGAACAGTTTCTCAGCAAGCAAATCCAGAAAAATTGACCACGGCGACGATGAATATGAGGAATTTGGTGAAGAGTTGCCTGAAAAAAATGGAAACCGCAAAAATGGTGAAACAAAGAATACCGAAATATCAATATCCAACCCAGAATTCCACCCAAAAAATGTCGGCGATGAAAAAGAGGAGCGTTTAACGTCACCGTCAGTTACAATATTCGATACAAAGAAACGGCGGAACGGGGGTGGAGGCAAGCAATCGGGATCTCAACGCACCATTCTGGGTTGGTTCATTTTTTAGAAAAATAAAAATATTGTCTTACAAAGGTTTGACACAAGTAATGCAAAAAATTGTTTGCAGTTTGCAGTTTGCATTTTAAATTATTTTAAGCAAAAAGGCTAAAATAAGCTGTAAAATTTCTGCATTTTTTGCTCGTTGCTAACCTGGCATTTTGATACAATAGTTACGGTTGTAGCAATCCGGGGTAACGTATAAAAAATGATTGTTTATAATATTGTTTTTGACTACCTCTAAAGTGGAATATTACGTTGACTTATAATGAGCGATTGTTTAATAGATTGAAAAATGCCAGAAGTTGTTCAAACAATTTAAATTTGTTTCTACAATGTCTAACAGTTTACAAGTTATATTAATATGAGAATATTTGTTAAATTTTATATAATATAAATTAATCACAATTTAGGAGAGACCGCCAATGGAAATTTACCCGGTTTCGGCGCTACGCAACATAATACAAATTGGCGAAGTTTTTTGCGCGGCCGACCCGACGCGCCGGATGGCGTCAGCTTTCGTCGTTACGGCAGCCGAGTAAGTCCAGACGCCAATGGTGAATGTCCTTTACAATGTCCTCCGTGTGAGGAATGTAACCAGCGTCAGTTGGCTGATGACCCAATAGAAGGCTCGACGACGCCAAAAGGCAGCGGCAAAGGTTACGTCTACAATAATAAAGAGTACAAGTTGTTGCACAAAAGAGCGCCGTCTTCACCGCAACACAGTGCCGAACTGGAAGTGATGCTTGGCTCGTGCAATACTCGGCGTGACAGAATAGTATGTTGTAAATTTGGTTTTACATTATTTTTGGCAGACAGATCTAAAGATTTAATTATTGAACAAACAACACAACTTTTCTAACGTTATACTTACATATTTTAAAATGTTCAACTATTTCAGTTGTAAATAGCGCTTGCGGTTGACTGGCAAGTCATTTAGCAGAATAACAAAATATTCCTTATTTTTGCTATCTTTCCTTATTCTTAAAGGTGGCAAAATTATTATCAGGAACAGTGCTTTTATTTGAGTCCAAAATGAGTTCAGGTTGATTTTAACTTAAGCCTACTAGAATTTGGAAACAAGCAAAGCTAAATGTATAACGGTCCTCAAACTACCACCTTTATTTCAAAATTATAATTAAATGAGTCTGAAATTACTGTTTTTTAGCCCGAAGTAAGAAGTAAGAAAGTAATAAGTCGTCTGGACTCATTTTAGACTCAAATAAATGTTCTAATCACAAAAATTTGACGGAAAAAATTTAAATTTAAATATTTGTTTAATACGGTAAGTATGAAGAAAAAATCGCCGGCCTTTTTTTAAAAAATTACATATACGTCAAAAAAAATTGACGTATTTGTAAATTTTTATTGAAATTCGCAAAAAAAAATTATGAAAAATAAAGCAGCTCTTTAAATTTGCGCTACTAAAAATAATCAATCATAATTATTATTTCTCATCATTTTAGGCAAATCCGCCCGGAATCCACGTCTCTTTCACTGTTGTTGTCAGTTTTCACAACAGTTTTATTACCAAAGTCGATAGGGCATACCACATTGAGTGCGCTTATGAAGAATTTGACCAGACAGTTACTACTCAAATTGATGTTAGGTTCGTATATTTTTTACAATCTCTTTTTTCCTATCCGTCTTTATCAATCTTAAATATATGTATAAAAATTTTAAGCCAGCCTCCAATTGTGGAACTAAACGGCGTTGTTGACTCTCCGCAATGTGAATATCGTATACATGATGCTAGCAGTCATTTGCAAGACGACGACAAGGGAATTTTGTCATCATCGACAGTTTCAGTCACAAATGTGCGAGTGGGCGACAATGTGAGGCATGAATGGTTTTGCCACAAAGCAGATTCAGATAATCATACAAAGCGACGTTCAACATAATAACGAACATCTTCACAATCTTTTTGGTCTTCTAGTTCATGATTGCTATGTGGATGACGGACAGGGGCGCAAAGAGCTTATTATCGACAGTCAAGGGTAACGTTTTAATATTTTAAAGCAAAAAGTTTTACATAAAAATAAGCAATATTTTTAAAGGTTTTTTAGTGATAACTTCTCTTTTAATTTTCCTAAACTGCACAACTTTGGCAAAATGTCTTCAACAAAAACCATAAGAAAATGGATCTGTGGCTAAACAGCAATTTTTTTATTAAAAAATACCAAGTTTGATTTTTTGGAGTGTCTAAAATGTTCCAATTGCGCTTCATATCGTTGCTGGACTATTACAAAACCGCACAAAATAATAAATTTAAAAGTAAAATTTGACATTTTATAAAAGGATGCGTGCAATGCGATGCCCAACAGCCCCTATTTGTTTTTTTTTGAATGAAAAAAAAAGTCAAAAGAAATTACAAAGAAATAGAAAACGAGAAAAAATGCCAGCCGCAGTGTATTTTATCCAATCAGAATGCAATGCATAACGCCAAAATTTTTATTTGAAAATATGTTAGGGCTGTAACGACATTTTTTTGCAAAATAGAAAATGCTTACTAATTATTTTTGGTACAGAAAAAATTGATTAACAACAAAACAAGCAATGTTCCAAAAAAAATTAAAATTTTTCTGATTCAGCTGTTCTGTAAGCCCGCTGATTTTGCCGACTCCAACATATCCGAAAGACCGTTTGGGCGCCACCGTCGAGTCATTGGTGGCTAAATTTCCCGATCGTGACTTGTTAGGCTTTCAATGCGCCATTACTATTTGCGTGCGTGAAATGGGTCAATGCAATGGAATTACGGTACTTTTATGATACTGTAGAATATTTGTTAACAGTATTTTGTAATATTAATTACAGTAAATCTTTGCGTACACCTAAATTCTTTAGTAATTTAAATTTTAAAAAAAAATTTTCTACTTATTTCAATCATTTATTCCAGTTATATTTTAGCCCCCAAATTGCAATTCTGCAGCAAACACAAATCGGACTCGACGGTTTGTCAAAAACGAAAACAAAGACATGTTTTTGTCCAATTGGCAATTACATGCGCCAATGCTTACCGTCTTCGACGCCGATGAGATGCATGCTTTAGGTAAGCAATTTATTCCGGCAAACTAATATTTTATCTCGACATATACGTGGATTGAGAAAATTAAACTTTATAGAATAAGTAGTGAGTGTTCGATACCAACTTTATTAGTGTTTTTTATTCATAAATATTAAACTTTAAATAAATAACTATAATTTATTCAGTATATAATTAAAGGCATACTAAACTATATATAATGATTTATTGTATTGGAATTAACCTGTAGCTATATTATCCTTTAAAAACTACGGTATGACAATGTAAGACTTACTGTATTATAATTTAAAAAGTAATCTGTCATAACCACATACTGCATTACCACATCCTTACAAAAAAATGATGTTAGATGCTTTCAAGTTTTATTTTTTTATGAATTACCGTAACCAAAATACATTATCACGCATTTTGGACTAAACCAAAATTTTGGTGTATTTATCACCCTATTTACAAACTGACACATTTTCAGAATTTGAAAAAATATTGGCTAGCACCGCAACGCATGCAGCATTACGCGACTTCTCATCGCCAAACGTCAGATGAAAACGACTTTTTGGAGAGTCTAAACGAAAAATTAAACGCCAAAAACGTTTGCGTTTCTGTACCCGCTTTTGGTGTTCTCGTCGCAGTGTTCACGTTTTTAGTCACCATTTCGGCGGCTATCATTTTTGTGTTTGTTTTTTCAACAAAAAATTGTTGTCTGTCTCCCACGAAGCACTGTTTTACACCAAAGAAAATACTAACTTTGATTCAAATAGCTTTATGGATAAAGCAGTCTATCTGTAAAAATAGTATATATTTCAACATTTTATGTTTAATTTTGTACAATTTGATATTACAATTTGTTTTATTTGTTAATCTCGGAAGTATAATCTCTTAGAGATTAGGGTCGTTATTTACAAGTTTACTTTACAAATGTTAAATTTATATAATGAATTTAGTAATAAATGTTTTTATCTGTATAACATCTATAAAAATCGGTTTAGTCTATTACAAAATGTTTGGCAATATTCTTGAAGAGCTGATGGTTAAGCGTCCAGTCCGCCACACATCAGCTAAATGACTCTTTTTTCATATATGACTCTTGATATTTTTTTGGATATTTATGAGGTTTAAAACTGTTAGGCTTTTATTTAACTAGAATTCATGTAAGTGACAAATAAATAGGTGCAGTGAATTAATAAAAAATAAAGTGTTAGTTTCATGAGCTGAGCTTAAAAAACAAATGAGCTTGTAAAAAAGATGTATTAAGCTAAGAGGGGTAAAATTAAAACATTAAATATTACTTTGTTAATCTGGTAATATGCTCTGTGTAAATTCTGTAAAAAAGCCCAAATTTAATTGTTTATTGAGCAAAAACAAAACAAAATGACAATGTAAAAAAAATTGTTGAATCAAAAACTACAGAAAACAAATATGGATAAGTTACCTAGATTATTTACAGTAAAAAAATGCAAATAAATTATGATTTGGGTTTAAATGGCGCAAACAGTTTGCGATAAACCGCCGGTCCATTCCACAGACCTTTGACCAACATGTGCCAATACATTGGTTGTATTAGATAGCGCTTGAGAAAGTAGGCAAACCGTGAGGGTTTTGATTGATCGTAGGGGAATGTCTCTAATGGACCTTGCTGATTGAATTCAGCGAGAATCACATGGCCTCGGTCAACCACCAACGGACAAGACGTATAGCCGTCGTACTGAAATTGAAATTTGTGACTTATTAAATGATTTTTATTCGAAAAAAAAAACTTACTTTGGCTGTCGGCTCTTTCCCATCCATAACACTTCGCAAATTTTTCGAAAGCGTTTTGAATTGAGAAGCTAAAAAACGCAAATTATTAATAGTAATAAATACTTATAAAATTTACCGTATCACAATAACATTTCTGGTTATATTTGTTATATGAACAAAGAAAAAAATTGGTGGGTTTTCAATTTTTTTAAATTCGAGCTTCTCAAGAAAATGTCATCTTTATAATATGTCTTCAACAAAAAAAGCAAGTAAGCCGGGCTTTGCAAGTTTTCAAAAACAAATTCGATTGAGAATTTTCGCAAAATGGGTTAAATAACAATAAAAGTTTTATAATTATGACAATTATATAAAATTAATTATAGAGACATGGTACTGTATGTTTCCGAAAATCCTTTACAAAACAACTTGATTTGACTAACCAATAAAAAAACATAAATGATTCAGCGATTAATGACTATTTTGTGACCAAATCTTAATTTCTAACATCAAAAGTGCACTTTTCCTATTGACAAAACGTAAAATTTACCAATAAAATATGTTCATCCTAGGCTTCTATGTTGACATTGTATAAAGCGGCTGAACTACAAATGACAAATGACAAGTTAATAAATCAAATAACCGCAATAACACTAGCAACATGAAAGTTTAATTTAGTAATTTAATAGAAAATATTGCTTACAAATAGCAGCGGCAGTCTTTGAAGTGGGCAGGCCAGCACAGTCGCCAATTGCAAAAATGTTGGGATAATTGTTAGAACTTAGTGTTTCCGAGTTAACTGACACCCAGCCGTAAGCATCCGTAAGACCTTCGGCTTTTGTCTCTCGCAAAACTTTGATTGGTGAACAGGGTGGGGCGACGTGCAAAAACGAGTACTAAAAAGTTAAAATTAATAAAAAAATTACAAAATGGTCAAACCAACGTTCAACATCAATAAATACGCAGTTTTATTGTTTATTTTTACTAATTTAGTACTTATTTTTCAAATGTATAAAAACGGCTTTACGCTGTAGTTAATTGGTAAAATGAGACAATTACATATGCTTCTCAACTACTTTTGATATTTTTTTAAAATCGATAGTGATAAACTATGTAATTTCAAAAACCCAAAAATTTGGGGACGTCCTCCGTTGAAAAAAAATAAAAAATGCGCTTAAAAAACTTTATAATCCCAAACCAAATTCAAATAAATTAAATTTTCAATAAAACGTATGTAATTGCAAATTATTTAAAAAAAAACTTGCATCATAATCCTTTGTTTCGTCTGTCGGCTTTGCTTCACCATTAAGCAATTCAAACGTTGCTATCTGTTTAACTGGATCAACTTTTATAAGGTTGTGTCGCACGTTTACTTGAATGTCACGAGATTTGACAACTTTCATTAAAGACTGAGAGTATTTGAACACACCAAAACATTGGTCTAACGACGTATTATATATAAAGCGAGTTTGAGGCCGTTTTCCATTCTATAAATTAAAAACACCATAACTGAGACAACTTTCAATGGTAATAATAATAGTTATAATTAGTGTTAAAACAAAACTAAAATGGTGATACAAATTCATAAATGGTATACAAACCCTGGAGCTATTTGGTTCAAAAAATGGTTCAAAAATTAAACGCCGTAGTTCAATAACTAGTAAGCAAGTTGTTATTGTATTTAAGCCCATTAAAAAAATGAGTAAAAACAAATTGCAGAACATTATTGAGTAAGCAAATTATGTTTAAAGAAAAAAATTGTGGTTTGCTAATCAAACTTATAAAAGTTCGACGATCTTTTTCATTACTAAAACATTAAATGAAGCAGGTTTAAGAATGTGACTTTTAATAATAAAGTATAATTTAAAAAATGCATTCTTCTGGCAAAAAAAATAAACAATTTGGCTTACTTCATGGAAGCAGCTTTCAGTTTACATATTACAAATTCAACTATATTGAGTTTAAATTTAATCCGATCAAGCTAATAAATCAATTTTAGCACATTTTTTAAGTATTTAACAAGCAATCCATAATACGTTGTTTGTAGTTCAAGTTAAAAAATGCATAAATTTATACCTTCCTCACAAACTCTTCCGTTAAATACAAAATCTTTTGAGGTGCGCCGGCACACTTTATGGGCGTGTTTGGAAATGTGAAAACAGCGTTGCCAGACTCCAATTTCTTTGCCTCCTCAAACACCTTGTTCACGTACAATGGACTGTATATTGAACAAACACCTGGTGCATTTAACAGAACGTCTTCCGTTAGGCCCTTAATCTAGAAAAAAAAAAGAGAAAAGATAATGAAATAAAGAAAATAAAGAAAAAAAGATAATTTTCAAGCGTTTACAGCAAATAATGCAATACCAAATCGTAGCGAAGTTGAAGGCCCGCAGCAATCACCAAATAATCGTAAGAGACGCTGCCTGAATTTCTAAAATATGATTTTATTAATAAAATATATGTAATCTCCTAAAAATATAAAAAATCTAAGGATTAACAATTTAAAGTTTATAATATAAACTTTGTTTTTTTGTACAAATTAGCCAATAAAAGAAAAAGAAACTAAAAAATACCTTTTAATGTACACAATGTGTAAAAACTTTATTATTGTACATAAACCGAAAACTTTTGCACAAAAAACTAAATACTTCTTACAATATTCAAAATTAAGCGATTCGGCGATATAAAGCAGCAACCAAAATACATAAAAATTCAAACACATTTATCACTTAACTCAGGGATTTAATGAAATATAAATTTTACGTCAACTCGACTTTGTTTTCTTCCGGCAAGAATTCGGCAACGCTATCTTTTAGCCATTTGGCATTTTTTGGAATGACGTCAGCTTCATCCCTTACAATATCATCCAGTTTGAAAATGCCAGAGCCAACAAACGTAAAACCAGGCTGATAATAATGTTTCTAAAAAAAATTTTTAAATCAACGGTATATCAGTAAAAAAAAGTTACTGTATTCGGCTCAATAATTGCCACATCTTTCGGTGAGAGAATCCTTAGGAATTTAGACGCAACGGCGCATCCACTCGCCCCTCCCCCAACAACCAATAAACGATAGTGTTCTACAAAAAAAAATGTTGAAAATAAAATTAAAATAAATTTTAAAAATTCTCGCAACACCGTGGTAGGACTTAATCCGATTAAGCAACAAAAATAAAAGTTACGGGAATTTTTTTGTAAAAATGTAAAACTTTATATTTGTAATGCACCAAAAGAAATAAAAATTCAAATTTGGAATTTTTCGTTCGAAATTGTTTTGTCTTAAAACGACTGTTTTATTGTTTACCACTATTGTCAGGTCATATTTGTGACTCATAAATTATTTGTCTCATAGCGATAATTTTTCCCTTTACGCAAATTTGTTATAATCAAACATCCACTGAAATATTTGATTAATAATATATGTTGGCTTACATTTGATTAAAGGAGTCTTGCATTTTGGCTGTCTAATCAGTTGATTACAAAAAATTGTTATGCTATTGTTTTGACCTTTTATTTTGTTATAAACCGTTTAAATATTATTTTCTTGCTGTGTCTATAGCACAGTACAACAACCACTTTTTTGATTTTTTGATTGGTTTTCTGCTTTTGAGCAGTTTTATTGAGATTTTTTGTTAGTTTTTTTTGTTTTATTTTGCAGCGGCAATTCGGTCGAATATTTTGGTCAAACTTTAATAAAGTCGTTCTTATTTACACTTAATCCTTATGTCGTTTTTTTAAAATGAATTTTTAAACTAATTTTTAATTAAAACATGTTGTTAAAATCCCGATTAGTCTACGAATAATCAACGAATATTTCAACGTTTATTTAGGCGTTTTTTCTCTAATTTACGTAGAAATTATTGCAATATATTTTAAATAACAAATAATTTATTGCTTTTTACGAAAAAAATCATCCAATTACCAGCAATCGATTGTTCGTGACGAATAATTTTCACTTCTTTGAGAAATTTGCAAGAAGATGGAAAAATTTTTTTCAGAACAAATTTTCCGAAACAAAATTTCCTGTAAACGATAAATTTGAATTTCAAAATGTTAATATCTTTCTTTGAGTTAAAAATGTATAACTTATTTTTTTTTGAGGGGCTTAAACAACAGACTGCCAGATATGGCCGATGATATTCAAGTGGACGTATTTAGCGGTATCGAGTTTTTGCCATTATAAATAACAGTTTTGTACTTATAATTAGGTTAATATTTTTTGTTTAATTTTAAATAGTTTTTTGTCTGATTTGAGCGTCTAGTTTTTCGTTCCTGTAAAAACATCCCTGGAAAAAACTGAGTGATTTTAACTTATGTTATTCGTGTATTATTCGGGATTTTAACAATTTGAATTATTAAAGTAATTAGACAAAAATTTTAACCTTGGCAAAGACGCGTCTGAATCCTCATTATTGTTGAAATACGAAAGCCTCTTATTAAAAAGCTTAAAATAATAAAGTTTAAAAGTCAAAAAAAGGCATAAGCAATATATTGTTGAGAAAATGAATAAAATTGATGCAAAATTTTTAAAAACACAAAGCACAAAGCTGACAGTGGACTTTTGGTTTTTTTGTGCTATTGTTGTGCATATAAAAAGAAAACAGTAGCCAGACGGCATTTTCAATATTTTAATGACTTATCAGCCTTCTTTCCTTATGGTCAATTGCAACAATAAAAAAATGACTTTATATATAATAAAATAATGGCGAGGTGGTAAACAGTAAATTTACTACGAATAAACTAACATAATCTGAATAAAGTGAGCAAAATCCAAATAAAAGCAAAACGAAAGACATAATATAAGCAATTTTCTACGCATTTTTATTCAAACTCCGACATAAAAAAAAACATTTTGGTGGAAAATAAAATGTAAAACTGTCGCACGCTAATTTCACTCTAACTAAAAAAGTACACTACAACGACTCAGATAATCATAATTAGAGACTGAAATTTTAGAGTCAGGGGTTATAGGAATTCTCGGCCTCAAAAATCTGTATATAAATAATTTTAAGATAATCTGAGCGTTTAATCTGATCTTGAGGCAATCTAATTCATGTTGAATTTTTAGAAAAACGAATTTTGAAGAAAAAAAATTTTGTATTATTACTTTGAAATTGGTGTCGTGCTGTCGAACTTTACACTCTCCACCAAACGACTTGCATTTGTACTTGTACACCAACAAAAACTACGTGCAGAACGGAAAAATGATTTAAAAAACAACGTGCGAAAGTCAAAAAAACGTGTTAATTTTAAAATTTGTAATTTAACGAAAAAAAGAAAGAAAAAAGGGGACACGTCTGAGCAAAATAGAAAAAAAAAACGAATTCACCATCTAAAAATGAAGGTAATATCGTAAAAACAAGCAAAAACATTGAACTAGCAAGCAACAGCACTGAACAACTGTTGAATAAAAAAATAATTATAAAAAAGAAAAAGGAAACTGAAATAGGAACTGTGCAGCAAAACAAAACTAATGACTGAGGGATAAAAAAAATCAAAACTGAAGAGGCAATAAAATCAAAACGAATGTTTGTAAACAAAAAATAATATGAAAAAAATAAACAAAGTGCTCGTTAATTTTACTCCAGCTAAAAAGTGTCGATACACTACAACGACTCAGAGAATAATGTTTAGAGGCTGAAATTTTAAAGGAAGGGTTTTTTGGAGACGAAAAAAACGATTGGTCCGAACGGATTTTGGATACAAGCCTTCTAGAACTCGGTATAGGACCAGGACCGGTCTTATTTCTAAAAAAATTTCAGAATAGACATCATTTCAGATTACAAATTTACAAGAAATGCGGTTATGACATTTTTAATAGAAACCTTTAGAACTTTATACAGAACCAGTTGACAACAAAGCGATTTCCAAAGCGTTTTGGAGACACATTTGGCGACAAACGTCTTTCAAATCCAAATTTATAAAAAGCTGCAAACCCCCTTTGAGCCTCAAAATAATCGCTCATATTTAGCAAGCATTCTTAAAAAATTCAAAAAATATTTTATTCTGCAATACATAAAAACGACGTCATTTTTAACTATACGGCGAAACTTTTTGTCTATAATACAAAACGTTGTGTAATATAGTAAAACATATGACATCAAAAGGATGTGAAAAAAGACAACACGCGCCTGAACTTGCGCTAACCATTTGATGTCTAATATTACATTTTTTCAACAGTCAAAAGCCGTCATAGAAAACTTTTACTATAATTATGTTTAAAAAAAAAAAAGTAAAACAATTCCTTTCTCGCCAAAATATACAAAATATTAAAACGCTCGTCCGCCGGAATATTGTTACAAATATATTACACAATTTTCGACATTTTATGTTATCTCCAATAAAAAAAAACTTCAGCAATTATGACAATCAGTTTAAGCTCTAGAAGCAATTGAAGTCATAAATAATTTTTGTTGACTTGACGCTTGGCTGCAAACAATTATCACAAAAAAAAACAATTGGGTAATAAAAAAAATTTTACGACAGCAATACTCTTAGTCCTAAGTAAGGAATTGTTTTTGTCACGTTATTGACTTTTTTTTATTTTGTGTTAATTTTGACTCAAAAAAGTTGAAAATTGGTTAACTATTGGTATTTTACTTGACTAAAAGACTGCATAATAATTGCAAATTTTTTTTGAATTTCGGTAAAACTTTTTTGAAGCATTCAAATTTAATTACCCTAATGCGCCTTAGTCCGCTTGGCAAAAGTGTGCGAAACATTTTTTTAGATTTTTTTTTGATGTTGTTTACGGTTGAACAGTGAATACGAGAGAACATGATGACGTGAAGATCAGCTTTACCGGCCACGAAAAGTCTGACTTTACTGTTTTTCTTGCAGTAATAGCGTCAGGGAAGAAGTTGAAGATTATGAATTATTTTAAGAAAAAGCTTGTTGCAAAAGGACCATTTTTTAAATAATGTGATAGTTAAGACTATTGTTTTTTACTGCTGAAAATGTCGAAAAAAAATTTTTGCCTAAAATTCGATAATTTCAATTTGAATTTTTTTTTGGCGTTTTGTTTTAGTTTTGAATTTGTTTTAAATAAAATTTAAACATTTTCATAAATTTAATTTTGGCGCATCAATTTTTTCAAGGTTTTTTTTCTTTGCACACAATGATTTTTTTTATAACAGTGGCATAAAATGGCGATGTCTGACTCACCGAATCGTTATATGTCGTAATTTTTTTTGTGAAGGTCAGCGAAGAATTAAGAGAAATAAAATAAAAAAATAAAATTTTATAAGCTAATATTTCTATTTTTCTTTCTTTGAATGGGAAAAAGTGCTTTATTTAAATTTTTGTTGTGAAACCATTTTTTTGACAATTTTTAGCAAAAAAAATGCAGATTTTTTGAGTTTAAATTTATACTTCAAAATAATAAAAATTAAATTTTTAAACCTTAAAACAATCTAAGCGTTTTTACCGGAAAAATGCGAAGGATGGGTGACAAGTGCATCTTAGCAATATTTTTGTCTTTAATTTTTTTAATCAGTTTTTTGTCTGTACCTCTTTTTGTTCCAAAGCTTATATTAACTTTTTGAAAATTTTCGCAACATTGGTCAAAATTATAATAAACGCAACTTGAAATGGCTTTTAGTTAAAAATTCACTTTTTTATAATCCTTTGGCGGAAAATCATGATTATTGCTGCCGCAACCTTGTTTATTCTTTCCCATTTTCGTTTCAAATATTTTCTACCAACTATTGCCAATTAATAATTTTTGTTTTTTATGTTTCTTTGAAATCGAAGTTTTCTTTTATGAGACAATTTTGTTTAGCATTTCAGAGTCACAAGAGAATCGAATTGGACTTACAAAGAAATGGCTGCTGTGCCTCTCGAAACAATGGGTTGTGAGTCTCCGGAGGAATGCGAGGAGTGGTATGCATTGTTCAAAACGGTAAGTCGTTTTTAAACACATTTTTAGATTTTAATTGAATACGGATTATTTCAGTTGTTCAAACCAATAAAAAGAATGCGTTATAAAATGGTTGGAATTAGTGTTGTAGGTTCTAATATAGCTTATACATCACTTTTGAAGAAATGGCTAGGAAATTTATTCATATTTTTGACTTATGAACCAAAATGAAAAATTGTCCTTAGAAAATTTTTTTATTGGATTCTGTAAAGAAAAGTGGGAAAAGTTACTTTTTACATCACTGATAAAATTGTGTTATTTACGACCTCGCAGTGTAAATTATAAATAAGCATTTGGTTAAATTTTTCGTAAAATATTAAAAAAATTAATTCCGACTTTTGCCTTGAAGTTTTAAAATTTTTGCCCTATAAGTCTTTACAAAAATTGTGAAATCTTATAACTTATAAATATGTTATTTGTGGTTTGGCTAACTGTTGTCCCATAGAATTTATCGGGTAGAAATCCAAAGCAGAAGAAGGGGGATTTTTGAATTATGGTGCTGAGCAGATCATTTTAATAGTTTTCTTTGAATGTGTTAATCGTAATTTAGAGGTGAGAGAAAAAAAGGGTAAAATATGATGTGTTTATTTTTTTTTACTTTAAAATTTCATTAACTACAATTTTGCCAAAAGTTTCGTCTTTAAAATTTTTTGCGGTTTTCATTTTTTTGAATATTTTCTTTTTAGTTTGACGGTGACAACGATGGTTTGATTCCGGCTTGGGAGCTCAGCTGCTTGTTTCGCGCCTGCAGCTATAAACTCGGTTTAAAACCGGAAGAAGCCGTAAATTTATTAGCCAATGTCGACCAAAACAAAGACCAAATGATTGATTTTGCGGAATTCAGTAGTCTTGTAAGTTTTCCATGAGTGATTTCTTCGCTTATCAACTAATAATATTGCAGATGCTTTGTGTCAAGAAAATGAGAATGCACCGGCTAATGTTGTATGCGGCGCGCTCCGTCCTACCGCGCAGCCAGCAAACAGAAGCGACCCGCTACTTACTGCAGTACTCATGCATTCCGCCGCCTATTTTCCTAATTACAATTTCGTTAATGCAACTTTGTGTCTACCTCTACTATGTGATCGACACGGGCGTTGGCTTTTCGCCAACAAAACCGGCGCCTGTCGACTCGCTGCTAATTCTCAATCCGTATAAAAAACAGGAAATTTGGCGCTATTTCACTTACATGTTTATTCACGTCGGGTTGGTTTTTGTGCATTACTTAATAATGTTTTTTTTCTTGTTTAGTGGATTAATTTCTGTTTGACAGTCGATTAGAAAATGGGGGGATAAAAAACAATGCTGTAAATTACTGCTTATTTAGGTCGGATTTCGTGTTCATTATTTTTTTTGATACATAATGGGTCAATATCTTAAAAAATTTTCTTGGTTGATCTTTGCCATTTTTTACTGTAAACGAATTTTTGACTGTTGAAAAAGAGTATGGTGAAAGATTATTTCCGTATTGTGCAATACGTCATAAAATTGTGTTGGGGCGCCAAACTTAATGGATGTTTGCCTATGAATTAAAACATGTTGTTCATTCTGTACAGTAAAGTTTGGGCTGTTTATTTTCCCCACCATTGACCGTAGGAAGAGGAAAAAGAGTTTAAAAATATTCATTAGTCAAATTTACGGTGGATTATTTTTGGGAAAAGCATTTCAATTTAATTTTTGGGACCACGTTTTATTCCTTTTTAGCTGTTTTTTTTGTTGATTATTTTATATGATATCATTTAATTTAAATTTTGTTTTTAGCTACATGCACTTGCTGACGAATCTCGTCGTTCAAATATTTCTAGGCATTCCACTAGAGTTGGTTCACAAATTTTGGCGCATTGGCTTTATTTACATTCTCGGCGTGATGTCGGGTGCGCTCCTATTTTTTGTTTTTGACTACAATCGGCCAATCTTTTTGGCGGGTGCGTCCGGCGGAGTGTATACCTTGTTATCTGCCCATATTGCTAATGTCGTCATTAACTGGAGTGAAATGCAATTTAATTGGTTAAGAACCGCAATTTTAACAATTTTTGTTGGCGCCGACGTCTATCAGATGGTGAACGGCGTACAGACAAAGGTAAGTTGTTTTAAAGCGGTTTTTGTGTCTTACTGTTTTGTTTCTTTTATTTGATATTTTGCATTATTGTTGTAAATAAGTTACATTTTTGCATTTGACTTGAACAGCGCTAAAGTAATAACATTTTTGTTTTTTAGAATTGCGTTAGAAATATTTTATGTTCATTTATGTTGCAGAAGTAAAATGACACGCTTTGTTGGCGCTAAGCGTAAGCTGGCTTATAATTGCTATTATAGGAAAATGAAACAAGTTGTGTGATAGGTTACATTTAAAATCAAAACTTAAACAGGGTAATATAAACGTCTCTTCTTTTGAAAAATTGGCTTTCGTTCAAGTGTATCGAATTTTACAAATTAACGTTATTATTTTTAGGTGTCATATATTTCTCATCTTGGCGGCTTTATCGCCGGCCTTCTACTAGGAATTGTTGTGTTGCGGAATTTGCGCAAACGGTCGTGGGAGGCGTACGCGTGGTGGATTTCGTTGGCGTTGTTTGTTTTCTACGTTAGTGCTTGTATAATATTGATTGTGTCACCGCCAGTTTTTTAAGTGAAGAAAAAGATATGGTAAAACTAGTAAAAACATAACGTAATCGCTTGTCTAACAAAACCTTTGAAATCTTGCATTTTTTTCCTTTTTTTCTTTCTTTGTTGATTATTAACTGGCATTGCAAAAGTTTTTTTGTGGACATAATAATTTTCGAATTTATTGACAAAGGAATGCTTTTTTTCTTTTCATCATTTTTTACAATATTTTACAATTGTTAATTATTTAGAGTAATGAATGCATTTAAACTTGCAATTATAAACCTGATATTAAGAAATTTAGCCTCAAAAAACATTTTATTAAGACTAATTCAGGCATAACGCCTTTAGTCAAGCAACTTGAGACATATTTTGTTGGCTTTATATTATCTTTCTTCGTTTGTCAGAGCGTTTATATTGCTGAGTTATTAGCTATTAAACATTTTTGCATTACTTTAGTGTTATTGAAAGCTAAATAAACTTCACATATCTACAATTTACTGAGTTAATTTTTTTTTGAATTATGCGTCAAACTTGATTAAAATTTTTGTTTCATATTTTGCATTCTTTTTACTTATTTTTAAAATTTTGCGATGATCTCCTCGATTTTTTGCGCCAATTCTATTTTTGGATATTATATGTAATTAAATGAAGACATAATATAAGCAGCTTAATAGGGGGTACTACATTGGTTTTGTATTAAAATATGGTAAGTCAAGAGAAATTCTAAATCGGGAGAATTCTAAGTTAAAAAAAAAACATTTTTAAGCCTTTGGTATTTTCACTTATTTTTTTTATCTAGTGACATTTTTTTTGTTAATTTTATAACATATCGCATTTTATCTTCAACATATGATAATAAAATAATTTATTGTCATTAGAAAAAATAAATTAACGTTTAAACCTTTAAATGTAATACTTTATCACCATAAATTTTGTACTCATTCGAAATCCGACCCGACTCGATCCCTGGGAATCAATCGAAGCTCACTTCCGTATTTCTAAACGAATTGTTGAATTTATTGCGGCAAAGCTTTTTTTTGAAAACATGAGACTAAATTTGGATTCAAGCACAAAACATTTTGGCCAGGTTATGATTCTTCTGAGAATATTAGAGTCGACTCAACGAAACTACTGACACCATACAAAATAGGCTTTAACACTAATAAATTGAGCTGCGCCTAAAAAGTGTCAAACTACCTCCTAACCAAAAACATTTGGTCAAATTTCTTCGGAAACAAACAACTACGCATTCAAACAAAGAAAGTCGTAAACTATTGTTCATTATTATAAGATTAACAATTACATCATGCAAGAAAAAAATTTATTTCATTCATTTTTGCTAAATGTGAGCGATTCGTGAAATTTTTGGGATGGTTATTTTTTTTTTGAGATATTTCACTCAAAATTTATGAAACTCTTGGAGTATTATACAGAAATTTTAAAAACTTGGAATTGGTCACCGTTGGAATTTCCTAACTAAAAATTTAAATATACTAATCTTTTCCCCAACAAAATATCAGAACAATTTTAAACGCTCACCATAAATACATTCGCTGCCGATTGCGCGGGATTGACGCCGATTCCATCATTCGTAATGATTGCGCTAGTCGCCGGGTCAACCTGGAATTCTTCGGCGGCAAACTGCAAGACGGCTGTAAAAGGAGTCGATTCCGGAACACCCAAGCTAAAAATTATATTTTATGGGTTAAATAAAAAAAATAAAATATAAATTGTAATAACTTAAGCTTCCAGTCATCACCGAAACCGAAATTAAAAAAAAACACTGGCCTGCACTTTTTATTTCCTTATTATGTAAAAAATAGAATAAAATTGAAAATTGTCATGAAAAAGCAGTTTAAAGTGCCGAGTTTTTTTTTGATTGATTTATCGTTTTCAACGCACTTGAGAAATATAAAATGACGGATTTTGCGAATTCCGCAATGACTAAGTTTTTAATTTTAGCCAAATTTATTAGTGAAAAAATTGTTAAAAAAGCTTACACTTTAAAGGGAAGTTTGGGGTCACTAGTTAAAGTAATCTTGAAGGTAACTTTTGCGCTGGAATCACCCATTCTTCCTGTGAAAATCAAAAGAATAAACGGATTTGGACGCAAAGGTTAACAAAAAAATTTTAAAAAACTTCCAACAATTTTTTTATCAATTTAAATTTTTTAGAAAAATCGGTTTGGGACGAAATACATCTTGATTTTATTTTTGGCGGAAATGGGAATAACACTACACTATTCATTTGCAAATGAAGTTCTGATTTTTAGTGCAGTTTAATAAGGTTGAAATTCATTTTCAATTTAAATGAAAAAATTCTTAAAAAATTTAAAAAATTCTGCAATTTATTTTCGTTTATTCGTATCTTTTATTGTAAAAATTATTAGTTTTTCTCATTTTGTAATTAACCGTCACTTTTATTGATGGTTAAATTAAAATATTTCAAAAAAAATCGAAAAATTATAACAAAAATTAAGAGGTTCTAACGAGATTCGAGCACGTGCAGGAAGAAAACACAGATCCGGTAACTATTAGACCACAAAGAGCACATTTTAAGCAAAATATTTTAACTATATAAAATTTTTTTTTAAACAACATTTACAAAACCATATTCCAGTCCGATTGGGCAAAAAAATTAATACGATTCGATTCAGCAAAAAAAAAGTCTATCGAATGGTACCAGTCGGGGGGTTAAGTTCGTCCACTTTCCTTGTAAGCAGTTTTACTTTGAGAGTGAGACTGATTTGGCAATAATTAATTGATCTTGTTTTGATCGGAAATTTGTTTTTTGATGCCTTATAAATGAATTTATTCCATATCACTGGAACTAATTTTTGAACTTAAATGCAGGAAAAGATTACACTGAATGTTGTAATAGAGTTGCAAATTACTAAAAAGTCAAAAACATTCATAACTTTTCCTTTCTTAAAGCAATACGTTATACAAAAAATCCATTTTTTTGTAAGCTCAAATGCCTTTCTGCAATGACTCAATCTCTTTTTTTCGTTTTTTTTGGTTTTTCAAAAAATAATTTGTTTATATCAATAAAATATATTTTAAAATATGTCTTCTCGAATCCTAATAAAAATTGGACGACTGGAATCGGCGATTAATCAGAAATTCCGGTGTTCCATTATATTTGTGCTTTTATTTGTCGTTTCAATGATGTTGACACCGCTTTTGCTGTTAAACACAGTTTATCCACTCATTTCGCTTAATAAGCAATCGATAAATATTGTAGGCCAATTGGTTTGTTGTGAGGAATCTGAGGTTGATGGTCATAGATCGACTGGCCAATATACTTGTTGGGCGTTTCGAAACAGTGCTGTACAGCTTTTTGACAGCAGTTTCGGTTGGTTGATTTAAATTTTTTAAGGAATAATAAGGTTAAAAAATGCACAAAATACAGAAAGGCTGGCTCTCTGTTGAAGACAGTTGTGCCCGAAGTGTCAATTCATTTACTTTTAAATTTTAGCTATGGTTGCAGTGAGATTTCGTAACTATTGTTTGCTTAAAAAATTTGTTAAGCTATTTCAGCCATGAAATAGAAATATTTTTTTATAATACTTTTTCATAGGACTTTTGGGTTTAAAATTTTCAGGCCAGTTTATTTGTAAAAATCGTGACAATCAATGTTCTTAAGAACAGATTTTGAATATTTTTAATGTACGATCTTACATTCAAAATCAAAATTGGTTCATATTTTGAAAGTCATTATCGATGTATACGTGATAAAAAATGTTTTATGACTCTAAAAGCTTAGATGACAAATATCCAGGAACAAACTATTATAAAAAAATTCTTTGTGACCATGTCTGATCGACAATTATTTCAGTATTTTCCGACAAAATGCTTTCATTTTCACAAACAAACGAGTGCGGTCGTTTTGAATTGAACGGGACTGTGTCGAAGTTGGCTCCCATGTCACCGTATATTCTCGTCCACCACAATTGTGTCGACGCAAAATTGAACGGCGAGAAGCGACGGAATAAAACCAGCATTATGAAAGTGCCCAAATATTTTGTCAATCGCCAACGCTATGTCATTAACTTTATAAATTTGCTAACACTCAGTGAATACGACGAATAACTGCATAGGCTGAAACGTGAAATTTCATATATTGCTTATAAGAAATCGAGTTTGAGAAAATAGTAAAATTTCTTCATTTTAACAAAAATTAAATCAACATTATAAAAGATGACATAAAAAACAAAAAATACACATAAAATGACCTATGTGTTTACCTGATCAAACAGTTTAAAACAATAATCCAATTCGATCTGATACAGTAACATCTCATAAATGAGTGTTGTCAATCGGCCCATTGACCCTTTAAGCTTAGAAAATCAATAACAGCACTGATGTAAACAAATGAGCACATCTGTTTTATAGCTCAGTAGCCTTCTCATTATAAGCGATTTCCTCAAATTGTATAAAAACGAGCAGAGAAAAATGCTTATCGCAAAAAAATGAGGAATCACTAAGCAGATCTAATAAAAAGAACATCAAAAAAATTTTTATTAGACCCTTTCCAACAAATTTTTAAAATAGCAAAAATACTTTTTAGGCGTTTAAAATACGTTCCAAAAAATAGCGGAAAAATAATCATTTAAAAAAGATTTATGCCAATAAAATTTTCAATAAATCATTCATCATCATTGGCTCCATCGCCTCCAAGTTGATCATCTTTTTTTTCGACATCATCACTCTCATCCACCTCCTCTTCATCTTCCTCTTCGTCGTCCTCCCTAGGAAGTGGATATAGCGAGACCGTATAATTGTAAAAATGATGGCCCATCGCCTTTGAATTCACATATTTTGTGAAGCTGTGAAACGTTGGCTCACACATCACAATAGATAAACAATTTTCGGCAACTGGCACTCTGACAAACTAAAATTAGTTTTGGCGCTCAATAAATAACAACAAACATTGCTGTAAATAAAGAATTTTAAATGAAAATTTTCGAACAACAAAAATAAATGAAAAAAAAAATTGGCAGCAGTTTTCACCACGTTTACAAACTTAAAAAACATTAAAAGTGTTTAGTTTGTTATTCTGAGATTTAAAAGCCTAAACAACATTCTTATTTCTTTTTTTTAAAAGTAGGTGTTAAAAAGCAGGATCCAATATTAAGTTAAACACTTTTCTATAATAAATATTAAAAAATCTTTTGGAAATGAAAGCAAAATTACGTTGTGTTTAGAAAAAAAAGCAAAGTCTTATTAAATGGAAAAAAAAGGTAAATAGCTATGAAACAAAATAAGTAGAATAACAAGAAATTAAACCTCATCCTCCTCATAGTTTGACTTGTCAAAGTAGGAAGTATAGCCGCCAAACTCATCTGGCCATTCGGCCAACGTTGGACTAAAACACAACGCCACGTCCAACCAGCAGCGCTGAGGACTAGCTCCATCCTCCACAGCAGTCATCAATTGGTCGTCAACCAGAGTGTAGGCACCCGGCTCAAAACGGCAAAATTTAGCTTGCAATTCTGTCACTAAAATATTAATAAAATTAATTTACCAAACACTTAAAAAGTAATTCCTTACCGTCTTTTTCTGTAGAATCTTCGTCTTGGTCTAATTTATCAGAACTATGGCTTGGCCCGGCAACCTCAGCATCATCCTCGATTCGGCGTCTTTTTGAGCCTAAAAAATGAATATATATCAATAATTATAAAGCACAAAAGAAACAACCAATCTTGTTCAACTGTCAAGAAAATAATCACATTTAAAATTTTGTGAAACAAAATGATTGGGGCTAAAAGCTGGTCTAATTTGTCGTTGTGATCAAACATCATATAATTCCAACACTGACTGTAAACGAGATTTATAAAAAAACAGGAAAACTATAATTTACTCGACTCATCCAATTGCCAACAGCGATCACGACAAAGTTGAATAGACGTCAACCGCGACAACAAATGCAGAAAAGAATCGGAGCAAAAGAAATGAATGAAACGGGCCAACTCGCAGCCCGCAGACAGCCGACCTTCGTCCGGCATCAAAAAATTTCGCCGATTCAATGGCCCTATTGGGTGATATTCCTCACGTTGCAACGCCTCAAGCTCTTTCAATACAGCCTCATATTTCTTAGGCTAAATACTCTAATGTAAACATGAGATGATTAAAAGAATAATTAGATTAAAAAGAAACCCTTAAAAACTTTGGCAACGAAATTTCGCGATTATTGCCAAATGTGTTCAAAATACTATAAATGTTGACGTTGTTTAAATAAACTTTGTTAATCCAATACGTCAAGTCCTCCATCTAGAAAATACATAAATTATAGTCTGGCGTTCAGAAAGTCAAAAAAATAATAATGAAGATGACATTTACAGTAGCGAAAAAAAGTCTTGCATCACCCTTGTCAAAAATGTTTAAAGCCATTTTTTTATCGTACATTGTTACAGAAAAAATAAAAAACAACGGTAAAAAATCGCTTTAAGCATTTTTGACAAGGGTCATGCAAGACTTTTTTTTTCGCTACTGTACTTACAGTATTCCATTCACCTTTATTGCCTAGTTACAAAATTCCAACGCCGTCTCATAAAAATAGAAATATTATCCGTTCGATCAATAAAAAAATGAGTACGGTAGATATGCATAGTGAGTAATATTGTAAGATTAAAAGTTGGTAAACAACAGAATGGAAATTTAAAGTCGTTTAGACAGAAAATGACTGCCAATCTGCTCGCAACAAATAAGTGTGATTAAAGTAACATAAAGCAAAATTAAATGATGCGTTAATTTAGAAGAGATACAACGAGGACATGCGTTTGTCTTTTACCACAGTAAATATATTCAAAAACAACATTGAATCAATAATACGCAACTGCAGTTTAATTGACAACGCAATATTTAACACATTTCTTTTTCCTATGTAACAGGTAATAGTAAAAAAATGCAAAAACTGGCTAACATTGAAATCATTAAAAGGCGCAAAACGCTGAGTAGGTAAGCAGAATGTTGGCGTGTCGGCAGCCGGCTTCTGTTTACTGAAAAACCACCCATTAATCGAAACGCGGTCGCGATCCTTGGCAAAAACCTCTTCAACCGAATGCCAAGAGTTGTGTTGGACGCGGAAGAAGGCAAACGCATTTTCTGCAGGAACAATCGACTTGGCCAATCGAGTAATTGTAGTTCCGGCCGAGTCGGAATCGTACAGCTGTAAAGAGCCGCCAAATTCTTTCTTCCAATTAGGACTCAAGTAAAAAATAAAAGCAAACGCGCGCTCTTCCATTCTGTCGTCGTGTGGAAGAAGGATGTTTGTGTGACAATATCTGAAAAAATTAAATCCTTTAAAAAAAAATGCCTGTTTTTGTGTCCAATTTGATCCTTGAAAAAAGAAAGCTAAAAATTAAATATAGAAGTCAATTAAAAAATAGGATAGAGTTAGGCACTAGCCCTAGCTCTATTAAAAAAAACAACAAAAAAATAAAGAAAAGGCAAGGACCTAATCGTCTTTCACATGGATTCACGCAAGACCCTATTAGACTAACATATTTAAGCAAACAAAACAACTGTAAAACAAAAATTCTAAACGAAAAACAAACTTGCTTCCGTTGATTGTTAAACGTTTACTGAGCTTCACGCCGGTTACCTCAGACAACCAACGACGCACATCGCCTTTTAGAAAGTCACAAAACGATGAAATGACCCGAAAATCCAGAAGCTGTGTATCAGAATCGGCTGGCGCAATCAGCGTCTGCTCTAACTCATACAAATCGTTAGAATTGTGGTGCCAAGGCAATTGTGCCAGTTCGGCGCGCAATAGCCTAACCACATTTGCATCATCCAAAAAGTTTTGCAAAGAAAAGTGCGGAAATGGTACGGAATTTTCAGTGTTGCCTACAAACCGTTAATCCATAAACAAATATTGAGTAAAACGTGAAATAAAAACCCTGCAATGTATTGGTGACTTCTGCATGAAAACTGTCCGTCAAATATTTTTTGTTTATGCCAAAACAACAGGTCGGACATTCCAAAATTTTCGTAATTGAGGGTACATCAACAATTTCCGGTAATGAATCATTGTTGCCAACAGACTCAGTAACGCTCATTTTATCAAACTAAAAACTAAATATTACAAAAAAAAACCTATCCCTGACTTAAACAATAATAGACCTTCACATAACATATAAGGAGTTCAAGAGGCATTGGGAAATAGTCTGTTCGTAAATGTCTTTCCATCATAAGAACAATGAGTGTTGTCCTGATTGGAAGTCATTTTCAAACAAAAAATTTAAAATTTGCTGAAAAAATTTTGAAAATTTTTTTAAAAATATGCTAATTTTCAGCAGCAAACAATCGTTGCAGGACGTGTGAGTTCAAAGAAAATCCAAAAATGGAAAAACGAAATAAACGGACAATAGAAAGATCTTCGAATTGCTGCATTCTAAAAATAGGGCAAAAAATCAGAAAATTTGCAATTTGGCAAAGTTTTTATATATTATATAAATTGAATTTAAAAAAAAATAAAAAAATATATTTCAAATATTTTACGCAACGCCATACAACTTTTAACAATTTTTTCAAAGATATTCAAACAAAAAAATATTAACTTTTCTTCAAAATATTAACTTTTCAGAATTTTTTCATTTTTTTTGTTGAACGTTAAAATATTATTAGCTGCTTTTTATTGCTGTTTAAGTCAATACCTTGAAATGTGGTTTTTGTTTTTGGAAATAGGCAGGTTTTAAACAGGCAGGTAATAGGTTTTTTTCCATTTTTTCTGTACTGTTGAACGAATTTACACTTTTGCTTGTTTTTTCTACCTAACTGTTTTCTGGTTTTGTTGTGGAAAATAATTCCTGTTAAGACCCTTACAACTTATAATATCTTTTTGAACTGTGTTCAATAAGTAAGATACTGCTTATTTTTGACAGTTCTTTTCTTTTGTTAATTTAGTGAGTAATTGCACAAATCAAAATAAAATTGCCGCGAAATTTTAAATTTTTTTGTTATATATGTAAAGAATTTTTGGCCTAACTTTTCGGATAAGTGTCAAACATTTTTTGAAAGTTAAGAAACAACTTCTAACACTTTTTTTGTATTTATTAGTGTTATCAAAAAAAGAGAATAATATTTATTTGTTTTTGTTATGTAATTAAAAGCTCCGGTATTTTTGAGGTAAATATTTTGAACAAACCACTTTGCGTGTGTTTTTACCGGGAAAGAGAGATTAAAACGTTATGAGAATAACTTGGTTGGATGAATAAATTATAATTTTTGTTTTTACAAAATTGATTTTGTTCTATAACAAAAAATAAATCTTTTTTTTTCTTTTACACTCAAGTATTTGATTTAAAAATACATATTTTAATGAATAACATTTTACAAAGTAATGAACACCAAAATTTTTTGTATGCACAAAAACACCTTCAATAAATAATATAAAATTGTTTGGAAAAATAAGTAATTATCATTTTTTTTATTTTTGGGTTTGTTATTTAGGAAAAAAATATAAATTATTTTCTTCATTAGTTTTTTTTGCACAAATCGCTTGAATTGTGAGCCCGCTATAACTGCACACAAAGCTAAAAGTAAATTCTTTGGTTTTGAGTTTTTTAAGAGAAATTTATGTGTTTTGGCGTTTGCTTTATGCTTTACGGTGCTTAATACACAATCAGTAACACAACAATATTTGCAGCCTCTTCAGGTCTTCAGGGTCTCATTCTTCCTCCCTCAAAATTTATCCTCTGGCAAATCGGTTACAATATTGAGTACACAATGTTTTAAAGTCACATTAAAATTACATATTAGCACTCGTTTGGAGAGTATGGCTAATGACTTTCCGAAAGTCACAAACAAAATTTTTTTTTCTGTCGGATGAGTTTCTCAGTCAGTCGAAATCAACAGCTCGGCTGCACATATTCCTGCTGTCACCAAATTGCGAAATTGTTTTTTTGTCAAATGGATTTTTGCATAACTTTTCGTTTTCGTATTTCCTTAACCTGCACTTCTGATTTCTTTTACATGTGAGCTTAATTTTAAAGACTTGTTTTTTCCTGACAATTGATCCTGGTCAATTTTGAGTCACATTACACTTTTCCTAACTTTTTGTTTGTTACATTGCACGTTCCACGCATTACGCCTTTGTTTTTTTTTCATCTGATTATCTTTTATATTGTGTGTTCAATTTTTTCAACTTATTTTTTAATTATTTTCTATCACACCTGTGATAGAAATTTTTTTTGAAGTGCGTCGTATGTGATTTCATTTAGCGCATTACGTGGATAAATGTTTTTTTTTAGGATGTGTGTTATGTAACGTTTTTTGTTGGAGAATTAGAAATTTTTACAACACAAATGTAATCAAAGATAAAATTTTTTGTTTTTGTGCAAACTTATTTTGTTTGATCAATTTAATTTTGTGGAAATATTGTATTGTGGGGATGAGAGAGAGAGGGAAGAGGGGTAGGAATTGTTACTTTTTAACCTCGTTTAATTCAGCTTGTTATTAGCGCTTGTGGTGCAGCGCTTTGAAATTATTAAAATGTTTTGCAGTTGAATGTTAAATATTTGGCTTTTATTGAAAGTTGAAATATTTTATTATCGCTAGACTGTTTGGAAAGTGTTGGAGTAATTTAATGTTTTATTCTATGTGTTAAACTTGAAACGGTTTCAAAGATTATCTAGCGAAAATTATTGTTTTATGTATAACCATAATTTTTGAGTTTTATTGAGGCCTTAAACCATTAGTAAACTTTTTGTTTTTTCAATAACCGCTGACCGTTTATTGAAAGAAATTTTACTAAATAGATAGCTTCTATTTTTTAACTAAAACAAGCTTAAAGTTTTTGACATTTTGCACTGCCACTGATAAGTAAAATAGATCTTTCAAAAGTGCCTAGAACGCAGATGTTGTGGTTAATTTTGGAAAATGCCTTTGTAAATGTATTGAAGGACAGGATTTTGAATTACATATTGTTGCAAATAAAATAAGCATCGCAGTGTAATGAGAACAAAGTATGTAGTTTTTGTATTTGATTATGAAGTGAATTTTCCAAAGAACGATGACGATAGCTAGGGTAGTCTTGTGGCTATAATGCTTGCCAAACTAACATTTTGTTCAAAGTTCATCTAATCATTATCTTAAAGAAATTGTATACCGTATCATCTATCTTTTACGTAAATTTTGTTATTTAATGGTTCTAATACGGGAGAAATTTTTAGTTTAACTCTGCACATACGATATTGCTACATATATGAGCTAAACGCTATGACCTATCGTTATGCTTTGATTTTAAAACTTTCATCGTCTTTATTTGATATTTATTTATATATGAATGCAAAGCAAAACGTTGCCGCCAGCTCTATATTTGTTTATTGATGCGTTCGTTGTCGCGTGCACTATTTATCAGTTTTTTTCTCAGATGATGCAAATAATACAATTTTTTCTATTTTTAAAAATTAATTTTTTGCTTTTATCAAAACAAAGTTTTTGCTTTATTGCAAAATGGTCATAAAAATTGTTTAAAAATAATTTTTTATGCATTTCAATCAGGAAATTGGAACACAAAAACTTTTTAGCGTTTTTATTTAATTTATATTCATTACTTGATTATCGCTTTAATCTTTTAGTGAAATTGTAATTTTGAAGAGATTGTGTAAATTGTAGATAAGGTGATTTTTTATGTTGATTTATGCAAAACCGATTTTTTTTCAAATGTGTTAAATTATTGCCGTCAAAACGTCAAAATTTTTGTAAAAGTTCATAATGTTATAATTTTATCTATTTTTTTCTTGGTTTGTTTGTTTGCCTCAGAAGCCTATGTTTCTTTTACAAACACAAAATACAATTTTTCTGACCGTTTTATAGTTTGTAGTCGACCTATTAGCTGCCAGCTTTTTGTCGCTGAAAAAACTGCACATAATGTGTCGAATGGGCGTAAGCTAACTTTTTTTCTTCATATGACTAATTTGTTGTCTAATGTTTTTTAAATTTTTATGTTGGCCACACGCTCTTATTATTTCTTTCTCTTTTTTTCAAAGATTTATTTTCTGAACTTTTGGTTTTTTGCTTTTAATTATTTTAATTTCAACATTTTTTAATAATTATTTGTATAAACTATAACTTTTTCAAACTTTTTTATTTATTTTTATATTGTGTAAACGCTGCGTGAGAAGTTTTTAACCAAATAGTTCAATTTAAATGCAAATCTTTTTTTGATTAAATTGCCGTTTCCTTTTAGTTTTTTTTCAACCCATTTCAACGATGATTACTTTCTAAATGATGATATTGCTTTAATAAGCATAACGGCATGTTCATGGCAGCATTAAGACGTATAATATATATTTTAGTAAATTTACAACTATAGTTACCGGTTTAAAATAGAGTACTACCAGAGGTTATATACCATTAGGATGTGTGGGCGTCAATTGCGAATTCTTAAAAACTCTAAAAAAAAGTTATAGTTAAATCAGAACCAGCGTTTATAATGGACCACCCTGTATTATACAACATCTGGAATTGACACAAATGGTAGAGAATATATACCATTTGGAATAAACAAAATTCAAATTCGAAAGAACCACATTCACAGCAACGTTTCAAATCGAATTTATTTTACTTTATTTTTTCTCTTTTGATTTATAACATTTTTAAATAATTGATTGGCTTATTTTTTTACGAAATTGAAAAGTTAATAATTAAAAATTCTCCATTGTGTCCCAATATTATTTACTTTATATCATCTGATGATTACTTTTCGTTCTGCTTTTCTGATTTTATTTGTTATTGAGGTTAAATGGGGGAAGGAGAGTAGAGAACTGGAATCGGGGGTAATTTTATGAAATATTAAAGAATATGGGTGATTATCCAATTTTTACCAACGATAAATTTTTTGAATTTGAAAAAAACTGAAGATTATTTTTTTTTGGTGTATGTTAAACCTTTAAGTTGATAATCATAAGAAGAGATAATATCGTACGTGTTTTTTTTTTAGTAGCAGTTGGTTGTAGAGATTTAAATTTTTATTGTTGTTGCAAAAATTCAAGCACTTTTCTTTGATATTTTTTAAAAATTGCGCACCGCGACAATATTTAAAAATAAGTTCGATTTTATTTCGTTAATTGTTTTATCACTATAATAGACTTTTTATTCAGGTGGTGTTTGTGCCAGCGCCGGGCCGTTGTTACAAGCAATTTTTGTTAAAAATTGTAAAGCACTAATGTCTTTTTCCCAGAACTTGGAGGACTGAGGTAAAAAAAGTTGTAAACTGCCATTTTGAGTACGTCGTACTTTGCGAACTTTTTCCCGTGCAAATGGTGCTTGATTATTTTAATTCAATTTTAGAATTTCGAAATTTTTGTCGAAGTATTTTTTTTTACCAGCCTAATAATACAGAGCCATTTAATAGCTCTGATCTTGATGTTTTTTCTACGGCAACGACTTTTTTTTGTTTTTGTGTTTTGTCAATCTTTCTGATTACCATTTTGCTTTTCCTCTGATATTCCCCTGGATTAATTCTGTCTCTTATTGATGGCTTCTCAGTTGAGTTTTACCTTGAATTCTGAGGCAGTCTTGCTGCTTGTTTAAAAATTTTTTCTATGTATTTGTTTTACATATTGAAAGTTATTTGCATAATTTATTTTTATTCAACCACTTTTACGGTATTGTGTAATAAATATTTTTATTATTTTCTATCGAACTTTGAAGGGGTATATTAATTTTAGGTTTTTTAGACAGTATTTTTGGAAAAATGAAGTAGAAGGAAAAAAATCGGACGAACAACATTTGTTATTCTTATTTTTCCCCGGCACTAAGTTTATTTCTTCTTGTTAACATAGACCATAATAATAATAACAATATTTACGGCGTTGCGTTTTCCCAAAATTGAATCTTACAGTATTTATCTAGTCACAAACAATATATTTTAAAAATGATTTATAATCGATTTTGTGTATTTATTATTCTAAGCACTGCTCTGAATTGCTTACTAGCCAACGAAAATATTGTCAAAGTTACACCACAACAGTTGGACATTGTGCTCGGCTGCAATGGAACAATAGAATACGGGTTTGTAGTTTTAAAATTTGTAATGTTTTTCTTGTTTTATTTCTACGAATACTGCAAAAAGAAACTTAAATTTTTTGTTAGTTTAGTTTTTTTATAATTCGATTAAATCAGCTTGGTCGGATAATTATATTGTATAAGCACAGTTTAGCGAGCTTTTTAAAAGATTGGTTTATTTAGGTAATCAAAGTTTATTTGAGAAACTAAATATTTTTAACTTAGACTAAAACTTTTTTGCAGGATTTTCTCAAAGTCAATACCCATTTTATTTCACCGGCATTTTCTGCAATTATTTTATTAATTTCAATTTATTATAGAGGTATACCGAAATGACATACGCATTACTTTGATCTGTCAGACGTTAGTTTGAATCCGTCGACTTTCATCCTCTCTGCCAGTCAAAACTCTACAAAAGTCGAAGTCAGCGGCGTTTCCGTAACGAGCCGCGCGTTCATTGACTTACAAAATTGTACAACGGTTAAAAATGGCAGCGAAGTGGCTGAATGTCCTTTCAAGTATGATTTTTTTTTGTATTTTTTATACCGTTTTTTTTGGCTTTTGTAAAATACTCAGTAAATATATTAGGGTTGGTCTCCAAACAACCGGGTCCGGTCCGGTCCACCAACTTTAGTAAATATGAATGTCTAATTCCAAAATATGAGGGTTAAAGCCTTCGCTAAATTACCGCTGGCTCAATGACTTGTTTCAGTCTTTTTTTCACTCTTTCTCTTTTTGTAATTTTTAAAGAACCGATCGTGAGCTTTTTTTTATCAAACTTTTTAGACTCATTTTGGACTTCAACAAAAGCACAGGTTTTACCCATAATACAGTTTAAGATTTAACTGAAATCGATTTCAATGTGACCTTTTATTTTTAAATTTGAAAAATAGTTTTGGTTCACTTTAAAAGTTTTTATATCAACTTATTAACTTCAATTTTTTTGTAGCGCCTCAGAAGTATTCGTCCGTGTGAGCGTCGTCCATAGCAATACGATTTCGGCGCTGGTTTTGATCAGCGGTTGGATTTACTTTTTTGCGTGGAGCATTTCTTTTTACCCACAAATCGTTTTGAACCACCAACGGAAAAGGTTAACTTTTTTATTTTTGTACGATTTTTTAAATTGATTAAATAATTTGGAATTGATAATACATATTAAATTTCACTTAATTTTTTTATAAGTTTTCTAGAAAAAACAATGTTTTGTCCTTTTTAGCGTTATCGGATTGAATTTCGATTTTCTGTTATTAAATGTGATTGGTTTTGCGTGTTACACCATCTACAACGTGATGCTTTACTTTGACAAATCTGTACAAGTAAATTTTTCTGGCTTCTCAGGATCTCAAAATTTTAAATTTATTTTTTTTGTTTTAGGAAATTTATGTGCAAACACATTTACGGAGCTTGATTCCGGTGTTGTTCAATGACGTTGTGTTTGCTGTACACGCGTTGTTGGCGTGTATTGTTACATGTGTTCAATGCTTTGTGTATGAGGTAAAATTTTATTTTTAATTATTTATATATAAGAAGTTTTAAAACATTTTCGTAACAATTCGTGAAAAGCTAATTCCTTATTTTCCTAATTACGAAAGCTTATTAATTGAAAGTATGCATTCCAAATTATTTTTAAATTTTCTAAGATTAGCAGTCTGTAATGGTTATGTATTAATATCGAACAAAGCTTTTCAAATTTTTGTATAGGTTATAGCAGTTTATGACGGGATTTATTTTCCATATTTTACAAACTTATTGAAGCAATTTAATTATCTTCTGTAATAAGTTTTTACTTATAATCAGTGTTGTCAGTTGCTATTAATTTTAATCCAGTTATACCAACAAAAAAGGTAGCAAACTCCAAAATTGTTAAATTTAAATTAGACAAAATCCCTCTTATAAAATATATTAGTTTTCAAATAAATATCATATTGCAAAAAACAAATGCTTATAAAAAAAAAATTATTTTAGCGCGGTACTCAAACCGTTTCGTACTTCTGTCGGAGTTGGAGCACAATTCTGGTGACATTTTCAGCAGTTTCTTTGGTGATCACGTGGTTCCAGTTAATCAACTGGCTCCAGTTCATCTACTACTTGTCCTATGTCAAAATGGCGGTAACGTTAAGCAAATACTTTCCCCAAGCCATCCTCAATTATAAGCGGAAGAGCACTGTCGGCTGGTCGATCGGCAATATTATTCTCGACTTTTCAGGCGGCAGCATGGATATTTGTCAAATGATTCTTCAGGCGTCAAACACAAGTTGGATTTTGTGTTTTCATCTCTATTGCAAATTACATTTTAGTATTTCAAAATCTTTTTATTATAATTTCAATTTTTTTAAAGAATATGGGCCAAAGCGTTTGAGTTGAAATAGTTGGTTTCGACTAAAACGTTTATGAACAACAATTTATTTCTGCAAGATCTTGCTGAGAAAGTCGACGCAAAATTTAGAAAACTTACGGATTGGCCTTTAAATAAGTTACACATAGATTTAGCCTTAGGATTTCGAGACTTTACACCTTTTTGTGGGATATTACATTTTTCGTTTTGTATTTTATTTACCGTATATTTTCAGACGATTGGAGCGCGTTTTACGGCAATCCGGTCAAATTCGGTCTCGGCTTTGTGTCGATCTTTTTCGACATATTTTTTATGATTCAACATTACGTGCTATATCGTAACGCAGATGTATTATTTTTATTTCTTTAATGATATTACAGAGGTGCCTTAATTAGAGAATACGGCATACAGCTTGACTAGCCATGTTTTTAACATGATTTTTTAAACTCGCTAAAATTTATGTCAGTATAACTTTCCAATTATCGAATTTTGTCAATTAAGTAAAAAAAAAACTCATTTCCGTTAAAAAATTTTTTTTGATCAAATTCAAACTTTTTCCCGTTTTCAGGCTTCGACATCGTACGACCATGTTGATCCGAATGTTAACCAATCTGCTATTAGCTCTCCAACTCTATCCAATAGTGAAGTTCAAGCATAATTCTTACTTAGGACGTAATGCAATGAAATACGTTGATTTTTTTCGTTGCTTTCAAAGTTATTATTTGTATATTTATTGGGAACACAACCCGGATAATCTAATAATTTGTATTTGTAATTTTTTTGATTTTTGACATATTAAAACAATAATTATTCGTTCTTTACAAAAACATTTAACAAAATTAACATAAAATATAACAATTGCAAAGGAATTCATTCCTGCAACTAACATCCCTCGGCTTGCGGCTGCTTCAAACTACCTTGTTAATACTACTATTGGTTATTATTGTTGATGTCTCTGTAAAAACTGTCAGCTTGGCCGCACCACTTCCTCCACCTCGTTTTGGCGCTGAAAATTCCCTACTCAATTCTTCGAATTTCTCCTTCATTCGCTGCTCGTTCTGGCTGGTCGGCTTGGCTTGTCCGAAAATGTCAACGTTTTTCACCGGCGGAACAACGACGCGCTCTAGTGATCGCTTAGTCGTGTCTTGCACAGATCGCTAGAAAACATGTTTCGATAGATTTTTAGCAAAACGAACCTTTAAATTATTTAAATCAAATTATTCTAAAAAGTGCATCAATTATCGGCAAGCATGTGCTTCACACGAAAAAATTTAAATATAGATATTAAAAACGAAGGTTTAAATACAAAACGGCGCTTGAGATTTTATAACAGCTTTAGATCATAGATGACTGAGCCCATTCAATATTTTTACATTATTTTGTCTACGGAAAATAACGTTTAGAGAAAGGGCTGTGGAGCCATTTAAAAATAATACAGTTATAACTTCTACGTAACCACTTGCAAGGGGTCTTCTATGAAACTTAATGTCTATTTTAAAGCTAAACTTACCACAACTGACAACACAGAAGAAATTTTTAGCGACGATGACCCGGCGCCGCTACCGCTTTTTTGACTTTGTTTGTTGTAAATTTTGCTGGGAATAATAATTTTCATTTAAGTGGCAGCGTTGATTTTTGAAGTGATTTTGTTGGAATTTAGAATTTTTATAGCACTGCGAATTGTTGATTTGCTTCAGCGGCAAATTGATGTAGTTGGCGTTGTTTTTATTTGAGGAGGAACCGCCTTTCAAGAGACGAAGCGCCGACCTGTGGTGGCTAGGCGGCTCAAGTTTTTGGTCCTCACTTTTGTTTAGCACCTGGTGACTTCTAAAATCATTTTTGTGCAATAAGAAACAAAGCAAACAAATAAAAAAAGTTCAAAAAAAACCGACACAGATCTGTTCATATAGGACTTTGGCAGATCGAAATTTTCGCGGTTCGTCTCCAATCCTTTGATCGGTATAGAATGTCCCGTGCGCAATAAAAGTAGCGTTGGTTTAGTCGTCGCATTTTGTTTTGGTTCAGGTACATGGCTTTCATTTTTCTAAAATGATATAGAGACTATATTATCCAACAGTTCCTGAAAAGCGGAATGCACACCTTTTTTAGCTTTTATCAGTTGTAACTATTGTCCTTACAATGTCTTTTGTTCCTCAATATCCCTTTCTTTGTTTCAGCTGTTATGTCGTTAAGCTATTTTCAGAAAGATATTACAAAAAAGGAAAGACTTTACAACAATGATAAAAGGCCAACTTGCGCCACATGAAATTTTGGTATACCGTACATAAATCACTTATTATTTGGCGGGCGCGAAATGGTAAGCTGCCCAACATAACATATTAAAAACATTAAAGATTACCGCTGTTTTGCTTGGCTCAAGCTTCTGCCTTATAGATCCTTTCGTCAATTTTGTCGAATTAAATTCTGAAAAAAATAAGTTTAAATGATTACAGCTAATTTGAAGTTACTGACGATAGATTTCTAGCAAAATGAAATTTTATATAATCATGCAAAAGTTGACCAGCTTTTTAGCAAAATCTTGGTTTCATCTTTTTTAGACTTTTGTAAATTTTTCATTCAAAACAATTTTTCAGTTTAAGTAAACAAAGTTAAAATATGGGCATCCATTTAATTAAAGGACGGGTTGTCAGTCAATTAACTTTTAATTTGTAAAATAAAATTTCTAGCCTTGAGTAAAAAAGATTTAACGTTAAAAAACAGAAATATAAGAGCTACAAATATAATATATCAATCAGAAACACAAGAAATAAAATCCTTACGTTTTTTCTGGGTGAATTGAGGCCGTAATTGTTTCATCTCGGTGAGCTTGTCCAACTCTTCAAAAGTAAAAATGCGTTTCTTCAACGACTTCAAATCGACAAAATAAATATTAAGGCTGCGTTCGCGCAATAACTTCTTAAAAAATAATAATAAATTTATTTTTTTAAAGTCAAAAAAAGTATTACCGATTCATTTTCCATCTTTAAAACACGAATTAGCGCCTCAAAGTTCTTTAATAAAAGCATGCAGTCGCCCATTGGCTTATAAACGCCTTTCACTTTTTCCTCATAAAAATGAATGTCAGAAATCTAAAAATTAGAAACACAAAGATTAATAAAACAGCATAATGGAATCCTTAAACTTGACAGGTCACAAAGGTTAAATTTAAGTTCACCATTGGTTTCGTAGTAAAAGTAGTTGAAAAAAAAACCAAACAACATCGAGTGCTAGAAACCATAAAAGGCAAGCAATATCTACTATAGCGTTCTACACTATGTTTCTGTTTGATTCCTAATGATTTAAACTAGAATCGCTTTTTTACAGAATTGGAACTCATTAGCGATTTCACGCAACAAATCAACTTCATTCTGGATTTTTAATCCTTAAAAAAAGTTTAACCACATTCCGGTATCAGTAGGACTGCTGGTGTTAAAAACTCCAAGCTAAAACGGCAAAATGGTTTTTGATGAACTACAACTAGAAAACATTTAAGAAGCTGACTCTCTTAATTATGTTTTTATTGAGAATGTGCCTATTAAATACCATAGTTCCTAAAGCTGAAGCAATCAGCATTCAAAAAATCTTCAAATCAAGTTCTTGCCGTTTTCAAGCCTTATACTTTTTAGACAAAAAAAACGAATTCGTTATTGATACAAATAAAAAAAACGTAGGGAAAACGTTGTGCTACAATAAAATTAAATTCTCCTTGCAAGAGAGTAGCGGACAACAAAAAGCGTTGGAAATTTTTACCTTTTGAAATTCAAAAATTTGATAATTATTACAACAAAAAAAAACAAAAAAAATAAAATACATTTTGAAAGCCGCCAAACAAATAAAATAATTCAATTTTGTTCGAATTAAACGGAATGTTCGAAACGTAAACGTAATACGGCGGCGAAATTTCAATGAGCGGCGGTGACGATAATGCAGCATGATTGTTGGACACCACTTTAACGGTCGGACTGCATAAAGGGCTTAAAACCAAAACCTAAATAGAAAAAGCGCAAAAAAACTAAAAAAATCATAAAGGAAAAACACAAAAAAAGCTTACATCGTCGAGTTGTCTTCGCGCCACAACACTCCAATCTCCAATTTCGTTGTGTTTAAGCAAAAGTTCGTCCACCAAATCGGACGTCAAATTGATCATTTCGTTGGAAGCGTGAACCATCTAAATAAATTAACAAATATGGAAAATATAATTTAAAATAATATGAGCGTAAGCTCAGGTACTAGCCCTTGCAAAAATGAATTGAAATATAGTGTACGAGTGTATTTTGCTTAACACCAAACAAAATAATCTGTTCAGAAATTTCATTCCGGCATCCAAAAAAAGAAAAAACGAAATAAACACTTCCATAAATATTTGCCGCAAATAACTTCCTCAGTGAAAAAAGCGATTAAACTATTAAAAAAAGTTTATAGTAGCTACTGTAAACTTTTTTTTGATAGTTTTAGATAATAAAGTTTTGGAGTTAAAAGCTGAAATTTTAAACCAAAAGCTGTGATGTCACACATTTCTTAATTGTTCTTATAATAACAAACCGAAATGGGTCTCCGACGCGTCGGAAAATTTTTTATTTTCATGCACGCTCTTTACAAAGCTGTTCGAGCTCAAAGTTAAAATCACATCTCTCGATTCAAAACTGAGCAAAAAGCTATGCAGGTTACAATCTCTTTTCCAGAATGATGAAAATTTGGAAAAAAACAAGCTTAGCAAAACATGTTATCCAGTGGTGGGTATAGGCTCCGTAACCCTCGCAATTGTCCATGCTATTTTCTTTTTGTTTTTCTTTTTGTTTTTTACGTTAGACAAAGATAAATAATGTGCAAAAATGAAAGGGTTACGGAGCCTTTGCCCACCACTCACTAATGATTTTTTTTTAAATTTGTTTCAGTTGTGTTTTTTTGGAAAGTTTCCGATTTAATAAATTTTATGGCATAATGTAAAAAAATTTGAATATTTTCCCAAAATAATTATCAAATAATTGTTTTTTTCTAAGTTTTCTTTTGGTTATATACAATCAATATATAGATGAATAATGTAAATACTGAATGAAATATGTGTTTCATCTGTAATACCGTTATTCCTCTAATCTAACCCCTCCCTCTAATTAAGCTGGTTATATTAATCAAGTTGAAAAATTAGAGATTAACTGGTGAAACGCGAAATGGTTAATCGCAATGACACCCAAGGAAGTTATTTATAAGCCTTTTTAAAGCGGTTATTGTTTATTTATTGCCACTATTTTCACTGTGTATTTTTCTTGATCTTAAAAGGTTAAGCTGTAAAGCACATTTAAACATTTCAAGGCAAAATTGAGTTATCAAATATTCCAACAATACTGAGACAATAAGAACTTGCAAAATGTTGAGTTTATTCTGGCATACTTGTGAGTTAGATTCGTTTATAAGCCATTATTTTCCACACCTAGATGGAATGTTTAAAGTCAATTTTAAAAAAAAATTGCGTCTCCCAACGATATGATTAAGAAAAGCTAGCATAAGAATTGGCAAACATTACATTAACCATTTCCAATTTATTCATTGTCAATCGTATAATTAAGAATGTTAATTAGAATATATAAACCTCTCTAAAAACTAATAAATAAATAAACGTTTGCGTTTGTTTAAAGTTTTATGCATTGTCCATAATTAAAATTTGGGCTATGTCTGGGACCAAATTTTCTGTAAAAAAAAATTTATAGTACAAAATTTATTTTATCAAAGTGATTTTCCATAAATGTCAAATAATTGTAAGGACAGTGAATTAAAAATAAGAATTTTGTAATATTTACAAATTATGTTGAAGGGTAGAATTGCTGGAATAATTTTTGACAATTATATTATTTACTTAACTTTTAATTGTAATGTAAAATTTAATAATTTGAAACCTAATGCTTGTTTTTGCTTATTGCTTTAAAAACTTTAAAAATAGTTTTACATCGTTTAATAAAAAAACTACATTTTTATGACTATCACATACGTTTGCGTAGCACGCCGCAAAACATTTATTAAATTTAAATTTCTTTTGATTGTTCCTGGTCCTGGCACTTACCCAAAAAATTGATCGAATGTCGAGTGCTGACATTCAAGGAAGCCTTTTTTTTTTCTTTCTACTTTATTTCTTTGTTTCGTTTTTACTGTGTTATAGTTTTTTTCAGAGCAGGTCCTGTTCTTATTGTTTGGTTAAATTTCTTTATTTGAAGCCTAAATAAAATTAAAAATGATATTTTTTGAGAGCATATACGAACAAAAGCATATACGACACTGTCTTGTTTAGCAAAAATTAGTGCTTAGAGTTGGAACATTTATTGACAGCTAAAAGCGAACTAATAAACGGCTAAACATCCTTTAGTTTTGGAACATGCATTTCACACTTCCGGCTGCTAGACTTATAAACAAGTTTTGTGCTGTTTTCTATTTAATTTAACTTTTGTTCTTGGATTGTAACTGTTGTAGAAGACGTATTAAATTAGATTAGTAATTGGTCTCACAACGATTTTATGTTTTTGAGCGATTATTTTTGGGTAAACGTATGTTTTGTTGTCTGGTCGAGAGTTTTGGGATTTTTATTTTTTCCTTACGTTACTCTTATTATTTTTTTGTTAACCAAGAGTTGTTGTATACTTATAGCACAAATATAACAGTAACAAAGTCAAGTACTCAACAACTAAATTTCAAAAATTTGTTGCCTTTCATTCGTTCCCGCAGAATTATAGGAGCGAATTGCTTTTCAAAAATTAATTATAATTATACAAAGATTGAAAAACTTTAGGTTAACTTTTATTGTTTGTTCACTTTTGAACGTAAATAATAATTTTTCAACGTAGTTAATTTTACATATTTGAAGAAGGCATTTAAAGCGTAATTTTCCCAAGCTCAAAGTTTGACAATACAAATGACTACAAAACAAAAAGTTCTTTTGTAGCTTTAAATTGGTTTTATTTTGTATTATTTAATATTTTTAATGTTCAAAGTCCAAAAATTGTATTGTTTATAAATTATAAAATATATATGTATGTTCATACACAAATTTTTTTTGTTTACAAGGAAATGTCGTTAGCCGTAAGAATTAAACCATCTTGTTTATTGTGGCCGTAATTGGCAAGAATTATGACAAATATCAGAATTGGAATGGAAATGGAAACAAAAACAAGTAGGCACATAAACATAACGCGGCATGAAGTCGAATTTGTAGGCTGTTTACTCGTTTGGTGATCTAAAATTTTTGTGTTTTAGTTTTCGGTTTTAGTTTCTGCAAATAAAAAATTGAATGTTTTTGTTGGGATTTAATGATTCGTAAATTTTGTTCTTGTTAGCTGGTTACCAAGCGTATATTGAATCATAATTTAATATTTGCTTGAAATAGCTTAAAGGAAATGTTTCAATTCGATTTCATATTGCCAGTAAAAATATGAATAAATATTATTTTAAAATGTCAAAATACTCAATTGCTTAACTGCAATCAACACTAGACTATTGATTAGAGAGGTTGACTATAGCGTTTTTTAACGCTATAATAATCAAGAAAAACTTAAGATATAAGGTATAAAATAAATCAACTCACTATGTTTTATAGGCTCGGAAACAGAAGGAAGCTGTCTAGTTGATGACATATACATATCACTCATCGAATTGTCTAGGCTAAATGCAGCGTTGATAGTAGTTGCACTAAGACATTTGACTTCCGGGCACGGAGTTGGTACATTGTTTGCTGTGTTGGGTTGATTCGATAGCTTGAAAATTGGTTCGACTGTGTTTTTTTTGTTGGGTCTGTAATAATTGATGAAAAATTTGGTCAGATTTGACGCCTAAAATAAATTTTTGAAATTTATTTTTAATGTTTAATGCCTTTAGCTACATTTTTCTTTTCTTAAAAAAACTTACACTTGTTACTATGTTTTTAAGGTCAAAATACTACAAATTAGGTGTTAGTATAATTGAAACTGCCCTATCAATACCAATTTTTGAACGAAAATTCCATTCTTTTTTTTGGATTAACACATACGATATATTATAGTAATTGAAAAGTTCAAACAATAAAATAACAAAATATTTTTAACAAATTTACAAGTGCCTCTAACCATTACTAATTCTAAGTTATATTTTTTATGATAATGTTTAGGAAATGACACAAACCATACCGATTTATTCTTTTTTGAATTGGCTTTTGATGACGGTTCAGCTCCGAATTGTATTGGCGGCAGTCTAATCGTATAAATATTTTGCTTTTCATAAATGGGAATTCTTAGATTTGTTTGAGATTGGCTGAAAATTATTCAATTATCAATGGGTGGCAAACAAAAATAATTTATCCCATCCTATTTTTTTGCATAAAACTAAAAGCCTAACAATGTAAGTTTAAACATAAGCCTAAGCCTAATTTTAAGCATAAACCTAAGCTCACTCTAGGCGCAAGCTTGTGCTTAAAAAGGTTTAAGTATAAGCTTAATGCTAACTTTATGTTTAAGCCTAAGCCTGTAGGTCTAAAGAAATCGTGCTAGCAAATACAAATAGAATGTTTTCTCATATTTTGAAAGCGATAAAGTAAATGAAATAAAAAGCAAACAAATGATATTTTTGCGCTTATTTTTTAAATGTAGTCTATTGATAGTTATAAAAAATTTTGAAATTTTTGTGTCATTATGTTTGCTAAAAACGTTCATTTTAAAATGTTGTCTTCACTAAAAGAAAGGTTGTGCTTATCAAAAAAAATAGCTTCACCTATGTGTTTGTGTTAATAATTACGCAATTTTTTATTTTACGCAACAAAATTTTGAACGTAAAAATATGATGTAATCATGAAATAGACAGGTCTTATAATTACGTATTACTTCAATAATCGATACTGAAAAAGGCTAAAATTTTTTGGCTGAAAAAAAAGAAATTGTTCAAACAAAATTTTGAAAACTATAGAATTCAGAAACATGATAAACATTCTGATAGCTTAGACCATTTCATTTATAGAGTATTATTTTATACAATCCAAATTTTGGAGGCTAACAGCCAAAAGCAGCAATTAAAATCCAGAGGAGCAATACAACCTAAATTTTTTGTTCTCTTGTTTTGCAATGGATGTTGATGCATAACCGTAGTCATGCAGTATGCTCAACTTTTGGCTAATAATACTTGTATTGGATGCATCATTGATGGAAAGTCGTTTAGAGACCAAATAATTTATTTCATCGGTGTTGTTGCCGTTTTCAATACCGTATCGGCCTGACAAACATCCTTGCCTGTCTGACATCTGATTTTGTTATTTTACAAATAATTTAAAAAAAATTTATATGGTATACTTGAAAAATACACCGTAAAATTACTGTATAAAATGATGAGGCCAAAATAGGTGCAAACAGAATTCCTCCAAGTTTTAGAACTCAATAAAAAGTAATTATCAAACCAATTATTTTTAGGCTAAAGTGCCACAAAATAGTTGCACCAAATTTAATATAATAGGCATAACGCGTCAAATTCATTTTTTGTGAGAACTTTAATTCATAAGTATTTGTTAAAGAAAAATGTTGTCATAACAACTAACTATAAATATTAAGTAGATCAAAAATAAACGATATAAACAATTGGAAAAGGAACATTTTTATAGAGCTTTTGTATTTACCAAAGAATGGGCACAATAACTGTTAGTTGAATAAAAGAAACTTAAAGGGCAAGATTTTATCTGATAATAATTGTACAATGCTGAAACTGAAGAAGGAATTTAAATTACTATAATATAGTAAATTTTCTAGCAGTGCTTGTTAATGGATCAGTTACGTTCTCGTTTATGTATATTATTTTTCTTAGACCAATGTCAGACAGAAAGAAATAAACATTTGTTTTTGAAAAAGTCAATGAGTTGTTACCCAGCTGAAAAAAAAAATATCTCATTTCTTAATAAGCGAGTATTGTGGCGCGATGTGATTATTGAAATAGTCTATAAGGAAGTTAAATGTTGTCTATGATAGGCTGCGGTTTTTTTTTTTATTATAAGCTGACGTTAAATTCCATTTTCCATTTGGATAAAGTCAAATAGACTACACGGTAGCTGGTTACTGAGTCTTATTCAATATTAGAGTCTTACACTTAAAATAGCATAAAGGGGATGTTTAGATTCGGTTTAAGTTCTTCATATTGCCAGCCTCTCTTCACACAAGAATTTCATTGTGTTTAGAATTTTTAGAATTTGATAAAAAAAATTGGTAAAATTTACATAAAATAAAATTTACAAAATTACATTATTTTGCATGCAAAAAAAAAAAAAAAAAAAAATACATAAAATTTTTAATTAAAAGTTAACAAATAAAAGAGTATATTAAAAATTTGTCAAACTTTTAAAAAGGTAAAAAAACCAAAAAAAAAAAAAAATTAGGGAGAGAAGAAACAGAAGGCTTAAAACATTCCAAACAAAATCTCTCTAAAAATTACATACTTCTTTTTTTTCTTGAAAAATTAATCCCAGAAGGGCAGTCTCATCAGGCTAAGTCAAAGTAAGCAAAAATGAAAAAGCATGCATAAAAATAACAGATCATTTTCGTTTCTTCTTCTCGCTTACCAAAAAAAAAAAAGAAAAAAGTTTTTATTTTGGACAGCAAAAAAAATACATTATGCAATATTAAACATAAACAATGATAAAAAAAATTGGTAAAATTGACATAAAATAAAATTTACATAGAACAAGAAAAGTTAAATGTGAAATAAAATGCAATTATTAGGACAGTCGGACGACAACAAAAAGAAATAAATAATTTGGGAAGTTGGCTAACAATTAATTTTGTGCCACAGAAAATGGACAGAAAAGTTGCAGAACATTTTTTTATACGATACTATTGTGTTATTACACATCACGTAATATGGATACAGAGTGCTCTACTGCAGTATAATGGAACTATGCCTTCTCCATTTGAAAATGATTACAAAATAAGTGTACAATTTGATGTTGTAGCCTGTACAAAGAAACAATCGTTGACTCATTTTAGATTTATATGAAATCACTGTTATGAACAATCTAACCTAAAGCTTTTTATAAAAAGCTTTTAGTATTGTGTGCTTTTTTTGGGCAATATAGCATACGCAATCATTATGAAAAACTACTTTGGCACTATAATATTCGAAAAAGAAATAATTATGAGCAGACTTTCTGAAAATTCATTGTTGGTCTGAAAGAGCAAAAAATATTTCTTTTTCGAAAATTTTATCTAAAAGTCGGAAATCGGAAGTCGGAATTCCGCGACATCCCTGATGCAAACTCAAAGATTTTTTTGGCATAATTCTTTTTTGTTGTGGTAAAGGATTTTTCTTCGTCAAAAAGGGTAATAATATTGGTGAAAAACCAACCTGCGCCTCACCCAATTCTTATAAAAATTTTGAAAAGCATGAGTTTTAAAGACAATTGAAAAATTCTGAACACAATGAAATTCTTGTGTGCTTTTTTTGGGCAATATAGCATACGCAATCATTATGAAAAACTACTTTGGCACTATAATAAAAGCCTTTGGTTTAACTCCAAAATACAGTAGTCATTCTATTAATATTAATTAATAGAATGACTACCTAATTAAAATGCTAATTAAAAATTAAAATAAATTACTTCACTTAATACAAACTAACATTAAAAATTTATATGCTAATTTTGACGTAGTTATCGAACATTTTTATGTAGAACTCCTTATTTCCAACAACCATAAAATTTCATAAATTACAAAAGTACGCTATTTTAAAATGCTGAAAAAAAAATTGAATTTTAAACAAATTTACTCAAAATTCATTTTTTACGTTTAGTTCTAACAAAATCGCTGACATTATTCTCAAATCTATATACAATTTGCTTTTTAAGTTAAAAAAGTCGGTGCATTGATCACGCATTTGATCACCGGCAACAATAATGACGATTCTGCCTCAATCTATGCTAACCTGAAAAATAATTTTGAAAACTTTGCTTTTATTATACTTTTTTGTTTTCAATATGAAATTTTTTTTTGCATGCAAAATAATGTAATTTTGTAAATTTTATTTTATGTCAATTTTACCAATTTTTTTTATCATTGTTTATGTTTAATATTGCATAATGTATTTTTTTTGCTGTCCAAAATAAAAACTTTTTTCTTTTTTTTTTTTGGTAAGCGAGAAGAAGAAACGAAAATGATCTGTTATTTTTATGCATGCTTTTTCATTTTTGCTTACTTTGACTTAGCTGATGAGACTGCCCTTCTGGGATTAATTTTTCAAGAAAAAAAAGGAAGTATGTAATTTTTAGAGAGATTTTGTTTGGAATGTTTTAAGCCTTCTGTTTCTTCTCTCCCTAATTTTTTTTTTTTTTTTTGGTTTTTTTTACCTTTTTAAAAGTTTGACAAATTTTTAATATACTCTTTTATTTGTTAACTTTTAATTAAAAATTTTATGTATTTTTTTTTTTTTTTTTTTGCATGCAAAATAAATTTTTTGCCGTAAAGTTATTGAACTTTTGAAACGACGTCAGAGTTTATTATTTGTCCGATATATTTGAAACGTTGGGGACGTACATAGATGGAGTTCTCACGTGTTATAAACAGTTTTATTATTAGTAACAAAAAAATTTTTATAGCTACTTTTTAAAAAATGTACATTGTAAGTCCGATACCTTCTTTACCTATAGGCTATAACAAATAAAAAAAAAATGTTTGTGTGTTTGGCTGGCAAAATTATTGAAAATTTAGACAATATTTTTGTTTTCATATTACTCATGGGGTATAGGTTTCACAATACTTAAAGGAGAATGTTGTCTTTTTGCGACAATAAAATATAAAATTTTTATTTGTTTCAAACATATTTGTTTAAAAAATGGCGCAAACTTATACAAATAAGGAGGGCCAATTTTTTTTTTACAACACCTTCATTTTTGAGCTTTTTGCTATACTCCGCGATTTAATAATTGGACATGTATTATAATTTTTAATCGTAATCAATGTTTGAATTATGGAGCGTTTATTGGTAGTTATAGCAAAGTGAACGTCTTATAAATAACGACAAAATGAGTCAATTACCACAAAATTTCGTTTTATAATAGGTGGAAATTTTTGAAATGTGTGGCTAAATTTTTTAAGCAAATAAATCCATACCCTTTTAATTTTGTTTTACCCTTTTAAACATGTTTTTTTTTGCCAATAAACGCTCAAAAACCAATTATTAATTGCAATTAATAAAATGTATAAAAATTAAATTTGGGTTGGCGCATTTCTTCCTTTAATTTTTTAAAAATAAATTTAGAAAGCGCCCAAATGTAAAACCTGCGCAGAAAATTTATTTTCTTTAAGATACGTATCTCATTAGAAAGTATCTAAATACTTTTTCAACTAGAAGTACCTCATTAGAAAACGCTACAAAAATACAATAATATTATAGGATTATAAATGCCATAGATTTAGCTAAATCTATTTGATTTGTTGAATTTTTTTCTTGCTTCAAAAGTCATAAATTCAAGCTATTTACAGATATTGTATTAGGTTTTTTTTTTATTAATTTTTAAGCAAATGTGTGCGGAAACACTTTTTTTTCTCTGCTAATTCGTTTTTTTAATACATTTTTTTTTTGAAAAAAAATATTTTTTTTTATAGCAAAATTTTTGTGACTGTTACAACCGTCGGGGATAAAAATAATAATTTATTAAAATAACAAAATAAACAATTTAAAATAACACAACAACGGTTGCAAATAATAAACGAATAAAGAGGTTCACAGAGGAGAACGAAAAAAAAAAAAATGGTCAAAAGCTTTTTTGAGAGGAGGATTAGAACGGGAGTCGACCAACAAAAACAATACCTTTAAAAACCAAACGAGGCAACGAAAACCCAACAGAAAAGAGCAAGTCCTCCCGCAGCACATAAAAATTCTAAAATCGCTCAAATATTTTGATTTTTAAAACATCGCAAACAATTTAAAAATTTTCTACACTTCGCCAAAACTTTAATTGTCAACAAATTTTTGCGCGATGGACGCGACGGTGACAAAACCAAAATGTTTTTTGTGCCCACATTTTGCAATAGTTTTAAACATTTTTATTATTAGAAGCAATTTTTTTTTTCTTTTGAGTTTCTAAACCACTAAGGCTTGAAAACAAACTACTTTTTTTTTAATTTTACGCTATAACTTAATTCTTTTACCAGTTTAGCACATTATTGAATTTAATCTAAATTATACTTAATTTTTTTACAATGTTCTTAATCTGGCCCGTGTGATGAATTTAAACAACTCTATTCTAAATGGGCGTAGCAGTAAAATTCAATATTTTTTTGATTTTGCAATCGACAATTTTTGGCGACGCTATTCAATGCTTGAATTGTCACAATTTTGAGGATACGCCGTAAGACTTATTGTTTACATTTAATGTATTAGGTTGAGTAAAAAGTTTGCACCAAAATTTTTTACTCATTTTAAAATTTATAATTTTCGGTATATTTCTATATTTTTCCAGTAAAGAAAATTTTAGAAAACATAAAAAGGGGGGGGGGGGGAGGGTATATATAAGCAGGAAAAAAAAAGTATTGATTTACAATTAATCAAAAATTGATTTTAAAATGTGAATCAACAAGCGCAAGTTTTCAAATCAGTTATTCGTCAGCTAATGCTTTGTGAATACTGTAGAAATGTAACCGCTTCAGAGGCTGCACGTATTATATGTCAAACGCAAGAAGAGAGTATTGTGAGTCGACATACGTGTGTGCGATAATTTAAAAAGTATGATTTGGGTGTTTTTGACAATCAAAAAATCAATTACACTCCGGTGGACCAAAAGTTGTCAATGATGAGGAATTGAAAAGAGTATATATCGACAAATCCTGCAATCAACTAGTCGTAAAACGACTGCGGAGTTTAGTTGTGGCAATGTTGTGCATTTGGTGGTGCACCAAAAGCGTAATTCACTTTTAAATTGTGCCAAAAGGAAATGCAATAAACGCTGAAATATACTTAAATCAATTACTACAAAAACATGAGAAAAAATTCGACAACCACCGTTCAACAGCGCATTTTTGAAAAGGTGTGTTTTTGATACACGATAATATGCTAAGACCCCACATTTTGGGTATTACGCAAAGAGAAACTGTATAGCCCCGATATTTGGCTGTGCGGTTATTACTCGCTTCGGTCATTAGACCACTTTTTAAAGTGATAAAACAATTCACTGATGGCAACGACATCAAAAAGACCATAGACAACATATTCACAATAAGACGCCTTAATTTTTTAGAGGGACGGCATCGACAAACTACAAGAATTGTGGAAACAAACGATAAATGCCAACGGCAAATACCTTTAATTATTTTTTTCATTTAATTGTATTTATAGTTTTATTTTAATGGAAAAAAAATTTGGTGCAAAACTTTTCTATTCAACCTAATAGTATACAACCAAGTTAAAAGTTGAACACGTTCATAATTGGCGGCAATAACATCTCACAAATTTTAGTATACAATACTTTGAAATTTTTGCTCGTTCTCGTTGAACTACACATACTTCAGGTTGACTGGTGCAAGTTGACATTGCCGCTATTTGGTTTGAATGCTTACCAAGCAGAGGAGGAAAAATAATACTGGGTTTTTATGCAATTTTTGTGGTAGGCTTAAGCTTAGGCATAAACTTATGGATAGAATGGGTTTAGGCTTAGGCTTAGGCTTAGGCATAAACTTATGGATAGAATGGGTTTAGGCTTAGGCTTAGGCTTAGGCTTAGGCCTAAAATTTAATACAAATGTTGTTTAAATTTCCCTATCTGATTTTTTTTTTATTACAATTTAATGTAATTGAGATTGTTGGTTACTGAAATAAAATTTAGTTGCACAAATGAATGTGAAGGCGACTTTTGTGTATTGTGGAAGTATCGTGAAATGTCGACGGATTATCAAACACAGGTTCTATTTATCCAAGTCTCCAATAAAAAGTTTTTATTCGTTAATATTTTAGGGATGCGTTTTGGGTATTGACACCAAGAATTTAGCCATGGGCTGTCGGCGGAATAGAGTCGGCGCAGTCTTATGCCTTTGCGACTCATCCGACTATTGCAATGAGGACCGATTGCAATACCTCTCGAAAGCGACAATAAACATGCCGATGAATCAAGAATGTCGTTCCTTTACTAAAGCTCAGTTTATGGAGTCAAAAAAAACCAAATTGAAGAGGTCATGCCAATCAGACCTTTGTCATTATGCTCAAAAATATGTAAGCTCTAGCATAATACGTAATTTTTTCCGTCTGTTGACCTAATTTTCCTTCTGATTTTATGACTTTTGGGCGTCGGAAATTTTTTTTCTAGATGGCTGTTCATAAAGCCTAATTTCAGCCTAAATACATTTTAACATTTGACGCAGACATTTGCCTAGCGTCCAACATTTGAGCATATATAAGCCTGAGATTGGATGCATTTTGGCTCTGGACGTTTGGACATTTAGTCTCATCCAACGCCCAAATGTATGTTTCTGCACGCCGCTGTGATGGCATTATATAGCCCTAAAAATATAATGTAAAAGTGTTCTTATGCTTTTATGTTAAAATTTTATTTTTTCAGGTTAAGAAAACGGGAGAATTAATCAAATCGGCCAGTTGTGGTCAAATGCCTCAATACAATTTTGACTTTATGATTGGTCCGTTGTGGCCATCTGCCGGTTTCCTCTCAAATGTTTGTTATCAATTGGAAATTCAACCGGGAAACATTCAATCTGGCTGCGTTTGCTCCAAAGTCAATTTCATTATTCATTACTTCGTATTTGTATGTATATATTATTTTTGGAATTTCAGAAAAATTGTAACCACGAAATGCCTTTTCCCATTGACGACTCTCACAATGAATACATAAATGAGGAACAAAAATTGGACAAGTCAATTCTACCGTTTAGTATCTCTAATATACACGAGCGGATAGTGCATTGTCATATGGCGTTGGGTGATATGACAGACGGCGATTTGGCTGTCCGGCTAATCTCCGGCAAGTTTTCTCTTCATTACTGTACCGGTTATTTTTGCATGATTGAAAGGACTCAAATCCCTAACTACGGTGTTCACTACACAAAAGGATGTTTAAAGACCAGTAATTTGACGACTCTACAAGTAAGTTGCATTTTTTATTGTAAAAACTACGACTACAATTTGAAGCGTTTATAAATGGTTTTTTATATTTTATCAGTAAATAAATGTTTGTTGAACAAATATGGGGGTAAATACTGTATTTTCTTTTATAGGATTGCGTAAAGCTTTATTTTATTGTATTGAGGGCTTTATTCTAAAATTTTGTTGTGAATTCATACAGAACGCACACATTCTCTAAAAAAAGTTTGATTTTACTCAAAACAAGAAAAACATGGCGAAATATTATTGCAGGACCTATGAAAATTTTAACATACCTAACATAAATATATTACGTTTGTAAGAAAAGTTCTGCAGCAAAAAAACAATATTAAAGCGCAACATAAAAGTACACAATAACGTCCTATATAAAAGCAAGCAGACAACCGTCTATTTCGAATCAGTCTTAAAAAAGGGTTTTTAGTGGTTTGACAGCTTGAAATTTTCGTCAAGTTGTCATTGACGTATACGTCAAGCTGTCAAAAACAACTACGTACGTAGTTGCTTCTGTGGTAAACAGTAGTGGAGGATATTCATGTAGTCATTTATTGTAAAAAACGTAACATTATTATATAATGTTACAATTTCAACATTACAATTTTGATTAAAATGAATATAGTGCGTTACCGCTACATATATGCAAAGTCACTTTAGTTATGAGGAAAGCACGCTTTAAACAACAATCTTATACACCATAACATCACCCCACTATACATTCAGTTTACGCCTTTACATTTGTTCAACTGCTTCTTTATTAAATAAATGTTTATTGTAGAATAGATATCGCAATGTGCTCGGCATAGAGCAGTGGCTGTGTTCTGTTGACTTTTGTAACTTCAACGTCGAAAGCACCACAATTGACGAGCCCCACACCGACAGTTTTAAGCTGTTTGAAAAATATTTTATGCAAAAACACAATCATACAAATGTGCCGCATCGTTTGCCCTTTTTTTTCGGCAGTTCGGGTGTCGGCGGTCGAGTGAAAGCCCAAAATTCAGTAAATATGCGGCGGTTCCGCAGTGCCGCAACCTTTCATAGTTACTGCATTGTTAATGTATTAGTGTTTATTTCTTTAATAGTTGAATTAACTTTTATTGTTATAGTTTAAAATAAAACTTTTATTTTTAACGCTTTTGATCTCTGAGAGTTGGTGAAAATCATATTCATCGATTGTGAATGGGATTGTAGTGGTTCACTTTTAAAGATTTTAAAATTCACTACAAATTTCTTCCTTCTGGACAGTCTAAAACAAAACTTTTAAAGTAAGATTGTAATACATGACAAAACGAAATCCCTAGTAACTTATATCAAATGAAAAGCAACAATTAGGCACTTAAAAAACAAACTCATAAAATTTTTAAGCTAAAATTGTCTTGAAACGAAAATTGTCAGCCATTTTTTTTAAAAATTTAAAAAAAGTTCAGAATTAATGTTTTTGTCTATAATTCCAAAACTTTTGCGGATAAAATTGGCGAAATATGGTGAGGACTTTTTTTTGGCGCGGCTCGTTGAAACAGCCTTTTGCCATACCCCTCTTTCGAAACATTTGGAATACTCATGATCGATTTTTGACGAAAACGGTGATGGTCCATAACAACGATGTGACGTCGGCTTTTCACATGCTTAATAGGTTGGTTACTTTATTTTTTTCTCGACCTATGTTTCACATATGTTTTTTATTTTACACGATTGCTTGAGAATGTATTCTAAGAGGGTGAAACCAAGAGTTTGACGCCATTAGGACGTACTAAGTATAAGATGCTGGAGCTTTGTTTACACAAAACCCAGTGTTTTTTTTTTGTTAAAAACACTAAAATTTTTGTGCAACATGAAAACCGGCGCAGTTTTGCAGCAAGCGACGAATTTTTAAGATTTATTTTTTCCTATGAAAAATTAGCATTATTGTTAATATTCCGACTCGTATACGGCTGACCAGTTTTTTTATTCGGATAAACAATTTTTGGGCAGACAATAATCTGCTCATGTAAAATTTTGCATTCTCCACTACAATAACACAATTATTTTTTCCGACAATTGCGTCTTGCTCTTCACGTCTCTATTCTCATTTTTCTTAGCATATGCTGACCTTTTATGATGCAGCGCTGTTGTAAGATGATTATTTAATCTCATGAATCTGGCAAAGTTTTTGTTCTTATCACGGGTTCAAATTTGAAGCCCTGATATTGAACTTTTGGCTGTATATTAAATTTAATCGATTTTCCAGAATGTAATGTTGTTCGATCATAAGCTTATTAATTTTTTAGATTGATGGAGCGTGAAGGCTTATTAAAAATTATACGTCAAACCCAATACTACATCAAGCCTACTCAGCAACGCAATCAACTGTCTATTGAGGCATCAACGGCAATTTTTAACGAGGACCTGAACTGCAAAATGAAATTTATGATGCGTAAGAACAGGATGGACGCTTTTCCTGGACAAATTTCTCCGTGAGAAATGGTTTAGGCTGTTTTTTGTTTTGAGGAAATAAAGAGATTTATTTAAGTTTTGTATTTTTATGCTTTAGCGCTTAAATTTTGCGTTTTATATTTTTATTATTCATTTTGCGTTTATTTTGATTGACCTCAAACATTTAGGCCCGTATTATTCTTAATTTGGTGCAATAACCTAGCTTAATAATATTAATTCGTGAAGTCGAATATTTAGGATGGCTGCTAATACTGAGGTTTGTTTACTTTGATTCGAATTAACTTTTTATTTTTTTTTTGGGTATGTTGGCGCTTTGGGACTATTGTTCAACTCATTAGGATTTTGTGTACTTTTTTGCTTAAATTCTCCACTTATTTAATACACGCATGAACTTGACTTTCAATTATTTTCTAAACTTCTGGCCAAATGCAATGTAATAAACGAATTCAAATAATTTTTTATTATATGTATTTGCTATTATATCAATTGAATGGATGGAGTGAACAGAATCTAACTACATAATGCTAAAAACTTCTCCAATATGTTTATTTAGCCCGTCTACGTTGTGGTGACAGATCCGACCAACGACGAGCCAGTCGAATTACCAACAAGCGGAGACGGTAGTCTTTCGTTAATTACATTGGAACATGCTTTTCCCTGCGCACATGGTCTGAAATTTAAGAATCCCGCAACCGGTGCTAGCCGCGCTCTCTTGTGGGTTTTTCGATGATTTTTTTTATAAATGTTTTCTTGTCTGTTCTATTTTTGTGTTTTGTTTAAGGCTGATTTAAAGGTAATAAAAGTATTAAGTTATATAGCAGGTTTGTTCGGTCCTAAGTTTTACAATATTTATTAAATTTTTTATCAAGCTTTATCTCAAGTTTTGACCAGTTGTGCATGTAGTTTAGGACATTTTGTTTAAAAATGACGAATGGAAATTTACTAGAAATTTATTATATAAAAATTTAAATATTTGACCATAAGTTTCGTTGTCCAAAGAATGAATACATAGGTTTTTTTTTGATTTATTATTCAGTGTTTTGGAAAGTTTAACTTTATTTTTTTGTGTTTTTTTTACGGCGCAACCTTGGCGTTTCTAGAAATGCGTTGAAAGTTGGATCTTAACCATTTTTTTGCTAATTTTAAATTTATTAATTAAAATGTAATTGCTAACCTTTTTTAGAATGGACTCTTCTGGCTCCAAATTTTTGCCGCCGGCCGGAGGATGGGAAGACAAAGTTTTTACTATTGTTTTGCGGCCGCCGACGAGTAACTTTATTTTTTAGCTTTATTTTTTTTTAATTTTAATAAACATATCTAAAGTGATGACAGCTTTTTTTCTTTGGCCGCTATGTTTTTCTGGCCAAAGCGATGTAAATAGCTGAAAAATTACATTGAGCAAAACTTTGTACAACGTACTTTAAAGTATCTCGTTTCAAACTATGAAAGATATTTCTGATTTACCAAGTGTAAATGCATGTGTATGTGGTGTGTTTTTGCTAAAAATGAAAATTGAATGGTTACAAAAGTTTTCTGGAAAAGTAGTTTATTGAATGACAATGCTTGATGAATAGCTCAGAACATTGTGTTTTTCTGGAACACTATGTTTAGGACAACTTAAAGGAACATTTTTTTTAATTTCTAAAATTTCAGTTTTATTTTTTGGAAAATCGAATTTGTTTGAGTTATACATGTGCAAGATGTAATAATAAACGTAAGATAGCAAGTTATTTAATCTGTACTGTAAACTAGTTTGAATGAAAATTAACAAAAAAAATTGAAAGTTGTGAATATGAAAATTTTGATAGGCGATGAGTCTGAAGCGAAAAAGCGCAAGAGAACTCTGGAAAGTGATTATGGAGAAGTAAATGATTCGGAGGATGGTCACTCGGGGAGTGAAGATGGTGGTGAGAAGAGGATGAAGTTGAAGCGGCGTGTTTCCTCGGAGGACAAGGCGATTTGCTCTGATCTAATAGTGCTCGGCCTGCCCTACAAACTTTCGGACGCTGAACTTAAAGATTATTTTGCCCAATATGGCACTGTTGTGTTGAGTGAGGTTTGTTTTAATCTATGAACGATTTATTATTTGCGGTATAACGGAATTTTACAGTATAAATGTGCAAAATGGTTTATTTTGAAAATTGAGAGGATGGTACAAATTGATTGTTGTTTACAGTGGGAATAACACATGCGAACAGAGCTGTTGAATGGGTCAATGGAAATAGACTTTCTCTGTAGCATAAAGTCGGTTTTTTGAATTGGTATACAAATAACTTTTGAATTAATGCGTTATGATTTCTGGATGTTTGAGCTTGGAGATATAATTTGTTACTTTTCTATTTCTTAAAATGTTACTTAAATTTTATATGCGACATTTTATTTACTTATAGTAGATTCTGTACTTTAAAAATAATTTCTTACTTAAATGAATTGTGTTTTATACACTGACGCTAGGACCTTTACTGCTGTGGTTCTTTTCACTGTAAACTCATTTCAATTCGATTCTAAATAAATAATTGAGAAGCCTACGAAGATAAATTTGGCGTGATACAATCTGTTGAATCGTGTGAGCATGGGTGTTAGATGCGTGTTTGACGATGTTAACTTTGAACGAACATAGAAAGGATTGTAAAATAATGATTATTTTTAACATTTTGTTTTATAATTGGCTAAATGCCTTATAATATTAGATAAAGACAAACTCCAAAGGCGATTCCCGTGGCTTTGGCTTTATTCAAATGTCGGATTATGCGGAACAGATTCGCGTCTTGTCTAAACCAAATCATTTGATTGGCGGACGAAAGTGCCAAGTCAGAATGCCGCTTTCCAAGGTTTGTATATTTCAGTATTTTTGCGTCTAATCGCCATAAAAGTTATTGTAGAACGGCGAAGTGCGTGAGCCAAACCTCATACTCAATCCGAAATTGTTTGTGACACGTGTACCCGAAAAGGTTACTGTGGAGCGTCTAACTGAATTTTTCACAGAGCAAGCGCTCAAAATCGATGGTAAATGCGCGGTCCTCGACGTCTACATTCCCAAGCCGTTCCGCGCTTTTGCATTTGTGACGCTTTCCAGTCGGCGGTAGCCAAAGAACTCATTGCGTAAGTTTACCGTTTTACTTTTTTGCTGTATAAATAACGACTTGTAAAAGTCTGATAGTTAATAATTGGTCATTTTAAGGCAAGGCGACATGATTCTTGACGGGACGTCCATATCCCTTACAGCGGCGGCGCCACGAGACAGTATTCCCAAAGCCAAGCCTCGACCAAATCCCTATTCGGCCACATATCCGGTGCCACGAACCGGCAACGGTGGAGGTCATTTTGCTGACAATCGACCAGGTCCACGAAATGGACCGGTTGGACTACCTTACGACCGGTTTCCCGGAAACGACTACGGCCATTCGGAGCGCTTCTTTGATAATGGACCAAAAGCAGTAGGTTTTTATTTATTTTTTTGTTTTAGTTTGAAGCATCTTTACTGAAAAAAAAGTTTTTTTAGCGTTATGATTGGCGCGACGCGGCGCCGAACCATATGCCTCCGCCTTCTCGCTATTATGACAATGAAAGAAGTCGAAGTTCCGCATTTTTGGACGAAAGTAAGTATGCAGTCTTTTTTTTGTGAAAATTGCACTGGACTGAGCCCATATAAAGAGATATAATTTGCTTTTTGACTTTTTATTAAGTGTTACTGAAAAGGGAGCTGAAGAGAATACTTTTTTTGTGTGATCCGTTAGATGACATGATAATTCTGTTGTGTCTTACTATAAATTTCCTTGTTTTCTAAATAAAACGAGCAAAGAAATATAGTGTTCACAATTTGATGGATTTTGAGAAATGGTTTATTAAATTTTCAGATTGGTCTATATAATCTTTTTAATTTTTTGTTGTCTCATAAGTAAGGAAGAAAATTAGCGTAAAAAAGGTCCATAATTTTTTCTACATTTTACTTTTTGACATTCTAGGAAGTCAGCCGAGTCGCGGCGGCGGTGGTGATGACAGCGTCCTGGGAATGAATCCTGAGGTAGTGACCGCGGCGTTCAAAGCATTCCTCTCTGCCGCTCAACAGACTATTGGCAATGGTGGGGCCGGCGGCCCGGGCGTTGGTGGAATTGGCCGAAATGGTAACGGCGCCGGCGTCTACGCTGACGACCTGTCCGGCTATGATAATGGCGCGCTAAATGATGGTGGCGCCGGTGTACAGCCATGGCGATAAAAACTAATATTGTTGTGTCAATATAATTCATTTTACAATTTTTTATTTTGTATTATCATTTTTAGAAATGTTCGAATGGAAACTTTCTTCTTTATTTATTTATTTTTTTGTTGATTGATCCGGCATACGGATCAGTTTCAATGCATTTTGAAGTGCTTAAAGTTAAGCCTTTTACTGCTTTGTTTATTCAATTAGCTGTCTGCGAAATAAAATTACTTTTTTTTTAATATTTTCATTGCAATTATATATATTTTACGACAATGCGGAAATTTCGGAACTTGGGATTTCATTTTATTTGGTTTACAATTTTTCAAATTCCGAAAGTAATTTTCTGTAATGGCGCTTTGATGAGTTTTTTAAACGTAGTGTTATTATTTGATTACAATTTATTATTTTTATTCCAGAAAAAAACAAATGTTTTTAATTTAAACGCTTTCAAATTATAAAGTGGCACTTAGCCTTTGCCTTGAATGTTTTGGGGTGAGATAGTTTACGTTTTTAGAAGTAAAAAACCTTTAATTGAGGCTACTTCCTCAAAGTTATTGTCCCGCTTTTTCGTGTTGGACTTTTTTTTTTGGCTTTACGTATAGGAGGACGCGACATGTGCGTGTATATTTCCTACATCAAATTTCCGAGTGCTTTGTGTGATTTTTTTAACGTGCTTTTTAAAAGCTGATGTTTGAGGTTGATTTGACGCAATTTTGCGCTTTGCGCATTTCAAATTATCTCAAAGATAATATTTGGATAAATTTTGTTAATGGAATTCTTTCTACGCTTTTGCATAAATGCGCTCGCGGTGAAATTTAATGCTAAAGAAATAATTAATGCACCATTTCTGTTTGAAAGATCATCATAATATTTCAGTTAGGAATGTAAATCAAATTTTGCAAATCAATTTTAAAATGAATCGATAATTTTTTAGGATTTTATTTTTGTTTTGTTTGTTATTTAAAAAGAATGATTCAATTAACTAAGTCCAGTATATTTCCGGTTTTATTTGTTATTTTATTGTTTGGCGCATCAGTCAGCGCACTGCCCGATTTTAGTTTAGTGTGTAGGAAAGGGTATCGCCTGACATCGATTCGTCGCGTCAATTCCGCTTACCAATTAGGCGTTGTGGGATCATTAACCGTCGAGTGTGAGAGGATAATTGCGCCAGCAGTTAAACATGTATTGAATTATTTTTAACATGCTAAAAGAGGAGTTAATTTTCAATTCAGTAAATGAGTTATAACTTACTATGGTAAATGCATTATAAGCATTTTACTGTAAAAGCATTTAAAATTAGTACTGTAAATGAAATGTATTTTAATAGTTTTGTGAATGCTTTCTAACTAATAACAGTAAGCAAATCTTAAGTCATTACGGTAGTTGCGTTTCAACTAACTACAGTAATTAAGTTTCAATTTACTCCATTTTACTTTATATTTGATTTATTATTTTTGTTTAATTCCAAATTTTGGCAGATACAATGTGAGACGCTCGAGAATACACCGCAGTGCAACGGATGGCCAGAAGGCTGTGCAGATTCTCAGTGGCTGGTTGGATTCCACGTTTATTCTATTGAAAATTCGACGAATGTCGTTTTGTAAGATTTAAAATATCAAAAGAATTATTATGTTTTAGGCGTTGGTTAAGGCTTACAATTGTTAGGTAAAAAATCAGTTTTTGATTGAGCTTTTTTGCTTAAGAATAGGATAAGGTTTAAGCTTAGATTTATATTTTTAAGCTTAAGCTTCATTTCTACAACTTTTATATAAGATTGACTTTAAGGAACTGTTTTTTTTCAACCGTTAGCTATTGCTTTATTTTTGTTAAATATATTATTATTGTCAATTTATTTTAAGGCTTGATCCGATTTGTTGTTCATCTCCAAATATTCAAATCGACTCACTGAGTTGTGCTAGTGAACGTCTAAATACAGCCAAACGACCGTTTGAGCATCGCATTTTGGGCAATGACTTAGTATATCGGTATGCCACTTCAATTACCTTAAGAATGCAAATTTAAATGAATTTAGAGGAATGCAATGCTGGAATCAATACAACTCAAACAATACAATAGTGGATTTAGTGTGGAAAATGGAGATTTGCCAATACAAAACCATAAATACGGCGCCAAACACACTAAAATTTGTGCAGCCCGGCGGAAACAAAGGCCCATTGAACGACGTCTACCGGGTACGCAATGCTGTTCATCTCCGTCCAAACCACGATGTCGGCTTCAGGCATACATTGGCGATGGCCGCCAGAACTGCTGCTGTCGGCCCAGCAGCAATGATGTTTGGCGACCAGTTAGACCCCGAGCATGAAGAACAGGTTGACGAAGAGATGGTGGGGGGAAGCGGCAACACGTTGGCGTTTTCAACAGAATTTTCGTGTAAATTTTAAATTAATATATTTTTTTTACAGAATGGCTTATTCGTTTAAGTTCACAGAAAAGCCTATATACATTGGTTCACAATAAAGCTTCCATTCGAGTCCAAAATGAGTCCAGGTTGATTTTAGCTTAAACCTACTAGAATTTGGAAACGAGCAAAATTGAATACATAACATCCCTAAAACTACCTCCCAGATCCCAAAATTTTGAATTAAAATGAAAACTCTAGTTTGCAGCTAACTTTTATAGTGCTAAACACTATTATTCATTCTTTTTAAAAAGTTGTTGAAACAGCAGTTCCACCATGGAAAACTGAATTTTTTCAAAAAAGCAAAAAATTGGAATATATTTTTTTTGGAGCGTTGCGGCGTGGAATGTATTAAATGCAATAATATTCACCCATTTTCTGTTAATTCTTCAAATAATTTTAATTACAAAACAAAAATTTTTATTTTTATTTTTATCACACCCTAATACTTAATAATGAAACAAGTAAAAACATTTACTGTTAGGCAAATAGTCAGTCTTAAAATATCTTAAAATATTAAGTCTTGAAACATCCCAAAAAAAAATTTGTTGAAATTGTTTAAGCCTAAATAAATGAACATAAATAATTTTTCTGTGATGAGAGCTATCCGCCGCCATAGCTCAGTCGGTTAGAGCGTGGGTCTAATAAGCCCAAGGTCGCAGGTTCGACCCCTGCTGGCGGCAATTAATTTTTGCATTCTTATTTTAATTTATTATTTGCTAAGATTTTGAAATTAAAACAAAAAGTTTTATTTTTATTTTTTCGAGAATAATCTAAATAATATTAGGTATGCAACAATTTGCATCGCTAATAACCCATAGTCCTACTTTACATTACTTTTTTTTTCTTATTTTTAAATTTTGGGATGAGCAGATTAATTTGTTTAAAAAATGTTAATTATGAGCCTAAACACATTTATAGACTCATCAGTTTTAGCCAATTGTCCGCCTTGTAATTGCCATTGTGGAATCGACAAATGCGGTAACGGTGCTGAGCCGATTCGCCTCATTCACAAAGCCCTACATCCGCATAAATGTTTGTGCGACTGTGCTTGCAAATATGAATGTCTATAAAGGAAAAATATACATACTTAAAATATTATAAATTATAATCGCCTAAATATGTGCAAATAAACCTAATAATATATTTTTTTATTGTGTTATGTTTTGAGTTTGCGTCACATTAATAAAATGTGAATCTCCAATAGAACACGATGACATAGTTGCATCAACTTTAAATCCTAACTTAACACTGCTGAGGTTTTTTTTTGTCATTTATTTTGGCACTCGCATTTAAGCTAATCTAATTATTTTTTTGGAGAATTTTGTTTAGTCGCCAGAAAAAAAACTAATTTGGAGGGAGGAAAAAGCGTATTGACAAATAATAAAGAAATTTACTAATCAAATTAAAAAATTGACTTAAAAAAATTAATTCTGGTTAATTTTGCGAGTGCTATTATAATTAAAAAAAATTGGCCCTTTTTGTCATTTGTTTCTTTTGCTGCTGTTGGTGAGCAAATTAATGCCTAGCATATTTGTTAGTCAAATGTTTGGGCTTACCAGCACACATGAAATATCAATCAGGAAAATGTGTGTTTTTAAATTTACGACGTCATTTCTCAATATTTAAAAGCGTTACAGTAATGCTGAAAGATTGTGTTGAGTGGGGCCTTATAACCTTGTGTATGATGGTTGAGTTCTAAAACGATTCAATTGCATTGTGTTTACAGTGGAGTGTTAATCAGGAGTTGAAGCCGAGGTACGGTTAATTATTACGCGTTCTTGTTCTCTACTTCTTTAACGATTTGCAAATCTTTTAAGTCGCAAATATTGAAATGCATTTTAATTTTTATTGCAGGTTAATCGCAGAATTTTGAACATAACTGGTTGAAACTCATATGAAATTCTTCGCTAAATCATGTCACTTATAAATTTAAAATTCCAATATGTGCATTTCAATCTTTCGATTTTTCTTTTTCCTTATTAACATGAAAACCTTTTTGTTGTTATTAATAAGATTAAAAATGAATAAACACAAAACCATTTTTACCTGAACCATGTCTTATTGCTCACTTCTCAAACATTAGCATAAATTTTTATTTTATCTCATCGAGTGGAATTAATTTATTTGTGTAGGCTTAATGTGATCTTAGGCGACGTAGAAATTTTTGTTTTGGAGATTCAATTTATTATGCTCACTAAATGCAATTTTTGAGTTTCTTGCTATTAAAACTTCGTCACCTTAAGTTTTTTGGTTTACTCTATCTAAAATATCACTAGGATTAACTTTTAATCCGTTATTACATCTTTTGGTTTTTTTTCCTCACACACTAGTGAGATTTTCCGATCACATTGACCATTGTTGTTTATTTGTTAAAGCTTTTAAGGTTTTTGAGGCATATTGTCCCAATTTTGTTTATTGTTGAATATTAAAGTGGAAAAATTTAAACCAAACCAACTTTCCACAAAACATTTACGAAAGACTGCAAATAGGTACAATTTTGTAATTTTTTTGATTAGCTTAAAACTATTCTCTTTTACTCTTTTACCTTTTTTTTTCAGTGATTCATTTGAAGTCGTTTGCAAACTCGGTTTGAAATTTCAAAATTGATTCTTTAAGATTTGTCGTAGTTAAATTAAGGGAATCCATCTACTTCCCTAAAATTCTCTTTCTCTCTCTAATGTGTTGAACTTTTTGTTGGCCCAAATCGGTGCCTGTTTTTCCCGTAACTTTTTTTACCAAATTTCATAATTTTTTTTTTGTTTGATTCCCAAGACTTTTGGATTTTGTTTAACACTAAACACTACAATAAATTTTAATTAAACATTATCAGAAAAACAATAACAAACAAGTGCTTTAATTTCCGACATTAATTTCGATACTTTTTCCATCGACTTTGATGCACCGCTTCAGAAGATGCGCACAAATTTTCGAACGACCACTACACAGTAAATTTAAATATCACTTGCACAAATTTAATGTTAAGCAAAATCCTAAAGTCTTGGGAATCGAATAAAGAAAGAGTTATGAAATTTGGTTAAAAAATAAAAAAGTTATAGCAAAAACAAATCCCGGCACCAATTTGGGCCACCCTGTACTTTAATCTGTTTGTCTCTACTTTTGCTTATTAACTTTGAAAACTAAGTATCACTTTAAAAACAAAGTTCACCTTTATTAATCTTTCTTATTATTATTTTTTAATTATTATTACAATGAAAGGTAAAGAAACAAGGCCTGTAAACCAATACCTTAAAATTTATATTTACCTTGCACATTTTGAAAAATTGTAATTTAAAATTTAAATATAAAATTAAATAAAAGTAAGTACTAAAACATTACGTAAAAAATTATGAATAAATTACTTTTATAATAGTTATTTAGTTTCAATTACGCGACAAAAGTTAAAAAAATATAAAAATATATAAAAATAAACAAAAAAAACAAAAAAAATAATATAAACCTTGCGATGATTTGTTGATGTCCGACTTTGTGCGTTTTGCCATCACACCTGCCATTGCTCTCTTTGCTTTTTCTTTAACCTTTCGCTTCTTTTGGTTATTTGCCTTCTGAATATTTTGCATGCTAAAACAATTAATATTATACATTAAAAAAAACATTAATTCGCGCGACAAAACATATCTGATGCTAGTACCCCATGATTATAAGGTATTTTAAATAATTTCTGAAAATATTGTGGCAGTGCTCTATACATTTATGTATCTAAAAAAAATTTTTTGTATTTTGAATGTGTATAAAAAAAAATTCTTGCACAACTTTTTTTATAATTTTTATGGGTGGTCGGACTTACCAACCCGCATTTATATTCAATTGGATGTTCTAAAGTTAAGTTTTAAAACAAAGTTGTCAAACAAAATATATTAAAAAAAAAATTTTTTTTTGCGTTTTACACATTTTAGATTTTTTTTCATGTAGATCTATGCCAAAAAGTATTCCTCAAAAAAAATTAACAAAATTCATCAATTTTAAGCTAACTTACATCAAAAAACACGCAAAAAACGTAAATTTTTATCAAAATTTTGGAAAATATTGAAATTTGCAAAATTCTTGAAATTTTTCCAAAATTGGAGCATTTGAATTTTAATTAGAGCCAGCATTATGCCAATCTAAAAAAATTTGCCAAAAGTTTTGCATTTTTAAAAGTTGATGTAAGTTTGGGACCTCCGTGTGTTGGATGACAAAAACATAGCCGACACATTAGTAAAAATTTATGGGTATTCCGCGATTAGGCTTAATCCTCAAAATGGCACGTAAAAAACCTCCCTCTACAAATCCTAAAGCCATCCAAACAGCAAAATCATGCCTCCTTTATCATACTCGTTTTTTTTTCAATTGTTATTCCCCTCCACAATTGTTATTCCCCTCCAATTTATTATAATTGCTTTTTCAAAATTTTTCAGAATATTTCATTTGAGAATAGACGTATTTGCCAATCCTAAGTAAACCTAAATTTAAATTTTAACACTACATTTGTTCTCAATATTCTAATTCCTTCCAAAAAAAACCTATTTCCTAGCGCCATTTACCTAATAAACATGAATATACCTTTAATATATAATATAAGCATCACACTACATAATAAGCTCAAACAGGATGGCTTTAATGAGTTATAATCATACAAAGATCTTTCCTTATTTGAATTTTTTTTTTAAGAAAATTGTTTGGGCGCTATTGAAAAAAAAAACACAAATAAGTAAAAAAAATTTTGGAGGGAGAATAACAATTAAAAAAAGGACGAGTATGATAAAGGAAGGGAACGTAAGATAAATTATAATTGCTTTTTTTTCATAGAATTTAATAAGTAAATAAGTTTAAAAGTCTAATAAAAGTTCTTTACATTGCCAGGAGTATATGTAATATTTTTTTGCGTTCTATAGATATCACCTTATTTCTCTTTTTTCTAGTATTATGTAACTATTCTCACTTTTGTTCCCAATTAAAAGAAAAACAAAAAAACGTGCTTTTCCGGTACACGTAAATTTCCTCAAATGTTCGGCGCTTTTGAAAAGCGAATTCAACGCTATTCTTCAAAATTTATTTGTGGCATTGTGTCGCATAAATTTTTTTATTTGAACCATGTGAGTGATTATCTTTTTGTTGCTTATTATTAAATAAGACGAGTGCAAATTATAAAAGAAGACTTAAAGCATAAATAAGCTTCCTGTTTTATTCAGTGTTTATGAAGAGGAGAAGGAAGTGAAGAAAAAACTTTAATATTATTGTTCTGTGTGCTAACTTTGCTATAATATAATTAATGTTTTTCCACATTAATGTGTTCAGGAATTGAATTAAATTGTTTTTAAAAATTTTGATTGGATAACGTGCTTACTTTTTTATTGGGAACCACCAGACACAAATAGTCAATTGCTTTTAATTTAAAATTTAAGAGAGTTGTTTGGAATTTGTTAAAAACCGAAAATGAAAATTCGCAAAGAATTTGCGAATTTGGTAAATTGACTAATGAGGAACATCTTTAATGTAGAAACACTTAAATTATTTGTTTGGTTACATTAAGTCTAAGCAAAATGCTAAACTTAGGCCTTTGCCGAATTGTTAATTCAAGATTAACCCAAGCATAAACATAAGATTAGGCCTAAACCTGAGCCTAAGTCATTTTTTAGCCAATACTTTTTTATAAGTGTCACTTCAATTTTTTTATAATTAACACTGAGATCATACCCTATGTCTTTACAATGAATTATAAATCAAGAGATTGGAACCAGACGTATTAATTGTTGGAACATATCTTGTTTGTAAATAGAATATCAAATTACATTTTTTGCTTATTACTCAAAGCCAAAATTTTTATTTTATCTGATAAGTAATTTCAATTTTAAGTTTTAAGGACGCCTTTTTTTCCAAAACCTTTCTTTATTTATACATATTTATTATAAGAAAAATTTAGAGCCCAAACTTTTTTAAGATATTGAATTTCTCAGTTCTAACCCATAAATAATGTGAAAGTATTTCGAGACTTTGTATATATATAATATATAAATTCGTTTTTATATTATTATTTTTATTGGAACAGTTTATATTCATTTTTAAATTTATTTTTTGAAATATTTTAAACAAATTTTCATTTACTTTTGAAACAGAGTTAAACACACTTTTTTGAACTTTAAACTTTTTTTCTGCTCACAAATTATTATAGCAATCAAAAAAGCTAACTTTTTAATTTACAAAAAAATTTATCACTTTTTTTGACGGTTTAGAAATGAATGAAAACACTTGGCTGGTTTAAATGATTTTGTCTTTGAAACGTGTAAAGAACAGTTGTGATTTGTTGACAACTTTGGCGAGAATTTTATTTGGTTTAAGAAATATTAAAAAAATATATATAATTTGTAATAATAAATATAATAATTTGTTGCGTTTTTCGTTTTTTTAAGTAATTTTCTGCGCTTTTTCAATTGCTTCTATTTGACGTCGGTGCATTATTTTGCAAAGTTTCATCGATGGTTTCTGAATAGAACAAAAATTATGCAGCAACCGGATGCATGTACACCATAATTTCTTTTTTGTTATTTTTCGCAAATTAACCGTAACTTTTTTTGATTAGCTGCTGCGCCGTAAAGTTTGTGATTCAAACAATATATTGTGCAAATTTTTTCTCAAACTTTATTGATAGGGGTTTATAAATTTATTTAAGCTTTTTGAACTAACTGTATTTGCTAAAACTTACTGTGGCACATGTCTCCCCGCTTTTTTCATCCACTCCTATTTTAATCCGCTGTTTTCGTCTGTCTGTCCGTAACGAACATTTTTCTTTCTTAAATTTTGACAATTTTTTTTCTTCTGTAGTGTTCTCAAAGCTAGTCCTAGAAAGAGAAAGATAGCAGCTGCATAAAAACAAAACAAATCAAATGTTTTGTACATCTTTGTTAGTAAAAATAGGTTTAACAAATTTTTCTTACTTAACGCGTAAAATTAATTTTTTCTCTTTACAATTATCACATTTTTTTCATTAAGTATTTTTTAAGTAATTTTTAAATTTCAGAAAGAAACCGTTTCCAAATAAAACATAACACAAAAAAAAGTTAAATTTTTTTTTTCAAACGATTTGAAATTTGTCGATTACTTAAACCTTCGGCGTGCAAAACATCGACTTTACCCTTTTAAAACAGCTGAAAGAGATAAACCACGCCCCATTTAGAAGAAATACGAAAGTAAGAACCTAAGATTAAAGAATTTAGTAAAAAGAACATACATAATTTAAAAAAAGATATAATTAGACTACGTGGACTTAAGTTTATTTCCAAGTTAATTTTCAAAAAAAATGATAACTTAAGGCAAACAATAAATATAATATATGATAAAATATGATCATTAATAACAAAAACAATGATGATTATGAGGTTTTAATGTGTTTAAATTATGAATTAAGTTGTCATAAAACCATCGCATATTGTTTATATGTATTATTTGTGTAAAAATTTTTAAAAGTAAAAAAAAAATTTAGTGAACCTAACCTTTTTTCCAGCAGTGTATTTTGAAAGCAAATTTTTCTTCTTTATGTTAATTGGACTAACGGCATCAATTTTTTTAAATTTTTAATTAACACGTTGACGCCCAATAATGTTTTTGAGAAACTTACTTTTTGACATTTTTTTGAAAAAAAAAATGATGCGTGCGGCAGAGGTGAAAATAGTGCGCGCAAAAATATAGGACGGTTTTTCTTTTCTTTTTTTTTGAGAGAAAGACGTCTTCAAACGCCTTAAAAGTTTCTGCTAAACATTTGCAAGAAAAAAAAACTTGGTGTGAATACGCACGCGAGTGCAATAGAGGCAGCGGGTGCGTAAAGAGAATGAAACATTTGAATAATAAAACAGCATAATTTTTTCAACAAAAACTTCTAAGACGTTTGAAGACGTAAAACGCATATGCATTTTTTTTTTTCTTATGTCAATCTTTTCATTTTTTTATTCTTTTAAAAAGAAAAACCGTCCTATTTTTTACACACTATTTTCGCTTATGCCGCACGCATGAAATTTTATTTTTGAATGGGGGGGGGAGGGGGGGGGGGGGGGAATATGCACGGGTATGCACGAATTTGAGAAAAGTGAGTTACTGCGTGCATACCCGGGTATCTTCTTGGGCGTCAACGTGTTAAGAATGTTGGCTCTTTTTCGTCATAATAATTAAAGTGTTAAAACAACGTTTTCAAACAATATTTGGTCTATTCTAAATATCACGGGAAAAGCATTGACAATGGTGAAAAAAATATAAATGAATCGGGCGACATTGTCACATCATTTGAATGATTGTTTATATGTTTCATTTTGTTTTTGCCCTGCTTTAATAATTGATTTCTTTAGACGTTAATTAGCAATACTTACAACTTTTTTGTTTATGTTTTGCGGGGCAAAGTGTTTTCATAGTTACTTTCAAAATTGCATGTTTAATTTTTTATAATTCTTGAGATTTTATAGCTCATAGAATAAATCATCGTTTAGGAACTGTATGCATATTTTTATAAAGGGGCCTGTGTCGCACAAAAGCGCTAAATTTAGAAAAAAGAGGGGAAAAGAGTTTTTATAAATAAATTTATTAAACTCAATTTTAACAGAATATTTCTCAAACAAAAATCAAAGAAATAATAAATATTTGACCAAAAGACCAACCAAATCAATAAGAAAAAAAACTAAAAAGAAAATAGAAATTTATATATAGACTGTGTCGATCGAAATAATTAAAAATATACATTAATATTCAAAATAATTTCACTTTGATAAATTAACAAAATAGACGGAGAACGACTGAGAAAAGCGACCTCAATAATACAATAGCAGAAAAAAAACCTGAGTCTACCACTCAAAAAAAAATGATTTGACTCAAACGAATAACCGGAAAAATAAAACGCCCCATATTTGAATACGACTCAAATAATTGTTAATCAAAAAATAATCGCATCCGCGACATTGACCTTTATGGCCAAAGCCAAATTCAGAAAAAGGATAAACAAAAGGCGAAGCGAAAAATCCCCAAAATTTTCCTCAAGCCCAAAAAGTACAAAAGCAAGAAAAAAAAGACAAGCACAGGTGAGGAAAAAAATTTAAAAATGAAACACTTCGTGGAAGGACGCAGACTTGTTTAAATTTGTTTAAATTTTAGCCACAATATGTTTGCATATCACATATATATTCCTAATATTTTTTAAAAGAATAACTTTTGATTTATTTCTAAGTATTACAAAGTATGCTCAGAACATTACTATTCTATCTGAATTATAACTACCCATCAGTTAGTTTTTGTATTACAATTTTGGAATCGTTTTCAAGTTTATTACGCATTTCCATTATTTTAAAATTCATAAATAAAATATATAAAATGTTTATTATGAATTAATAAGCAATGTTAATGTTCCCCCATTTATCAAATTGTTCCTCATTTATGGCATATAACATGAATTATGTATGTTATGTATGTTTCAAACAATTTATTTATTTGCAAGAAACAGTTTCCTAAAACACGTTCACAGACTCCCGAGTTTACATTTTATTCAAAATTATCAGGCCGACTTTCTTATCTAAGTTTGCTGAATATTTGCGGATAAGAATTTATTTTGTCTTGAAAACGCATTAAAAAGTTTCGTTTTCATACACAATTCTATAAAAATTTTATATTACTGTAGCATACTGTAGTAAAGTTTTTTTTTTCATTTTATTGTTTTTAGTGCATATGTCATTTTGCTTACAAACGTTTTGATTTATTTATGTTTAAAAATAAATTTTATGTTACAGTAGTGTTCCAGCGCCAAAACATCTCAAAACTAAATCAAAAAAGTTTAATATAAATTTATCCCTTTGATTAGTGTGTCATTAGTTGTCAAAATTTGTTTTTATGGTTAACCAAATAACAAATAAATTATGCTTTCAGCTATTTTGTTTTTAAAGCCATTATAATATCGGAAGTATTTTTGAAAATTTATGGCTTAAATTTTTTTTTTCTAAATTACTTATTGTCAAAATTTGACGACTTAGTTATGTTTACTTCGTAAATTATTTTTCCATAAATTTTGACATTATAATTTTTGTTGTTTCTTAGGCTGAGTTTGGCGCTACTTCTGAATTTTGGTATAAATAACTTACGAATGATTATTTTGTCAATTTCAATAAAATTTTTGCAGCGCTTAAAAGTTTAAAATTCAGTCATTTAAAATTCAATTCATCATTTTTTATCACACCTTTTTTATCACACCATATACAACAGTTTTGAAGATTTAAATCCCAATTAAAATTATTTTAATTGCATTTTGGAAAAAAAATTATCTTAACATTACTATAAATAATTTAATAGTTTCATTTTTAATTTATTTATTTCAAATTCGTCAGATTAACGTTAACTTTGCTAATTAATTTTTTGTTTGGTTTTGAAGAATCTTTTTTATTGAATTTAATGTATTCAATTAACAATTACAAATTTTGAATTCGAATGATTTTGAATAGTTAATTAAAAATTTGCAATAAATTTTTGACTTTTTTTTACCAATTTTCTTACTATCAGCTCTAATTTATGCCTTGCTTTACAAATCTCAAATGATGTATTTGTTGATGTCGTCTTAATTGTTGATTGGTTTATAGCATTTTTTTGTGTGGCTTAACATAATTATTAAATTATTTTGTCATTTTATGTCATTTAATTTTTTCATAAGCAAACAATAGGTTTAAACTATAAACCATTGTTTTTTAAACGACTAAAATTTAACACCCACCAAATTCATTATATTTGTTCATTGTAAATTGAATCTATAGAATAATCAGAATCCGGCTTTGAGACCGTAGCCAATGTCGGAATCTGTGCGTTTTGACGGTTTCAGTCTGAAGTTAGAGCTAAAAAATGGCAAAAAGTTTTTTTTTTATTGTATTCTAGCGGCTTAAAGTCCCAAATTTTTGTTTTTCTGATGTAGTTTTTTACACTTTATATAAAGCAAATGTGGCGTTTTCCTTACCGTAAGAAACGCCAAGGCCTCTATTGTACTCTTTGATTTTTTTTAACTTTTTTTTTTTGGAGGATTAATTGTAGATTGCCGTAATGGTAAAATTGTTTGGTGGTTGGTTTAATTGGTTTAAATCGTAATGGTTTAATCGCGGGTTTATAATTTTTACCCAAAAATGTTAAGTTATCCGTTTATTGATATTATTGCCATTTTTTGTTAAACAGAACACGGCTGACACGGTTCTTTTTTATTTTGTTTATTTAAAGCTTTTATGTTTTTTTTTATAAAATTTGAGTGACTAAAAATTTGTTTTATTTGTTTTTAGACCAAAAATGTTTGTTTTAAGTTGAATTTTTGTTGTTAAAAGTGAGATTTTTATAATTAAACTATTCGGTTTCTTATAGTTCTTGGGGAACTGGTTTCAAGGCGTTTGGTCCAACAGGCAAATATTCATACCATACACAATATTATTGCAATTGTTCAAATCTTGATTTTTTCAGATTACAGTAAAAATTTTAAGGAAATACATATAATGCAAAACGTCATATTGTTATTGGAGTTTTGTATCTTATAAACGCTCAAAATTAAAAAAAATAGTATTAAATGGCTATTGAAGTGACTGTCTTGGTCTCTGCCTAAATCTATTGTATTGCAACTATTTATTTTGAATATGCCAATGAGCCTGGCTGCCGTGCAGTAATGGAGGATTTCATGTCGATAACAATTGCACCATTGGCTGGTATTAAAAATGACAGTAGCCAGCAATTGGCGAACCCTCCACAAGAGACGGCTGACGGGTGTTTTGCGAAGAACGAAGGCTACGACAGTTTTCGTTTTGCACTTGTCGTATATTTTGGAACACCGATTGCCATTTGCGGAATCATTTCAAACGCAATGATTATTGTAAGTCCTTATCACTTACTCAGTTTTTACGCTGTCATTCCAAACTTGGGCTCTACTAATTTGCCGGCAATTGGTAAAAATTTTTTAGCCATAATTGATATAATCTAAATAATGTTTTGGTGTATATTTTAATTGTTGAACGCATAAGTTACTTGTTTATACATCTAAATCCAATCACAATCCTTATTTTAGGTTTACTATAATTAACTCTAAGCGTAATTTTAATTTTTTGCCTAAGTCTAGACCTATGCCTACGTCAAGCCTAAGTCTAAGCATATGTCTACGTGTAAGCTTAAGTCTAAGCAATAGCCTTTGTTGAAAGTCTTGTTGTCGATATTTTTTTTTTATATTATATACTTAATTCTTTTTATACAAACCCGTTTAAAATTTTTTTTTCAACAAACCCGCAATGAATACATTTGATTTTTCTATAATGTCCAGCATTGCAAGAATATTTTTTATATTATTACATTATACACTTTTATCTATTTTTAGAGTATTTTTGCCAGCCGAAAACACTTTGAATCGCCTACGATGTATTTGTTTATACTAGCCATATTTGACCTTATGATTTGCGCAATCTACATCCCATTCTTCACAGTCGACGCACTCGCCATTTATTTAAGCAATCCAATAATGCACAGACTCTGGCATCTCTACGTGATGGCGCTCTACGGCACGAGTAGAGTGGGTGAGTGATTATCTTAAAAAAATTTTTTTATTCAGTTTTTTTGGTTTGCAAAATTTATTTAATTCAAAACGAAAAAATGACCAAATGACTTTAATTAATTTTTTTGCATAAAATTGTACTTGGCTCAACAAAACTTAAATATGCTGCGTCTAAATGTGAGGATGTGATATATTATTTGATATCCTGTAAATTGCTTAGCGCAAATCCTGTTAATGAACCCCCGGGAATTGTATATACTCAACTAGTCTTTGGAATTGACCATTAGAAAGAGAAATTTAAATACATGGCATTTAAAATACTTTACGGAAGCTTTGTTAATCAATATGACCCTTTATATTTGCTTGTAATTGTTCGCCGGCGGACAAATGGACATAAAAAAACGGAAAATAGTTTTAGCACCTGAAAATCCAACCATTTAATTTTAAATAAAAATGTTTTAGTTCAATTTGGATCAACGTATATGGTGCTTTGTGCTACATTGGAGCGTTTTATAGTTGTTGCAAATGTGCAATCGTTGGCGTTCATAAGCACGTAAGTACCATCAATTACCATTTATTCATTCCAATAAAATTATTCGTTTAATTTAAAGAGTGCGCGGTCGCTTTTTTATGGTTTCGACAACGCTTTTCGTCGTTCTTACGCTCAGATTGCTTTCGTTTTTTGATTACAAAATTGAATACAATGCTCATTGTCCAATATTTCAGGTATAATTTTTTTGTCTTCATTCATATTTTCTTTCAAACGCCGTATAAAGACATAAAAAAAAAGAAGTTAAAACGCTGAAGCGCCCTCCGGAAAGCGCATCTATTAAAGAAGCAAATTAAAAATCTCTAGTATATTTGACTAAATAATGTGTTAAACTGTACATTTTGTTTGACCGAAAAGTCCTGTGCCAACTATACTATTTTTACGTGATAAAAAATGACGAAAAATAACAATGTATACGTTCAAATTTTATAGGACTTTTCATTTGAACCTTTTCTGATGTCACGCATCGACTATCAAATGTACAATTTCTATGTGATATGCGTACTACACATTCTTTTGCCGTTTTTGCTCCTACTCGTCCTCAATCTTTTAATAATTGCATTAACGAAAAAGAAAATTCATCACAAGTACAAGCGGCCGTTTTCACGGACGTTTTCGGAAATGCCGCGAATTTCAATGATGTTAAGCAAAGGTTAGTGACTCCTAATTGTGAACTTAAAATTTCAGTAAATTTATTTCGTAATTACCAAATGAATCGTAAATTGAGTATGAACACCGTGATTATTACAATAGATGCTATTTAATTGATCTTTGTTTTTTTTTAATAGTATGTTATTAGTAATATTTTAAAGCTTAATAAATTAAAGGCCCAATTGATTTACAAAATAATAGTAACTGCTGTCAGGTATTTGATTTTTTAGGAAATACAAAGAATAAATGCAACAAGCTTTTTTGTTTTAATTTATAAATTAACGCAATTAAGAATATCAACTTTAAGCCCACTAAACAAAAAGAGTTTTTTTTGTGCACTGAAAATGGACCCCAAACTATAAACTGGACTGTTATGTGTGAGCGAGAGTTGTTTTAATTAATTTTATAAACCGACCACCTCGTAAATGGTCAAAGTGGAAGAAAGAACAAAAAACAAAATGTATTCGAAAAATATTATAGCAAAAATTTTAACAATTTTGAATTTTTTTTTGGCATTTTTTTGGCGCCAAGACAAATTTAATTTAAAATAAAAATAACAAAAAAAAAAAACGAAAAAATAAGGATTTGTTATTTTTTTTTATTTTGCTCATCCCCGTCCGCGATACAAAATTCAATATGAAAAAAAAATTATTTTAGAATCAGCGTTTCCGCAATGTGAGCATAGAAACGAGTTGCGCTACGCCACTCGAACAATGGTGATGATCACGTTTACTTATTTATTTTGCAATGTTTTCAACGTCATTATTACGGTTATGGAGAATGGGTTCAAGGAAAATCGTTTGATGTTCAACGAGGACGGCTCAAGGTAAATACATGCACATTTGACGTTTAGCGAAAATTAAACAAAAACTTATTTTTAGTACATACTTTTACACATACACTGCCGACCTCATCAGCATTACGATTACGGTTAACAGCTTTGCGCGCATATTTGTATACTTTTTTTGCAATCCGGAATTCCGACATCAACTGACGTTTTATGCCAGAAAATGTGTACTGCCGGCCGACGAGGAGCTTAAAAAGAAAACATCAAGCAATAAGAACGGCGACCTACCAAAAACCCACTTGATTTTGACAACCAACTGCACAATTCCCGTCGCCAAGGCAAAAGCCAATCACCATGAAACCAATAATCTATACATTGAAAATTGGCCGTTTGAACAAAGTCGGAATAAAGGGCAGGAATTGTCGGAAAACGATTTGGTTAGTCTGCAGCAAAGGCTGTCGTTACCCAATACCGCCGACTTAAAGACATTAAACAACAAAGGCACGGTGCCAAATGTGAATAGTTCAGACATTAGGACGACGTATGATAACGTCACATATTATGGGATTGAACAGGCCCTGCCGGAAACCGCTCTAATTATGGCACACAATCTGAGTTGTGAAGAACCATGCAGCAATCTGAACACGGCTCATTCTTCAAAAAGCACTTTATATGTTTAACTTTTATTGTTTTTGAGGCGTAAATAGTACAAAAAGTAGTCTGTTTGTACGAATGGAAATTGGAATTGGCCTACGCCCTCAGTTTGCAATAAGGCTGTTCCAGGTTGAATTTAAGCCACAAGCAAGATGCATTCAGGTTAAAGGTTAAATCTAAACTTAGTGTATTTTTGGAATAAGACTGAACTTAATATTATAGCTGAGCTTAAGTTTACAGTAAGATTAAGTCAAATTTTATTGTAATCTCAAAACGAGATGAATCATAAAGCGGTTTTTGCTTAAGTGTGCGGATAAGGTGTAACTTAAATGTACACAAAATTCTGAAAAGTTTAGTAAACTCTTAAGCTTAAGGCAAAAACACGTGACGCCTTATTTTATGTTAACGTTACGCTAATTTCGAGTATAGTCTAAACCATAGTTTAAGTCATTTTGTTTCAGAGATCTGGCACTTATCGCATGTTTGTAAATATGTACACAAATTTTTGTGAATAAAGATTAAAATTTTAAATAACAGTTTTTGAGACTGGCTTTAAAAGACAAGAAAATATTTTAAAAACAACAAATTAATTTCTTTTTTTTTGGAAAAGACAAATACGAAAAGTTTTTTTTTTGCAGTTGCTAAGATTTTTCTTTTCCATTGTCCTCCAGCCCAAAAAAAACAATCATAAAGTTTGCCTTTAAACAATTTCTCCACAGTTTTTTAATAATATATTAGTTCTTTGGAAATTCTTTGGATTTCCATTCCCCCCAAAAAAATGGAGTACGAGCAAACCCTGCACGATATTATCCGCGAGTATTCGGCGTGGACTTCCACACACGGCATTCCACACATTGTCCTCACCGAGAACACGTTCCTTCGGTCGTTGTGGGCAGTCCTGACGCTTTCGGCTTTTGGCGCCGCAATTTATCAAGTCGTCACGTTGTTCGTACGGTACTTCTCCTATTCAGTCATAATTGAGCCTACAGTAACCTTAATTTTTTTAAACAACTGTTTATCAATTATTGTAAGGCAGTTTGTTTGCAGACTGAATTTACGGCACTCGCGTTTCCTACTGTAACATTTTGTAACTCAAATCCGTGGAAACGTCAAGCAGCCGAAGGCACTGTTCTTCAAGAACTGGTAAACCATTCTATAGATCAGAGCTTTCATTTGAGTTCAAAATGAGTCCACTTGATTTAACACTAAGCGCCTACTTGAATATTGAGCTTCATTCTTTAAACTACCTTTTTATCTTCAAAATTATTGTCAAATGAGTTCCTAAGTTACTGTAGAAGCCTGTAATATGGAACCATCTGGGCTCATTTTGAAATCAAATGAAAGCAGATATTGTTTACTTTTAAAATTTGTTGAATTTTTGTGTTTGTAAGCAGGGTGTAGAAGCGGCAAAATTTTAACGGCGTTGCAACATAAAAAACGCACTTAAAAATTCGATAAGTCGCTAACTCAAATTTACGGTCAAAAAAGTCGCTAAAGAAAACTCAAAAAACCCTCTAAATTGATTTTGGTTTGGCTTAGAAAAAGTCCTAAAGCGTTGATGTTTCAACAAGTAAACTAAGGTTGTGCTACACAATATGCTAAAATATTGGTTCTTGTTACAAAAAAGTAGGAAAAAAATGAAATAAAGAAAAATTTTTTATGAAAAATGAATAAAAATATATAAGAAAAGAGATTTTTCCTTTATTTTATATAACTTTCTTTGTGGTCTAGTGGTTAAGGCGTCGGTTTTTAACTTGAAAAGAGTCGAGCAATGATCGATGTTTACTCAATGTTCGCGGTTTCCACTCTATGGATTTAGTTCCATGTGAGAGGTGTTGATGTCTGAGCTTGACTTTTCATCAATTTCTTTGCGTCTTTTCTATACCGGGCCTAAAGTCAAAAAAAGAAAGTCTGGCTTATAATTAATAATACTTTCTTATTATTTGACCGTAGAGTTTATACATTTCTACGTAAAAATTAGGTTAGGAAGATCTGTCTAATTTTTATATATTAGGCAGTTCTGTATTTTTTACACAGATCTGCAAATGTGTTCGTTTTTAACTAACCTGCTTTTTTTTAGTAAACTAAAATTTAACTAAACCTGTATTTTTACTTTGGCAAAAATTTTAAACTGTTTTTTTTGGTGTATTTAAAAATAAAATTTCTATTATTAGCACAACTATTTATTCAACAGTAAAACTATAAATTCTATTAAAAATAAAGTCATTGTAACTTAGAGATCATCATCGCTTTCTTGGTCACTATCTTCAACGTGGGACAACTTTAGCATAATATTTTCAACATGCAAAAAAAGTAATACAAACGAATCATATTTCCTTATGATAACATCTCCCTTCTCTTCCTTTTTTCTGCAACCACTTCTTTTCAATCACTTAATAGCAGATCGACCCTCAGAAATCCAATGATCCTGAATAGTTTCGTCAAGCAATCCAACGCCAAGATAAACGGCCAAATCTAAAATAATTGTTTTTTTACAAATTTGTAGTTTTTATAAAAAAAATAGTGCATTGTAAAAAATAGTGTAGTATAAAAAGAATAGTATAAATAGTTATCAAAGAACTACAAATGAGAAATAATAAAAATATATTTTTGTTTTGCGTCAACAATTTGGTCAAAAAATTAAAATAATTGTTTTTGAATGTAATAATATTGTACGTTTTTTACCTGGAAAATGGGGAACTTGTTTGGAATGTCCCCACAGATATCTCACTTTTTTCCACTTTGTTTTTAATATTTTTTTTAGACCAAAATTAGGCTAATTGAAATATTTGTTTTAAGGTATACTTAAAATTTGCAATAAGCGTTCCGACTAAAAATCCTATTTCCTTGTTATATTGTTTTGTGGGGGGCAACGCCAGTCACTAAATTGACGAGCTTCTCTTTAAGCTCTAATTATCATCTTTGCACCGCATTTACATGTTTGTGATGAGTGAAGCGAGGAACAGTTTTGTAAATTTTGAATAAAAACTTCATCAAAAGTTGTAATCAAGTTAAAAGTTTCTGCTAGTTATATATCCAAAATAGGGGGTTTATATGCTAGCATTTATTGTGATTATTTATTATTAGATTAACGCTTATGAAGGCAGCGGGAGTAGCACTAAATTTGGACTTGACTCCACCAATTTGTACTATCGTCAAGTTCAAGCGCGAGAATGGATGCTGCTTATGGGTGAGAATATACTCAACCAAGTCTACGCAAATGCATGTTTTTTCTCCTCTATTCTAAGCTGTTATAATTGCACAGTGTTTTAGGCGTCTAATTTGGAATACACATGGAACGACTTGTTTATTTCTTGCAATTATAATGATAAAAATTGTGGGCCAAAGTAAATTTTATTAGTGTTATGATTATGGAGCCGTATCTAAATTTTTTTAAAAATCATAAGATAATCTCATAATTTCTTGCTGCATGAAACGAATCAAAACGGACAAATTGGCGCCAGACTAGAAGTTTTCACATTTGCCAAATGTTTGAGCTATATTTCTGCGATTAGGTTTTAAGTGAATTTTTCCGTTCTTTGTGTGTTTTCGATAAGCGTTTCGTTTTCGACTTTATGAAACGAAATCTCGAAACAACAATAATAATTTTTCGATCGGCCGTGGTCCGATCAAAGAGAACAGAGAAAAACGAAAAAAAAACCCGCAACTCAGATCGATAAACAACAAAAAAAAATCGCAAAAAAAAAAAAAAATTTTGCCTTATATACTGGCAATACCGTTGAAAAAAAAGAGGTTACGCGCAGCCCTTGCATTCGCGCCGAGACCGAAGTATAAAAACAAAAAAATTTAAATAACAAATTCAAAAAATAAAGAAGAAATGTGGGGAAGATATTACAGTTCAGTGAGATGATTTAACTAATTTCTTTTTGTCTAGTTGTTTATATAGCAAAGCGTTTTCATAATTTTTCTTTTTCTCCTTTTTTTCCCAAGTCCGACGCACGTCTTCTTGTTTATTAATTCTTGTTTTATTTTGCCCGATATATTTTTTCTTGAATCAAAATGCTGAATTCGTCTTTTCTGTTCAACAGATTGTAAGTTTGCCTTATTTTATGCGAGCTAGTTTTGTCGAACAATTACAAAAATCCTCGGTTTTGTGTTCGCCTTTTTTTTTCCCACTTTTTACGCAACTGCAGCCATTTTATGACACAATATAAATAAATAAATGTCTCAATTTTACAGTAGCTTTGTGGACTATTACGATGTGTATCATGGTCATTGTTTCCAATTCAATGCCAATGGAATATTAAATAGTAGTCGCGCCGGGCCGTCACGTGGCCTCCGCGTACTTATGAGAATTCACCAGCCTCATAATTTGCCATGGACAATGTCGACTGGCGCCACCATTGCAATTTCCACATTTGTAAGATATTTTAAGCATTTTTTGTGGTTATAGCTATAGAACTTTATTCTTGCCATCCAATAAGGCGTTCATTCGACCATTGAAAACACATTAAACAATTTAGGGGCGCTCGCCTTTTCCGGACACGTTCGGGTATCCGATTCCGATTGGTGAAGCAACTTCGTTCGGCATGGATTATTTACGGCGCAAAAAATTGGACTATCCATTCAGCAACTGCACATTCACCTCCGACAATTTAAAACAACCAATTTATTACAACAGCATTTATACAGTAGGCCAATTCGTCTATACTTTGAATGCGGTAAATTGTAAGACATTTAGATAGAGACTTGCATCCGCAGCTGCTTACAAGACAAAATAATCACAGCCTGCGGATGTTATATGCCGAAATTTAATGTCGCCTTCAACAAAACAGTGCCGTCGTGTTATAATGTGGAAAACCCCAATTTGGCAAGTATGAACTTTTCTTTGACACTTCTAGAACAAACCAATGCCGGAGTATTAAAATTCAAACAAAAAGATATTTTTGTTCATTTATAAACATATTTTTTTTTTAGTAATTTGCGCCAACCAAATTCAAAACTTTGTGCGTTCAACCGATTGGAACGTGTACGACAATTGTGAATGTCCGTTTGCGTGCGAGTAAAATTTAAATCAATTATACTTACTATATTTCCTTTGCTAAAATCTCGTCTATAATAAAAAAAAATTTTTATAGAATGCAAAAAATGAAAGGAAATATTTTATACAACCCCATTATAATTTTCTTTCTAATTGCGCCAAAAAAAACTCAAACTTTTCGGAAAATGGCCTATGTTACACAAAATTCTTCCACAGATCTCCCCGTTCAGTCATTTATAGATGAGCAGAACCTCATGAATGTTCAGCTAAAGAACATATGATGTAGGAATAATGACAATTAATCCGATTGATTATTATTTCTTAGCCAATCAACGTACATTGTCACAACATCAAGTAGGCGGTGGCCAGCCAAAACTTATGTGGTAAGCATTTTGAAGAAAAATATTGAAATTTATGAAAATAACACGTGATATAAATAATTTTCTGTTATTAAATGAGCTCCCTTTTCAAAGACTACAAAGTTAAGCGAGTTGAAATCTTCAGATGCAAAAAGAGAGGATAAATCAAAGAAAAAGTGTGCGCAATCAATTTGAGCCGTTTGCAGCAAATTTATGTTTGTTAAAAAAATTAAAATTGATTGAATAAATTGTTTAGAATTAAAATTGATGTATTGTTTGACGTCAAATCACTCAATTAAACATTTGTTATCTCTCTCGCCTCTTGATTAGATCAACCGGACAGAACCGGACAAAATTCATCTATAACAAAATATAGCTTTATTTAGGATTAACTAAACGGCCCTCAGCCAATATGTTTAACAAAGTTGTATCTTAAACCGTAAATACATGAGTATATTGAATTAACACACATTGACACTTCTCTAAATACACCGGGAATTCAATTATTTTCTTCATTTAAGTGGGATTCAATTATAGAACATAAGGCAGTTGTTATTTTATAAAAAAATCACTAAATTTGCAAATATATCTGACAAAATATAATAACTTATTGCAAAAACATGAATAATTGTATACAATTTAATAAAAACATTTTTTTTAAACGCTTAATTTTTTTGCTGAAAATGAAATATTTTTCAGAACTCCAAAAAGCCAAAATATAAAAATTGACCAATATGTATTTAGCCGCCTGAATGCGTTTCACTGGAAGACGGACGGCTGACAAAACATCAAATGTTTAGGACAGAAATAGAATGTGTGGAATACTATAGGGCCAATACACTAAGCGTCGAAGTATTTTTCAACACAATAACAATGCAGATACAAGAGGAAGAGCCGGGCTACAAAGTAAACATTTTAACTTATTATGGCATCAGCAATAATACAAAAATATTTTTGTCTGCAAAAGCTTTTAAATAAAGTAAACAAAAGTCACTAAATAAATTTTGGAGTGCACTGACTACTTTATGGTTTATAACAAGTCAAACAGACAGATTCTCAAAATTGTGTGTGTGTCGGCCCAGTTGTCTCGAAAGTTGTTTGCAGAGGATAAGAAGACACACTACTAATATATTATATCATGAAGACACCAATTTTAGCTAGCTATAGCTTATGTAAACTAATGACAAATTACAAATCGAGGAATACTAAGACAATGCTTGCATTTTAATAAACTCATAGAATTGATTTAAAATGAATAGCATTCATTGTAAGGGAAGATTTTTATCACGCATTCCATATGCCACGGGATATTGAATCTGTATAAAACACAACTAATTCCAAAGGAAATTTGAGTTCGCATTATTTTACCCATTATCAGCACTTTATTGCCCAATTAACCATTTCAATTACCCATCCATGTTTTATATACATATAAAAGAACCAAATATATTGCAGATAATAAACTTCATCGCAGACGCCGGCGGCGCCACCGGACTTTGGCTGGGAATGAGCATTGTGTCAATCATTGAAGCGTTTTTATTCCTTTGCGTCGTCGTTCGATTCATTTTGTGTCGCCCGAAAGCGGTCCGCATCGACCCTTCATACGACTATTTTGCAACGTTTAAAAACCTTGAAAACTTTGTAAGTTAATTCATTATCAGCTATTTAATAGAAATATTTACACATCTAGGGATCACATGAGCTATACCGAACGGATAATGAAATAATTTTGCAGCCAAAAAACGAGGACTCACACGCTCGATAAAAAGAAAAATTAAAAAAACTTTTCAAATTAACAATTTTTTTTTTATTGTGATAAATAAATGAACAACAATTATGTAACTTACAACTGAGATCAACTACAAAACAAAAAAAAAGAGTCAGCGGTTCAAAATTGTCCATGAAAAATTTAACAAAAAACCTTTTTCAAAAAATTACAACAAATAATAATTAAACACTCCTTAAACTTTTGATAATGAAGACACACAAGGTTTGAATTGTTTATAATCGCTCAAAATTATTGTACAAAAACTAATATTTTTAGTTTGACAAAATTTTACAATATTTCCGTAACATGGATACACAGCACCGAATCTTTTACTTAATTATAAAATATTGACAAACTAAAAATTCCCGTAAAAAAAGTTACAATCAAAAAATAAAGAAAGTGGGCAAGTATTAATGGAACATAGTATTAGAAAGTCTTCAAAAAAAAATCAATTATTCATAAAAAAGTATTAAATCACCCACATCTGTGTTAAACAACTAAACAAAAGGGAAGGTAAAATAGATCTTACCCAACCAGCGCAGCAGAATATTTTAAACTCATTCATCAACATTGACAACACAGGAAAAGCTGAGCGGACACAAAGACACGTTATCGAAGTAAAATTAATTTAACTTAAGCATAACTTATTTCATTTCTTTTGGGAATAATTTAAAAAATATATACTGTAAGAGACACGTTTTAATTAATTTTTTAATTTTTATACGCCCTTTTCTCCTAAAGCTAAAAAAATTACCAAAAATTGCAACACAACGAACTGCAGCCCAATTTTGAAAATATTTTCTTATCGCATGTTACATACAGACCCGGTAATGAATAATGGTCAATAATAGAGGAAACACTCCAAAAAAACAAATTACTCAATAAAAATATTTACTTTTGAATTTGCGCAATCGTTCCACAACAATATTATAGCATGAGAGAGTGTGCCCGTAGAGTTCTTCCACTTGTTGACGTTGTTGGTCGGGCTCAATGGCACGCGACACAACAGCCATCTCTTTGGGGTTGAGCGCTTCCGATAGTTTGGTGAAGTCGCGTTTAGAGCGCATTAGCGGCTTCAGGAGGCGTTTAACAACGTCTTGTTTGTAGGCGTTCATGTCGGCTGAAGACTTTGCGTTGGTGTAGGTCAGGCGAAGAATTTCATAAACCCTTCTAGCCTGGCTCTGAAATAAAATTTAAAAAATTAAATCAAATACATAAATGAAGAGAAAAAACATATAATTTTCTCCAAAATTAAATGGTCTAAAATATACCTTTTAAGTAAGACACTCACAAATTAAAAACTCCATAAACTAATATAATTGAATAATTTAAGACTCAAAATATTTTATTACAATGTATAGCAGGAACTTCAATCATTTCATAGATTTGTATGTCAAATTTTAATCGATCACAGCACAAATTCTTTTAAAGAGTGAAAAAATTGTATTTGGTGAATTGTTGATAATCTAAAACATCCCGTTGCATAAAAACATAACACTCTTATTCATCTATTTGTTTATTAACCAAATTGGTCAAATGCTTTTAACCAATTAGGCATAGGCAAAAGCAGTCAAAGTACAGCAAAATGAAACAACACGGAAGCTAAATTCGACGCAATACATCCGACCAGCTTTCTCAATTTAAAAAATGAAAACATTCCTATATAGTTGGGCTCTGCATTGCAGTTTCTTAAAATAAGTCACAAAATCATAAAAAAAAGAAAAGTTACGTCGTGAAGTTTGAATTTGGAGCGCGCCACTTCTTTCATGTTTTTTGAGTATCCCTTCGGTAATTTATCTTTCGAAAACTCAGCGAGATTACAGCAATTCACACAATCAGCGAAATCGCGCATGTACAAAAAGTTGTCGGCCGGCGCTTCGGCTAAAACAAAACCACAAATTGAAATGTAATAATAAAATTACCACAAGGTTTTGTTCTAAAAAAAAGCAAACCTGTTATATCATAAACCCTTTCCTGAGCGCACAAATCGGCGTACATGGCGTTCAAAAATCGAACACCAATTCCGGAGTGTCGGAAAGCAGGATTCAGCATAATGTGAGCAATGCGAATGCGGTCCATGTCGGGATGATAATAGAAGCGGTAAAGTGTCGAATAGCCAGCAAAAATGTAGCGGGGAGTGCCGTCTTCCCACTTTGTGCTTTCAAACCTAAATGTTGAGAAAATAAATAACTTGTTCTAGGCATTTTAATTTGTGCCTTTTTTTTTGAAAATTTAACTACCTTTTTAAAAACGTTTAAAAATAATTCAAATTTCTGATAAAATTTCATGCTTAAAACTCAAAAGAAAAAAAATCGAAAAAAAGGTCAAGAATTTTTTTCAAAATTGTTCGACAACGTCTAAGCATTAACAATTTTATTGTGGCCAAAATTAACTCGAAAGCTTAAAAAAACTAAAGTCTCATCAGTGATAAAGTAAACTCAAAAAAAGAGCTATAGTCCGTTTTTACTTATATATCAAGACGCTCCCGGCATTAATCGAAAACCATGTAAAAAGCGCCGTAATTATTTATAAACAAACCTGTTATGGTATTGTAAAGGACTCTAGCGGTACCAAAAATAAACAAAAACAAATTCTATAACTAAGCCTTATCAAAACATTTTGTAGAAAAAAAAATCAACGAACAAAAAGTAGTTGAAGAAGCGTGGGTCCTCATAATCAGTATAGCAGACCGCGTCAATGTACCAAAACGCAAGTGATTGTGCTCTTTCTATAAAACGATTTGCTTCTTCATCCTCCGATTTTTCCAATTTATAGAGCTGGAAAGTGCGCGTTCCATAGTTTTCATTTTCTAAGAATAAAAATAAAATAAGAAAAAATTCTAAAAAGTTGAGCGAATATTCAAAATTAAAAAAACCAATTTGAAAGGTGGACAAAAGTTCTCCAAAAGGCTGAAACGTTTTCTGCTCTTTCAGTTTATTGGCAAATTGGCTAGAATTTGTCATTAAAGCGTTTAATTGAGAAGACGGCAGTGTGTCGCGCACTTTGTAAATGATATCGTCTGCCTAAAATTATTTGCTTGAAAAAACTTTCCGTTTAGAACAACAGGCATCTATCTTGCCGCAAAAAAAAATTTTTTGGAGGGCAACATGAAGAAGTGCAAAAAAAATAAAGGACAGGATAATGTTGCGCAACTTTTATTTACAACCCCTTTTTCAGCTGTACCATAAGAATTTTTTCATAAAATTTTGTTTTCGTTGTAGAACCGCTCTATCATCGTTTTAAAATTAACGTGCACAGTCCATAGGTCCATCTACCAGACAATTACATTAAAATGAAAATGTCGTTTTATAAATCATCAACGCCCTATTTTGGGTTTTGGGATAACAGTCAGATTAAGTAATAAATGTGCCAATCTTTCTTTTCTTACTCTTTTCAGCAATATTCAATCCAAAAAAATTTTGTAATAAATATACCTCAATATTTTTACTTTTCGGAATTTTGCCAACGTAATTGATAATTGGGTAGATGTACAATGACGCGTCCGAATAGCAAATTGAAACGTTCAAATTTTTATAACCAATAACTCGCTCACTAAAAAATATATGTTACGAATATAAAACAAAAAACAAAAAAAATTTTACGCCTCGCCAAAGTGCTGATGAGCAAACTCCGGCTTGTAGCCTTCTTCCTCGTTCACGTTATCCAATGAAGAAACTGAAATTGGAAAAAAACCGTAAGTCCAAAAACAATTGCATAAGGATGAAGCTTACCAAATTTTATTTTTACCACCTCCAAAGCATCCGCAATAAATTCTTCGTTAGTTGAGTGTGAAATGGTAACGTCGTCTTTTAGCTGCATTATTAAAGTTCTGAAATTACAAATGACCTACAATAATGCATGCTCTGATTAATCTTTAATTTTAAAGTTTGTCATTTAGTAAAAGAAAATACAGAACGTCCCGGCGCCGACGGCATCTGCAGTCAGTCACAAGACTTGCTACAAAATTGGAAAAAAAAAAACTTTCAGCGCCAATTTTTAAATTTTTTTTAAAAATAAACGCCAAACAAATGCCAAAATTAGTTTGTTTAAATAATAAATTTTCCATCACATATGTCAATTACATAAATCTGATCGTTAACGGTGTGAAAGGACGTGCAGTCCCAAAATAATCTCATTTATTTGTTATAGAGAAATTTTGAAGCAAAGTAATAAGAAATGGGAGGATAACTTAGAACGCAATAACAGCTAATGTCTTCTTCTGTTAATATAATATATTGTATGTCTTAGACAAGGTTGTTAGCGAAGTGCGTCAATTATTATTTTTTCATTTCGGGATGCTTTTATTAATTTAAACTATTGCAAGAGAGAGAAAAGGTTAACATCTGATAAACTAGCCGTATATTGCCACTAATGGCCAATGGTGGGTAGTGGCGCAAAATATTTATGTACGCTTGCAGTATAATAAGCTAGGTATATAGAATCAATAATAAAACACACGTATATAATGTCCTTAATGTCTTTTCACTTTGGTTTGAAGTCATCGAACCACAATATTCAAAAACATAGATTTTGTAATTTATAATACATAATTAAAAAAAATTTCATCTCCTTTTACTGTCTTTTTTGCTTTTTTATGCCAAAGGAAATTTGTTCTTGCCTTTTGCCATTCTTTTTATGTCTTTTTTTTTTGTTTTGAAAACGAACAAAATCTCACAATTTTTTTGTTTTAATTTATGAACAGGAGTACAGTAAACAACGCCAAACGTACCGTATTATATATATATGTAAATTATGAAAAACAATTATTCTGTTTTATTAATTTTTATTTTTGAAGTATGCGTCTTTTTGTCCGGCGTCTTTTTTTAACAATACAACTGCTGTTGTCTTTCCAAACAATTAATTGGTGCGTCTTACATTACTACACTTTTATTGTGCATGTCTGTTAAAATTGATGGAAGCGCACTGAATCGTTTTTTAAAATTTCTTAGGATATTAGTAGCAAAAGACACAAATTTTTATGAATTTAAAGTATAATATATACAATTTCCAAATCGAATGCGCTAATGCGTTTATTGATGAAAAAAAAGTATTTTGAGAGACGTTGACTGCGACATTTAAGAAAAAAAATAGACTCATAAAAAATTAACGACTTTGAATAAAATACTTGTCTGAATTATCAAATTGAGACTTTACATATTCACTGTTTCAGTGTCACGTCGGAAATTAACTTTGTACAAATTGTAATTTGTATTAAGGATAGCGTCAAGTGTGCCAAATATTGTCGGGCATAATAACACTATTGTTACTTTTGCATGCGTTGATTTCTCAAATCTCGCTATTTTCAATCCGTTTAACAATTTGCTTACTTTGTTTAGAAGAAATATAAGAAAAATAGAATAGCAATGATTTCATTTGAGTCCAAATTGAGTTATTCACATGAATTTTCAGACTCACTTGACAATCTTTTTGAAATCAAGAATGTCGTTTCAACTTCACTGTAGATTTACTTTAATCTGGTTTTTAAATAATGGTCTGTGGTGTGAAAATCACGTGTACTCATATTGAACTCAAATAAAAACTCGGAAAAATTCATAAGAACCATATTTAAACATTTTGCATTGTTGAAACAATAAAACTTGGTTCCACTTGTTCTCTTGAACAATAACGTCAGCTGATTAAAGCTTAAGGGATTATGGGAAGGGCATTCAAAAATAACTACTGTGCTACTTTTTTCTAATACTTTATTACAGAGTTTAAAGATGTGGTTGAGACGCCTAACCCATGTGCACCCTTTAAAAGCGTTGCTCAATTTTGTGTTTTAAAATGTGTCAAAGGGGGGTGAATTACCATTGACACATAACTTTTGGAAGTCCATAAAAAAAAGTATATTATAAAAATTTGACTGGCGGAAAAATACAAACAAACAGTGGAACACGAAATTTACGGACATTAGGAGAGTGCATATAAAGATGAGTATCCTTTCTCTCCGTCGTCCCCTCTTTCATTGCTCCGGTGAGGGAAAACAATAATATGACATCTTTACGAAAATACTAATGAATAAAATAATATTTCATAAATTGAGGACGGGCTATCTAAATAACATTATTTAAAATAACTTAAAATAACAAAGCGTTAGCAAACAATACATTCAAGATGTTTATTCAAATCGTCAAAAGTTTTGACTAAAAAATTCTTATTATTTTGTGAATGTTTTGTAGCAAAAAATAATAAAACAGTAATATACTTTTTTTTGTATATTTTGACCTGTTTGTATGATATTTAAGAAATATTTCATTGAAAGTGTATTAAATATTAATTGGGTTAGCGTTGGGACTAATTTAATATTAGTATATCCCTTTAAATCTTAACATTACGTTGGCTATTATTTTGACAACTCTTTTTTTTTATAACCTTAAACGGCCTAAGATTGTTTTATTGTTAACACTAATGGTTTCACTCACTTCCTTTTGTGTAATTAAATTGATAACATTTCTGAAAATATTGCTTAAAACCAGGTCAACTTTTGGCGCTCCAATGCCGACATTTAAATATTGAAAAAAAATCCCTTTATTTTGTATTCAGATTTAAATTTTGACTACAATACTGTAATTTGGCGTTTTGTTTAAATTTTTTTAAACAATTTTCAATTATTTTTATTTTTTTTTGTCAAATATAAAATATTCTAAACTTCAATTTTGACAAACATTTACCTTGAAAAATCAAATTTTTTTCTGAATTGTTTCCCATCATTCTATAATCCCTTCATAATCTCCATATTAATTGGATTATTTTTTTGTCTCCCAAAAGGAGTTAACCAGTGGGAAGGATATTCCTTATGCTACTGTATATAAGCCTGCCAATATATTATAAACAAATATATAGCCATGCTAAAATACTAACTGATTATTTTTTTATAAAGAAAAGAGAGTTCGAGGTAGTCACGTGGGATGGTCAATTCTCTAAAAGTCAACAATAATAAGTCAATAACACAAAGTAAAAGTAACAAATATAAAAATAAATAAAAAAGGAGTCATAAAAGTTTAAAATTGCCCAAAAAAATAAAAAGGCTAAAAAAATACAAGAAAGACTTTTTACGGTCTCTATCAAAGTAGTACTCTATAAAATCCAATTAAATACTGCTAATGGCTGCTTTAAATTGTTTTATTTTTATTAATGTCTTAATATTTTGGAAATTATATAATGACGTTGGGACTGCTTCAACGTTTGCATTTATAACCTTTTCAATTTCAATATTACGTCGGCTATTTACTAATAACTTTTTTTTTTAATAACTACGTTTAATAATTAAAACAAATTTGTCTCTATTTTCCAATTTAGATTGAAATCTGGAATTTGGAATACAATAATGTAAAATTTTATAACCTAAATTAAATAATATAATAAATTAAATATTAACTGTTTTGAATTGTGCTCATTTATGTGATTTTCCAATTTTGGTCCGGCCAAGATTTTGGGGGGGGGGGGGGGTACAAAATGGCATGTCCGTCATTTTACAACTTGGCTCAAACACAAGCTATAGAGGTGCGGTTTGCACCAAAAGTCTTGGAATTAAGTGTAGAATCAACCTATATTGTGATTGAAATAAGTATAAAAAAAATTTTCACAGCCAAGGCTTAGGGTACCCCTTTACTACTCTCATTTTTTAGACCCTATAGTAGGTGTTTTCGATTGTCTGTATTTCCAATTAATGACCGGGTTTATCGTTCTATTGAGCCATTGAAGGCGAGTTTTGGACATTTTACTTTAATGTTTGGTATGAATCGACATTAACATTCATCAGAATCATTGCATCAAAAGAATGAAATTTGTCAGATTTATTCAGAGTGTCAAAAATTCAAATTCAGCGCCAATTCAAAAAACATTTTTCTCCAAACGTATATATTGAGTCTTTTGCATAGGATTATCGATTTATTGATTTTTTTGAATACAAATACGTATTTTACAGCACCCAATGACTTTGCTAAGCCCTAAAACACTCAGCATACCCCAGAATTTCAACTAGACATACAACCCCGTATTTTTTTCTCGAAATTTTTTCTTTCCGTTTTTTCACAAAATTTTTTGACTTTCTTATTTACCATATACTACTTTGGCCAAAGCCAAAAAAAAAAGTATGTTCTCAAAGCTTTGGGGGCATACTTTTTTTAACTAGACCAAAAGTTTTAAATACTATAACTTGTCGTTTTGTCTCAAATATTTTTTAAACATTTCTTTTAGTTCTTTTAGAATTGTGTTTTGTCATTTTTTCTGAAACAATTGTACACTTTTGCTGGTATACACTGAACTACAGTTAAAACAATCAATGCTTAACACAAACGTAACTTTGCGGTTGTAAATGATTTTTTTGGACACCCTTTGAATAATTTATATTTTTTTTAGTCGGCGCAATCATTAATTTGTCACTGTTCGAAAATTTTTTAATTCACAGAAATGATATTTTGCAAAGCTTCAACATCTGCAGACATATTTCGCGATTGTAATAAAAGCAAGGTACTGAAAGCCAAACTAAAATTTGTTCGATGTCAAATCGCCAAATGCAAATCATTAAAGTCACAATCCACACATTGTCACACTGACTTTATCGAATCCAGCTCATTACAATGTAGTAGCAACTCGGACACTTATGGCGTTGAATGCTTCAGTCAGACTAGCTATACACATTTGCCGTCTCAATTGAAACCAAAAATAAAAGACAGGAATAAAGTTTTGCACAATCTTCAAACTAAAAGCAATCGAAATGATTGTTGGAATCGGCAGATAACAAGGGGTTGGCCAGCAATTCTTACAGCATTTTTATTGCTGTTAGTGTTGAATGATTCGATAAAAGCGCAAACTTTTCAAAAAATTCATTTGGGTTTTCCCGAAGCGTGGAACGGCGACAAGTACCCGAAGCTTTTTTGTCCATCAAAGAATATTCCCAAGTTTTTAGGTTACTTTTTTATTTTTTTTTAGATTTTTTTACACGTCATAGTGAATTTGCACATTTGAGGTTTTCTTTATGAATATGGATTTATTAATTTTAAAAGAATATTTGCAACTAAAACTAAACAATTTTGTAAGTTTATCCAGAACCAGAAACACAAAGGAAAATAATGTAATCCTACTAACTGATATCCAACAGTCTGTTTGTCCGGTTAGCAGAATGCCAGGCGAGAATTTAAAATTGAATTAAAAATGCCAAAGCGCGCAAATTTAACATTTCAAATTTCAAACTAATTACAGTAGTTGAATTCAATTTTGTTTGTTTACAAAGTCAATAAATATGTTCCTGTAAATGTGTTTCATATTTAATTTTAAAGTGCCAAAGCGCCCGAATTTAAAATATTAAATTTCAAACTAAAAAATCCTATTTAATGCGGTAGGTGATATTGCAAAAGGGAAAGGCCGGCCCGAGCCATTTGCCCTAGTATGTAATGAAATCTAAAAATGTTTTTCTATTTTGCTGGCTTTTTTATATGTTGGATTCCGACACGAAAACTAAAATTGCTCATCGAATGTTGTGTACTGTTATGCCGATAAATAAGTTAAATTTTTTTCTTCTGTTCATTTTATTCTTTTTAGCTCGCATCCTTTGTGTTCCCGCTTTTCTTTAAATTGCTTTAACGAACAAGCGATTATCAGTTAGTTATTGTTACTTTAGTTATTGTTACTTTAGTTATTGTTACCTTAATTTATCTTTTGCTTAAAACATAGGTACAAAAAATTAAAAAGGAACAGTTCTGAAGAGAAGGCTTATCCCAAAAACAAACTCGGACGATATGAAACATATAACTAATTATTGAGTATTTTAGACGGTTATTTTCTATGCCAATTATCAGCGGCCTACGGCAAGAGAAAAGCGCCAGCCGGCCAACGCCTCAACCATATGATTGACGCTATAGGCGCTGTCGGCTCTTTTCACATAAGCAATGGCCAGGTAAACTACATTTTTTATTGTCTCGAATTTAGTGTTGCCACAAATATAATATTACGGTGTCGAAACAAATTTTAGGTTATGTTCTCAGCTCAATATTACCCGTCGAGGCCATTTAAAATTTGGGAGTTTTACGACCGCAATATGTCGCAGGCGTCCGTTCCTTGGGTCGGTTGGTCGGACTACAATATTACTGCAATGGACAAATGGAAACAGGTTCCTAGCAATCCCAATTCGGCGCGTTTCCACCCCAATTTGGACTTTTGGAAAGTTGGCAAGAAAATTATTGCGGGGACTGAGGCGCCATATTGGATTGGATATGAGTTTGATGTAATGACTTTACGCATCTTAAAAAATGTTTTGTAATTACAACTAATTATTTTCAATTATGATGTTTTTTTCAAAAAAAAGACAACAAATACTATTTGTAACGGAATTAAAATGGCGATTTGAAGACTGATCCTGTAACCGATCCAATAAGTCAAGGAAGTAAATTTGTGCTTCAAAATTATGTTGTGATAAATATTTAGATGTACAAGCTTAGGTATTCAGCTGTATTATGCTTGTCAAACAAAAATTGCCAGATTATTATTTTCTTAATTTGAGATAAAATTGGTTTGGGACTGTGCACAGAGAAGTATTTGTGTATGCTTTTTTTACCTTAAAGCCTGAAAAAAAAGTGTCTATTGTCTTGAAGCAATTGAGAAGCTTTTGTTGGAAATATTTCACATTTCTATTGACTAAACTTTTTAGAATAAGGTATATGTGTTTTCCTATATGTGTATCAGGGATGGGAAAATTCGCAAATAAGAAACTCGCAATTCAGAATTTTAGTTAAATTATTAATTCCGACACAATTTTCTTTTTAAGTGATATATTGAAATTTTTTATAAAATTTTTAAATGTTAACAAAACATAATGCCAAAATTTAAAATGTAGCAACTGTAGAAATGTAAAAATTTTAAAAATACCGTAAATGGAAAACAAAATTGACGGGTGTGGCGTAAACTGCAAAAGTACCTGCCGGGGATGGGAAAGTTCGGGTGATTTTGGCCATTTGGAATTCGGGTTTCGGTAATATAAATTTCAAATTTGGAATTCAAAAAATTAAAATTGAAAAAGTGCTATCCTTTGATGTTCAAAATGGCTTTAAACAAAATGGTTGACTAAGGCAAACAACTAGTTTGTTAAATAATCATTAAAAAAATATATATAAACATCTTTGTTTTAGGTAAAAACGCTTACCAAATTCAAGCTATTTCCATTGACTGAGGAAAATGAGATTTTTGGTAATCCACGCCCAAACTTGATTCCCATTTCAATGGCAATACACGAGCGCATGGATCCGACTGATGGCACTTTGTGGGGTTCGTTCAGCGCAATGAATTACAATGAGCATCGCTTCTTTCAGGTATGCAAATAACTTTTGAATGCTGTGCATGACATCGGACGGAACGACGCCAACAATAAGACGCAAAATTCAAACAAAAAAAAATAACAAAATTGATTTTTTCTTATTGTTTAAGCAAAATACAGAACATTTTGTGTTGTTTAATGTATTCATGTCCAAAAAATATAAAAAAAAAGTTATTTAATTTATTTTTTTGAATTTTATGGTCGCATCTTTTTGTCCGGCTTGTTTTGGGCATGTGCTTCTATGGTATATAAATTAAAACAAGTGATTTGTTAAAAAAAATAAATTGAAAAATGTCATTATTTTGCTTTCTCTGTCATCTGACTGACACATTACAGTGTTGCCGCGTTGTAGCTAAAAACCCAACTAAAATTGAACTTTAACCTCCATAATTATTACTTTATTATAGGGAATTTTTATGGTAAATCGCGACGGTGTGCGACGCGTGGTTGGCATGCACGACTATGGTGTTTGGGACGTTGACGCATGCGACCACAAGGATGATTACATTGGTTATAAATTTTTTTTATTAAGCTTATTGCTGAAAACGTGATATTATAATAGCTTAAGCTAATTTTTAAATTTTTGTTTAAATCTTGCAATTAGCGCAATTTTAGGAGACAAAACTCAGCTTCCGGGGTACATTCACTCGATTACCTCTACAGAAAATTTTATTATTCTTCCAATCACTTCGCTCCTTATCAATCCCTGCAAATTTAAGGAACCGCCAATTGTCAATGCCAACTCAATGATTCAAAAGGGCGGTCTATGGGGAATGGACTTCTACGAAATGGTTCCAATGAGGTAAATGTTAATTTATTGTGCTAATTTATTCTTTCATGAAGCAATGCCAAAATTATAACTTTTATCAATTTATTACTTCACGGAATCAAAAACAAAATCAGTATGTATATTCATTCGATGAAGACTAAAATGGTTGTCAAGGCTTACATAATTATAATTACGCAGTTGAGTTTATTGATATAAACCTCTTATAAGTCAGCCTCAGATCATAGCAACAATCACAAAATTAATCTTAAATGCCAGACTGAAATTGTTTATAATAATCAGTTTTGCGGAAACCAGGTCAAAAAACCTGGTTGACAACAAAATGTGAGAGATTTCTTTCGTTGTTTTAACAAAGGTTATTATTTGGTTATTTTTGTAAATTAAAAAAACATCAAAAATTTAAATAATTGTTATTCGCTGCAAAATAATGACTAATTTAAATTGTTTAGATTTTTAATTTTTGACAAACGAACAAAATCGTGGGCCATACAAAAACCGTTGGAAGTTTTTCCTTCAATGTTTATCACGCACCAGCTCAACGCCTTTGAGAATCTGCAAAATGGAAATGTGATCAACGCTGACATGGTTTTTTTTTTTTATCAAAACCGTTAGGAAACTATTGATGTTCATAGGCAATGCAAATAAAAAAATATGTAGTCTTTAAACATTTTGTCTCCTAGCAATTTGTTCTTACGCTTTGTGATGAATTTCTAACACATGGAGTAAGCATTAAAATAGTACAACTCACCAAATATTAATATTTTATTTATGTTTTTTAAAACAATTGTAGTGTCCAGGGAGAAGATTTAGTGGCTAAATTCAGATATTTAGTCAATTCAGTTGCAACACTGATCAACCCCCAAGTTTTTTTTTTAAATTCCTGTAAAATTCTTCAAGAATTTCAAAAAGTTAAAGTAAATTCATCTGGTCTAAGAGACATTTAGACTCATAAACAATAGGCGAAAATTGAATTTATGGACTATCAAAATTCTCCAGCACTATCCCAAAAATCTCGCAAAAATCTCGCAAAAATCTCACAAACTTCTCACATTTAGAAGAAAAATTTGAATTTTTTTCAAATTTTTTCAGACAAATAACTTTGTTCCAAAATCTTTGATCTAAAAATGTCTTAAAGCAAAGAGTACGGAACCAAATTACAAAGGTGTATTTTGTCGATCGGATTGAGTAATTTGACGCAAAATATACAAAAGCCGTAGTTTCATGAATTAAAAAGTGCATGAGTTCAATTGTTTTAAGGCTTTATGGCCTAATGTTAGTTAAATGCCTAAAAGTTTTTAAATGTCTCTGGGACTAGGTGAATTGAGACTAATTGTCTCAAATAATTAAGAAGACTTAGTATCCGAGTTTAAGTGCCCGCAAACAAGAGTAGGATTGTAAGGACTGAATTTCTATGAGAATGAAGTCAAGTATCTATCAAACGCTGATTAATAAACCAATACGCTATGGCTAGTCACATCTGATAAATGCAATTTTTCTAGATTGTATACGACAATCACGATCCATACGTCAAGTATTTTTATACGGACTTTCTTACTTCACAAGTCTATCCCAGCACCGCCAGAATTGTACGATTTACTTTAGACATACAAGAATACAAAGTGATGTATAATTATCTTGTGCCAGAGGTATTTGCTTTTAATGCTTTAGGCATTTATGCAAATTTGACAAAATTTTAGGAAACCATTGCCGCCGATTTTCCTCAGATAAACCACGCCTACGACGGCAAAATTTACGAATGGGCGTACATATTGGAGCATCCGTTTGCAGCCGGCAACGCAATACTAAAAATTAACGTCGAAAATTCTTGGGGGCATCGCAATTTGAAATTTCAGCCGGCCGATTCCACTCAAATTGTTTTTTTTTTTTTTTTTGACAAATTTAGATTGTAATTTTGCCCTACTCATATTTTACTATTTGAAAGAGAAAAACTGTAAAGACGCTAAAATTATGAATTCCTAAAAAAGTGGCAATGGTTAACTCGGGAATGCATTTTACTGTCGCTAGCTGTAAACATAGAATTATGATTAAATAATTTAAATAAATTTAAAATTTGTTTAAATTTTGACAAATAATTTGTTCCAACACAACATTGTTTGTAATTTAATTTAAACTCATTATAAATGCAGTTTTCCCGTTATTCCAATTTTTTTTTAGCAATTGGATGATTTAGGCAAACAAAATTTGAAAATCTATAATTAATGTACAATTAAACATACGCATTTTGTTCTTTTAGGTGTTGCATGAACCATGGTTTGTTGCCCGACCATCTACAGCCTCTGAGGATGACGGCGTTTTGATTGTGCGAGCATTGGACTTGGATGAAAACAAAGGTAAGTGTTATATTTTGTAGAAAATTAAAACATTAAAGATGGTTTAATGTTGTTTTTATTTGTTAAACATTTGCAAATTTTTAGGAATTATTTGTAAAATATTTGAATTTTTTTGCTTGAAAAAATTTTCCAGTCAGGACGACACGCAAAAAAAATTTTCAAACAGATTACTATAATTATGACATATATTAATTTAAAAGAATGGCTTTTTTATTATATAAAGAAATAGGGCATTTCAATGCCGGCGTGGCTGTTCTTGAGATTATATTACAGTGTTGAGCTTTATTAAATTTAATTTTTGTAAATATTTTATCAACCACTTTAATATGTGTAAATATCAAGAATGACGGTAGAATTAAAAGTGTATCTATCTGAAACGCCGCTTGTTGCGGGATTATTTTACCAGTGGGAATTTAACGGCTTCAAACCTTTCCCAAATATTTTTCGATACAATAAATGTTAATTGTAGGCCTTTTGCTGGTAATCGATGCCATTTCTATGGTTGAAATTGGACGTGCATATGTCCCCATATCAGTTCCATTCGGCTTCCACAATCGTTATTTCTCGCGCGCCGAACTCGGTATTTCGATGGATTTCGACCATTCAGCCTTAAGTTCTATGGAAGCTAGAAAACATAAGTGGAGGCCGTATTCATACAGCTCAAGAAACGATATTTCTACGGCGACACACAAGCCAGCGTTTCGACCAAACTCTTGGAGAAGGCATTCCGGTCACACGCAATTATGGTCAAGCGTTTACAGCACAACGCCGCGTAGGATAAATATTCAAAAAATAATTTAAACACTTTTGACAATCTGAGAAATGTTTTTTTTTTCAAGTTAAATTTAAAATATAGTGCTCTATTCCGTCATTACTGTAGTGTTTGCGGGAACTACTGTTTAAGGCAACTCCACAGCTCAAATATTTTCCTTGTAACTTTTTGGTTTGACTTCAGTTCTGAGATTCATTATTATTTTAATTTGTTTACAAATAACAAATAATTTATTACACTCAAAAATAATTATTTGTTGATAAATTATTTATTATTTGCAAATTGATTGAGGCTTTAATAATGCTTCAAAAACACAGGCTTGTAGGTAAACAATAATTAAATGAAAACGCCAAAATCATTTATGGTACAAGCTTGCTATAGTTTATTTAATTAATTGGATTTGATAAGTATTATTCACAAACTGTTTTTAGTAAAATTCTCAGTTGACTTAAAGGCTGAAAAAAAAATGGAAATGTTAAATTTAAAATTTTTGTTTTAATAAAAAAAAATTTTCGGCCAATCAATGCTACTTCTCTTATCATCCAGTTTTTAATATTTTTTTTTTAGCTAATAAACAGTTGGGAAGAATAACATGTTAAATACGATAGTAAAAATGGTTATAATAATGTCTGAATGTCCATTTAACGCCTTTGCCGTAAATGAAGATTCAGCTTTTGATTTATTCATTTTTTTTTTCATTAAACCGTTGCTAAAAATATTCAAGACGAATTTCAAAAAGTCAAAATGCACAACGATTTCGGACCATTTAAATTGTATTATATTAAAAATTAGTTGGAAAGAAACATTGCTTCAATTTCATTCAGGCACCCGTATCTGACAGACTAACTTTATTTTCAAAAATCTCCGCATATGTCAACAATTAAAGGTCATTCGTACTTTTCAGCTAAAAAAAAAATGTACTTTTCAGCTAAAAAACTTAAAAAGTAACATATTCTTGTAACATTTTATAATGCACAAGTAAAAGCACTCGAGTAATAGTCTATGAACCGACGAATAACAATGAGCGTTTAAGAAACATAAACAAAACAAACGTTTTTATTAATGAGCAATTTAAAAACGTGTAGGGAATTTAAGTGTTTAATGAATAGCAATTTATTGAACAACAAAAACGGTAAGGGTAATTAATTAATTAGCTACAAATGAAAAAAAAAGAAGCAAGCAAATGTTCATTAAAAAAACGCCAATTTTTTTCTATAGGCTAGCCTAAAAAAAACGACGAAAATGAGTTTAGTATATTTCCAGATAATCCAACAGGTTTCTAAAAAATTTGATAGAATGCTTTGGAATTACTAAAAAAAAGTCTAAGATTGAATGAGTGTACCAGAAAGTTTTAACTAAGGTGATTTGCTAACATCCCCGCAACATTTTCGATTAATCGTTTTGTTTTTGTTAATTTTAAAATGTTTTGTGCAAACAAATTATAAGCGTAGTTTGGCGCAAACTTTGTTTAAAATGCGCCATTTTCCTTTAATTGACCTGTATTTTGACTCCGACTCTTCTTCCGAGTCAAAAGACATAACTTTTTTTTTAATTAAAATGATAAAATGGCTTTGACACTATTTGTGAATTTTGAATTCAAATTCTGACACCACTTTTAAGTCCAGAGAACTGTCTTTCACGTAAACACAGACACGAATTGTAAAATTATAAAATATTTTTGGTTTGTGTCACAGAGACAATGGACTCTAATGCGGAGTCATATTTCAATACTGAAATTGGCTCTAAGGCGCTAAATCATTTTTTTTGCAGCGCCTCCGTCTCCGTCATGGATCCCAATTCAAGTGGCTACAAAATTTCCAACAATTCGGCAAACGACTAAAGAAAAGCCTTACGGTCTGTTTTGGAAGACCACAACGGCTACAACATCTGAACCTTACATTCGTTTTCCGGTGCCATTTAAACCACCACCAGCGTCAGTGTCTGAACCGCCGCCTTTTGATAGTGGCAATCATATTGGCCCTCCGACTTATTTCTTTCTTCGAAATCGCCCAAATGGAGTCCGGAATTCAAGGTCAGACGAATCGGTGATATTACCAGACCCAGAGAAGCCGGAGACCGGCGAGCCTGCCAGAATCACAATTGTTAGTGGGAATAGAGGGTTTGGTGAATTTAACGGCGTCAACTCTTTGAACAAGCCTAGCGTTACCCTCGGACAACTAACAATGCTCAAAGTGTACGGCCGAACGTTGCGGACACTGTGCAGATGGCTGCCGAAAATTTTTAAGAATGTTACAATTGACGGATGCATTAATAGTGTGGGGCGGTCTTCGCGGTAAGGTTTTATGAATTTAACAGAATTTACTGTAATCGTATTCATAAACCATAAAAAGCCCTTAATTTTTTTATTCTTGGTTTTATTCTTTTGGATCGATAATCTTCTCATCCTAAAGAGACTCAAAAATATAAAAGATTTTATAATTTTAAATTAAAAAAAGTTACTAACTTTTTTACTAACAAAAAATTATTTAAAAATTAAAAACTTCAACTCGCGTCTCATAGAATTTTGCTTTGTTGTGCTCAAATTACTATTTTTTTTTTCAAGCGCGTGTTGGTGTACATTGAAAATTTTGGCCACCATAAAAACGCTTAGCAACAACTAACTGCTAGTTGTTCGGCACACTGGCCTTTTTATCCTAACAACAAGTAGTGTGTTAGTCAATTATATTCACCTGGGTCTTTCCATATGCCATCTTTATCGTGCTTTAGTTAGTCATGTTTAACACCTCTCATTCGCAAACAACCTCTAATTTTAGTTGTGTTTTTTTAACATAAATCAAATTGCATTGTCAATTTAGGGAATAATAAATACCCCAATTGATTATTAACAAAAAATTTTAAAGCAATTGGCAGATTGGGTGTAAACTGTTATGTAAACTGAATTATGCTTACTTTGATCACGCAAAAAAGTTAATGTTGATTTTTTTTAGATACAAGTGGATGACGCCCACCGAAATTGATAGCTCATCGATTGATGTGGAAAAAAAAATTACACGGCCTAATGCTTACAACTATTCACGCCAAAACCAAAAAACAATAACCAACATTTACAATAAACCCGCTATTTTGAAGCCGGTACTCAAAAGAGTAAATACGATGGCACAAACGCCCGCACCGTGGTACAATTATCGAACAGTCCCAACCGGACGACGTTAATTGGATATTTTAATTTTTTAGCATTTTAATATTGTCACAAGTGTTGTTGTAAAAAGTCCTTACAATCGTCCCAACAAAACAAAATTCATGAAAAAAAAAAAGTCCGGGTTATGTGCTAACATTTTTGCAATAAATTTTTTTAACAACTTTTTTTAGACAAATAAAGTTTTCAACTTGAATAAAGTGAGTATACATGTATTACATTAAAATTTTTACTTAGCTTATACAATTATGTGTGATTCAAATTTGTTTTAATATTGTTAAAAATTTTAACTACCGTAAAAAAAGACTTTTTGTTTTACCAACTTTGATCGCTTTTGCCGGTAGAATTTATTTCTATTTGATTATCGGATTAAACTTATTCTTTCTATTCAGTTATGGGTAATGGTTGACTTAGCTTCTCAGTTTGATAAATATTTTTTTTTAAAAAATTAAGATAGTTCAAATTTGTAGGGCACAAAATTTTAAAATTTTTTATAATAACTTTGTTATTAATGTACGCTCCGATTTAATAGAATCATTTCTTATAAGAGTGATCCTTTCTAACGGAATAGTTAAAAAAAAAAAAGAAGTCAAAACCAGAGCTTTCATTTAAGTCCAAAATGAGTCGAGATGCTTGAACCCATTAAAATTTGGAGATACATAAAGCTGAGTCTATAAATAAACCAAGGCTAGATTTTTGATTCCAATATTATGGTCAAATGAGTCTTTAAGTCCAAACCTAACTAGACAAAACTAAGCAGTCATCTAAACTCAAATTAAACTCAAATAAAAGCATTAGTCAAAACAAAACCTTAAGACTTTTAATAAACACAGTCCCATTTTACAACTTTTGGTCAAAAACTTTTGGATAGCATCTTTACTAAATGGCCACAGATTTTTTCAGTTTGCTGCTTTTTAGGACTATTTGTATTACGCAATTCAAAGGTTCATTCAGCTGTAGTCATAATTATATGCATTTTGAAAATCGTGTTGCAGTTTTCAAAGGGCAGTTAAAGCGTCTTTAAAAAGCCCGCACACTCAAAATTATTATGACGATATACTTCCTCGTCATTTATTCCGTCGGCATGTAATTTGATTTTTAGGCACGTCTAATGGCTTAATGTAGTAGAAAGCGTAACAATGCGCAATATTGATCACTTACTATCAGGCCTAAAATACTATTAGGTCTCTGCTTTCTGCTCCCCGTTACAACAAGAATCGCCAAAACATGTTAAGCCTTTATAGATTGATTAAGCATAAACGATTTAATGCATTCGCCGTTATGTTAGGTCATTCTATTGGGGTTTGAAAACCGATTACAAAATTAACATGGAATTTGTGTTTATAAATGTCATAGAATAGTTTCTAAGCAAATTAACAAATGACTTGCCATAATGTTGAAATGGTGTTCCCCAATAATAAATCTCCAAAAACTGTATTAAAATTAAAATGCAATATTTATTAGTAAATGTTGAATATTGAATAGTTGAGAATCCAAAAATTTAAGCGCTAAGATAATTTTTGCTGGTGAAATTAATTTTCCTCTCTACCAACATAAAAAATCCCAGAACACAAATATTTTGAATTTTTAATAATAAGTATTATAATAATATAATGTTGAGTAAAATATTTTCGACAAAAAATCAAACATAAAAGGTTAATATTTTAGCACAGTATGCTCATTGGCAAATTACTTGAAAAAATTTATTTGACAGCTAGTAAAATTATGGTTAAAATAAACAAACCACAGTTACTGTAATAAAATGAAAATAGGAAAGACGGGCTTTAGTAACGCTTGGCCGAATCAAAATTGACCAAGCAAAAAAACGTTTACAACGACATTTTTTAAAAACAAATAAAAAAAATTTTTTACGTTTAATTATAACTACTGTATCTCTATGGCGTTCCATCTTAGGTGTTTATTAATCGAAACAAAATGTCAAAATATTTCAAAAATGCATTACAATTTCTTGTTGAAAAAAGCAAAAAAAAATAAAATTATTATTGAGTAACACTAATAAAAATGCCATTATAGTATTTCATGACACAAAAATAATACCAGTCGTCTAACAAAATGTCGGTGTACAAAAGTCCCTGCGGTTATCCCTTTAATACAAAGCTTCTTGTAGGGACTTGTGATTTTTTTTGAATAATTTAAGTAACGAATTAGCTGAATAATTTTTACCTTAATTAATTGGGTAATAATATATCTGACTAAGCTATTTCATCGCACTAATAGTTCCTTTTTTTTAATTTAAAAATTAAAAAATTAACGTATGGTAATTTGACGCCAATACTTAGCCTGTATTTATAAATTCGGTGCGGCATCGGCTATAGAGGACAGTTGTTTAATTAAACTTTACTTAATTAAACACACATGAAATATTATGGCTAATTAAGTAGGTGCCACAAGTATGTTATAATGACTTATACTAAAAAGCGGGACGTTTACAGAGGAGCGGAACGGTTGATGGGTCAAATAATATTTTTCCAAAATTTGTTGTCAAATTGCTTTACGAATGTTAACGTCCAAAGAAAATAAAATATCAGCAAGTAATAAATGAATTGTGAAAATTTTCCTCTTCTTAAAATCAACGACATTTTGGCGCCAAATCAAATAATTTTGCTCGTCACCATATTATTTTTACTCCAAAAGAAAATAAAAATTTTTGATTAAATAACACTTTTTCGGGAGAGGGGGGGGGGGGGGGCGGAGGGGAAGGGGGATGGGGGGAGAATTGAATAAATTATTATGTTATTATTGGATGATCTAATCATATGACATAATATAATTCTTAATGGCGTTGTGGGCATTGTAATGAAATTGCAACGTTTGTAAATTTCCGATTGAAATATTTAAAAAAAAAAGTATTAAAAATAGAGGGTTAGAGGTTTGTACGGTTAATCAAAAAAAAGTTTATCTTTACGCCAAGTATAATACGCCAAAAATACAGTTTGCCAAGAAGACATTACACTGAAAAATAGTACGCCATTAAACGTGTATTGCGTGAAAAAAATAATTGTAACAATTAAAAAAGACAGTATGCCAAAACATTTTTCATGTTTATCCGTGTGTTTTAGCGCTTTGAGACATGGCAGTTTCAAATTTTGTTGAGGCAAAACATAAAAACATATCCTTCAAAGAAATTTAACTACAACAGAATGAATACAAATTTTGTTAAAGCAAAAGTATTAGTTTTCTCGCAACAGTTTCGCCTCACAACTGTCTTTAAAACAAATTTTGCGGTAAAATCAAAATTGTAAAAACGATAAAAATGGAAAATATATGAAATGTTGTTGATAAGTGGGACGTAAAAAGGGTATAAGTATAAGAAAATCATAGCAAAAATTATCAGTAAATGGCAGAAAAAAATTCTTTTTTGAAGGTTTTTATCAGAAAGCACAATCAAATTTCAACATGATTGATTTTATTATATTTTTAGTATAATTATTTTCAAACAAATCAACAAAAAAAAAAGGTTATGTGAAAATTTGTTAAGCACAATATTCTGTTTGCTATTGGTTATAATAAAAATAGAATAACAGTGAATTAGGGCTGACAGACAGTTGCCTACGATGAATATTTGGCAAGTGTAGAGTTGTGGAATTTAATACTTTACGACAATGCAACAAAAATTTGGAATAAATTTGTGGTGCAATTGGACGTTTGAGGGCAGGGTAAATGAATATGGGCTTTACGATGCAATTGTTCTGTGTACGAGAGAACGAGACAACTAAACAAAGTCTCTAAAAAAAAAACATTATAAAAATAGAGTCTGAGCATTTGAAATGTCATCGTACATTGGAGGAAGAAGTCATTTGACAAATGTTTATTTGTATGTGTAAACCGGTCCATAATGTCTGACAAGAGGAGCAAATGAATTTTTACAGTTCGCAGTATATAATCAAGTCTATTTAACTATACTAACAAAACTTTACAAAAGACGTCATTGAAACAATTGAACCGTTGCATAATCCATTTTTAAAGGCTTTTGTTGTATAATACAGAAGTTGGTGTTTAACAAAAAAAAAAATGCAACAAACGCCTAAAAGCTGTGCCCAAAACTTGTAACTAACTTATATTTTAAAAAATCGAATGGTATAAAATTTTTAAAAATATTTACACTCAACCATCCTTTTGCATATACAGCTGTATACAGCTGTATATACAGCAAAAACTATTTTAAAACAATTTGCGTAGCATGAGTGCAAATTCTAAACGACGACAGACAGACTTTAAGTTATAGTACCATTTAACTTAGTTCATATTATTCACAAAGAGCATTTTTCAATTTGCTCCTATAAAAGTTACAAAACAGCGGAAACCTTGACAAGCTTAGCAACGCTTACAAAACGTGTGGAACGGCACAAACAAACTTAGGACATGCAAACATTTAACAACGCTCAAGAACGAAAAATTGACCGAGTGGGCGCGCATCATTAACAAAAAAGATTTATGCTTCATTTACTTTACTCTCAATACATTTTGCACCTCCATTTTGCGCTGTTACCTAAAAAACTGCTGCGCGTCCTATATCATACCCATTTTGTGTCGAGAATATGTATCAGTTATAAGGGTAAAATGAGGGTAGCCAAACGCATAATTTTGTGTAAAAAGAGGGATGCTGTTGTTCTATTTTATTCATTCCTTCAGCCTCTGTACATTTACTTTTTCAGTTGTAGAGGAGCGGCTTCAATAACAAACAACAGCGTCTGATGTTTACGTAGACAAAATGAAATGTCATGTTTCTAACATCAGAAAGCCGTAAATGAGCCAACAAAAAAAAGTCAACAAAATAGATGAACATTGCCTGCTAGGAACTTTTTGTGTCTAGAAATCAGTTGTAATACAGAGGTCCGCAAGTTCAATTAGACAAAATGGTTTGCAAGTATTGTAAACACGAGTTCCGATTATTTATCATAGCGGTTTTGTATTCAACAAATTCATAAAATTTAAAATTGACGGTAATTTAATCCAATGACAAATTTCATTAATGTCATTTGTAATTTCTTTATTCCATTGTTATTGGTTCTATTCAAAAAGTATCAGTCCAATTACATTTTTTAGTTTTATTTATTGTTTATACACAGATTGTTAAAATCCCAATTAATTTACAAATAAAGAAGAAAAATTGTTGCAATCAACGTATAATTAAGCAAAAATGTATTGGAAAAACGTTGATTATTCGTTGATTGCAACATATTCTTTTTTATCCGTAATATAATTAGGATTTGAACAATTTAAGTATTATAAACGTTTGTATTGAATTATTTACTGTAATATTTTGCGAATTTAAAAATTAATTAATATATTTTAACAATTTGGTCATTAATTAATAAATTACATTTTTTTTTTCGATTTTTCAAATAAAAACAAAAAGTGCTGTTCTGATTGGTCATTTTTTCATAGACCAATCAAAATCGTTTGACGGTGTAAAATTTTTTCAAAGCAGTAAACCACAAAAATGATAGTGTTAAAAAACTAAATGAATAAAATTGTGGGCAATAAAAAGAAATGTGCAGCGCCTTCAAATTTTTTTTGCCGCGAAGAAATAGAATAAAGTGATTAGGAAAAACTACAGCAGTCTTTTCGAACAGACATATTTGGCGCATAATTTGAGTATATGCTTAATGTAATGAACGACATCAGGACATATGAACGTTGGACAAAAAGACAATAGACAAATTAGCGCCTAATAAAGGTTAAAGCAAAATATACAAGACAAATGAACTGCAGACCAAGCCTAGGTCCAAGAAAAATTTAAGACAAAACCAAATAAACCAAAGAATAAGCCAACAGATAAATTAAAAACGTGAAAAAGACAAAGGTCAAATAATAAAATTTTGCTGTTGTCCGAGTTGTGTTGTTCTCAATATATTGCATGTATTGATGTCCGGCTTCATTTTTCTGGACTCTAGAAAGAAAAATAGAAAAAAGTTATTAAAGGACGCATGCAAATGCGTGAGCCATTCTGCTGCCCATTAGATTTAGAAAAATTAAGAAAAAGCAAGTAATTTCTTTCAGGCCAAAAAAAGGTAAAAAGCAAAAAAAAATTAGAAATTTTCCAAAAAAACTCACGCATTTGTACGCGTCCTTTAATATGAGAAGCTTACGACAACGAAAAAAAAAGACCGTTAATGGCGGAAAATTCACAAAAGGAAGAAGAACAAGAATAAACGTTAAAGAGGTTCAAATTTACTAATCATTAAAGACTAAACATATTGAAAAATGCAAAACACATGACCGACATTAGACATAATGACAATATGAAAAAAAAGAACAAAAATAGACAAAAAAGGAAATCAAATCAACCATCACAAGAATTTCCCATTTTTCCGACTTTTTTTATGCCGCAATCAGCGATCAGAAACAAAAAATTAATAATAATAATAATAATTAACTTCAAACAGTATTAAAAAGTATTTATTATCCCAATTTCGAAATGTGTACACATTTCCATATCATTTTTTTTTCCTTCCTCACCTTAACGTAATCCAAAAAAAAAAAAATTTGCAAAAATAAATTTTACCTGAGAAAAACCATTACAGAAATTATCTCTTGTTTGGAGCTACAAAAGTTCATTATTCATTTTTGTTTGGTGAAGAATGGGCAAACAAAATGATCTGATTGGCAGTCAGTCAAAAATCAAACAGCAGTAGGAATGCGGGAAAATGTGGATTATGCCACCCCACAAGAGTAAATAAGTTTTTTTTTGTCGAAAACAAATAAAAGAAAATTGATAATCTTTTTTTTTGGTTCATTTGTTTTTTTTTGTGAATGATAAGCAATTCTGAAGAAAATTTATCAAATTTAACTAAATAAAGGGACTCGACTCATTTGTAAATTTTGTATAAATATATAATAAATTAAAATAGAATAAAAAGAATTTTTTTCGTACAATAAATTGATTTTGTAATTTTGATTAACAACTATTCAAAATTTGAGAACAAAAACCTAGTGACGACAACAATTGAACAATAAATACAGCAAAAAAGTGAACAGTACAAACAAAAAACAAGAATAATATCAAAATTAACAACAAAAAACGAAAATTGGAATAACGAAAATAAAACAAACAACAACAACAAAAATTAAAACAACAAACAGTAAGTAGTTAACAGCACATACAACAAATTATAACAGCAATAAGATCACAAACTTCATATATGAAACAAATAAACAAAGTGATGCCGGAAATTGTCATCAACAACAAAAAATTAAATTTTAAATAACAATAAAATCAAGTAACAACAAGAAAGACAACAATGAAAACGCACGCTATTTGAAAAATTGCAAATTAGTTTTGAAAAAGAACATTAGTCGGACACAGTGTGTGCCTTGTCGTCAGACATTATCGACAAAATTAATTTTGTTGTTAAGTTTAATGTTTAAATTTGACGTAAATGATGTCATTTACCGTTTGAATTGTTAATATTCCCAATTGAATGTGAACAGCTGATTGGTTTAGGGTCAAAAATAGTGTTCCTATATAATTTAATTATAACGGTCGATGTACAATCAACATTCCCCGTTTGAAAATGTAATTATAAAATTTAAAACTGCATAAAACTAAAAAAAAAGTAATCATCTTATGAATCTAAGTGAAACAGTTTATTTGCAACTTGAAGAGATTGAATAGCGTAATCCGTAATAAAGCCTCGTACAAGCTGCAAGCATTGTTCAACCTGAAATCATGTAAGCGACTTGTGAATTGGTGACATGATTATGAATACTAAAAAATTTCTTTCACCAGTCAAAAGTCATTTTGTTTTGCTCATAAACTACTCATACAACATTTGATAGCCAAATCATAACACTACTCATAAATACTGTAAATCATTCAAACGCTATTGTTAAACGCATGGTAATCACGGCGCAAGCAATTGACGAACAAAGAGTCATTTCAATATATTTATGAAAAAAAAATTAGAGTCTTAATCATGGATTAGCATTTATAATGCACGGTTTAACAAAAAAATACAATCGAAAATCCGACTGCAAAGTACTTTACACAGAAAAAGGGATTTGGTTGGAAGAGCCAAACTCTTTTTATTACAATATTTTTTTTAATAGTCACCACCGTTTTTGACAATACATTTATAGTGCTGAGGTCTCCCTAAAAATTGGGTATGCTAACTGTCTTCTAAATTTTATACATACAAATGTGTATTTATGTGTAATGCAAAAATGTCAATAAAGCATGATAAAGTCAAAATAACTAGTCATAAAATTAATAAATAAGCAGTGGATCAAAGTCTGTCTTTATTAAAATTGTCATTAAGACAGTTCTTGAACTTTTCGAGCTAATTTCTATATTGCACTTTTTTTACCTCAAACTTTTTTGGGTTAAAAATTTTGCGTCTCAAAATTGCCTCTAAAATTTGTAGTTTGGCGTCCATTGTCAATGCAAAAAAAAACTCATTGTGTTTCTACATTAAGAATAAAATATGCGTCAAAATTTTGGACGCATAACGCCAAAAAACATTTAATGTGGTTGTAGCATATCTACTTATCAACCCTTTTCTTTCAAAAACTTGAGAATTGTTGCCCGCCTTTTCTTCTCTCCACCTCTTCCATTTTTTCTATCCCTTTCTTTTGAGCCGAACTTTCTTTCTTCTGCATTCTCTTCTATAAAAAATGCAGAGCTTTTTTAATTTTTTTAGAAAAGTTAGTAAAAGAATTATTTTTAGAATTTTACTTTTGGTTGATTTTTTGATTGGAAGTTTTTATTGTTAAATAAATTAGAAAGTTTCAAAGCTATTTGCAAATGTAATTTATTTTTGACATTTTTGAGACAGTCCACCTGAATGTAACCAGGAGGAGAAAGATAGTGTTCATCAAAATTGGTATTAAATATTCTTTCAACTTTAACTCAATAACAGTTTGTAGAAACAGTAATCTCATTTGGAATATTTTGTAGACCTTTTTGCATACGTTTGTACCCCAAATCTATTATCCTATAATATTTAAAAATATAAATGTAATTTAACCAAGTAATTCAAGTAATCAATTAATTCAATCTAGCCATAAGATGTTACTAATTGTACGGCCATTCGTGTCAAGACAATACAAATTAAAAAAAATCAAAAATTGATTTTTTTTTTTACTTATTTTGCCAACAGCGTGTGATTTAATTGAATTTTACATTTTGTCAAATTTAAACCTTTGATCTTATTTTAATTTTGAAATTCAAAGTATAAGTCTGCAGATGAATTTTAGACAAGATCATTTTTTAAGGGCCGGACTGTGCTTACAATTTTTTAAATGAGCTGTTTATGCAAGCAAGTTACGTTAGACAAAAACAAAAAAATGTTTTCTCCAAAAATTAAATCACGCATGTAAATTTGAAAGTATTGTCTAAAAAATTGAATGGAAAAAATTTTCAAATTTTTTATTTTCCACAACAATTTTCCAACAACAAAAACAAGGCTAGCAAATCCAATTTGATAACAGAATTTAATTGAGATTAATGACTGAATTGATATCGAACTCGTATATCATTTTTTGTTGTTCTCTGATCACTGAAAATTTTGTTTGACAATTTGGCGAATGTCTTAGTGATTAAAGGCTAGTAAACAATTTAATTTTTGGTTAAATAAATCACCAAAAACAGTATATTTTTTTAAAAAGGATTTGTATAAGCATTTTAAAACATCGGTTTTTTTTTGTACAAAGGTAATTAAAAAAAGCTTAAATACTTCAAAGACCAGATGTTAGGAAAAGTACAGAAAAATATATTACATCACAAAGTGCAAATGCTTCCGACTCCACTTTGCAAGTATAAAACAAGCCGTTATCAAATTAATTCCATTCGAATAATGATTATCAATTTGTTCAAAAAAAATGTAACCATCAACAAAACTAAAAAATACATTGTTATATAATTACAAAACAGAATAAAACCAAAGCCATCGTTCACTGCAAAATATTCAATTGGCAAACCAAAGACGTCATCTGTTAGGACGAGTCAACGTCAAAAGTGTGCCTTAAATAACAAAAAAATCAAAATTCATAAAAAATAAATTGAGGAAAGTTGCTCTTCCCAATTTTGAGAAAAAAAAAGGACTAAACTTTTACGATTGGAAAAATGGAAAAGGCTTAATGCAACAAAAAAAGTTGTAAATTAAATTAAAAAAAAAGCGAAGGACAAACAGTTCATATGGATTACGTATAATATCAAGCCTATGTATGAGTGACTAACAGCTTCAATTGCAAATAGTTTTTGAATTGGGTCTTTATGTTTAAAAAAATTTGACCAATGCCAGGTCTAAAGCAATAAAAAAATACTAGAAAAAGGATTTCAATTGCCAAAATTTCTGTCCAGTTCCACCTTTTCTAATTTTGTAATAGCCAATGTTTATGTGTCAAAATTAATTAGGCTAAATAGAAAAATTTGCTCAATTAATATGCATATACAATAGCCGCAATCGTAAACCATTCAATATGAAAATAGACGCATATAACGCATCAAGTCCAACATATAGCCATCGATAATATATATAAGTAAAGTTTTTGTTTATTCAATTTTGATTGTATAAATTGTCAGTCAGAAACATAAAGTCCTGAGCATCTAATGTCATGACAGTCGGACTAGAACAGAAACTAGTTTGTAAAAGTGCACAACTCCAAAGTAATGAAAAATATTTATGCCTTAACTTCGTGATAGAATTACAAATTTCTAAATTTAAAAAACGCCGTTAATAATACACCGTTTTAATATTGAACTGTTGTAATTAAAATAAAAGTGGTTATATTTAAAGCTAAAAACTTTATCCTGAAATGCCTAATCGTCACAAACCCGATTTGTTTTCTTTTATATGAAAAGATTGGGTAGTTTGATTAGTATTTGGTAAACCGTTTTTTAACTCATCTTTTGCAAGCTGAAAAGTGCTTTGCTTCAAAATGGTAAATTACCAAAACTCGCGCCAATGTCAACTCGCTACAGTTAAGTCGACAAATTTCGACTTTTCAACACCCAATTGCGATACTTTTAAGTCACAATTTGCAACTCACAATAAATAGCAACAATTAACATCAAATAAGTCAATTTGAAGACCGTAATTTGAAAGCGTCACAAATCGACTTTGAAAGTCTGAAATTTTGCGAGTTGACTGTCGCAAGTTGACATTGCCGCAAATCGTTGTTGGTCACTTAAATTTTACATGGCAAAATTATTTGGACGCCTTTCAAGCTGGCCTTAAAGTGGCATAATCAATGTAAAAATAATTTTGATTCATATTTTGATTAATTACAAAGTGACAATAATTTGACTCAAAATATTAAACATAACGTCACTTTTTGCAAGAAAAAAGCGCAAGCCGCAATAACTAACCAGCATCCCCAATATCAGCAATAAAATGACAACATGACAACAACCAAAATGTTGAATAAAAAGTAAATTTATAAAAATGATAATAGAACAATGGAGTAATGATGAAAATAACACTCTCCACCGGAAAATTTTAATTCGCGTATTGCAAAGTGAGATTTATGCTAATCTTTGTACGGTCAGCTCAGTTAACATAAAACAAATTTGAATAAAAATCAAAAACATAGTCCAAAAATTTTTCGATTACAATTTCAGTAGACAAAAAGAGTTTTGTGGTCATTAATGATTATCAATATTAAAATCACAAAACACTTCAAAAAAATCTGAATTCAGCAGCAAAAAAGTGAACAAAAAATTAACAACGGAAGCGGAAAAGGCGTGTAATGGTCTTCTTTTTTTTTTTTTTGCATCGCCTTGCAGCTTTCCATATTAGAAATATTGCAAAATTTCCCTATTTTGCAAATTTGGTTTAGTAACAAACTTTTTTTCAATTTTTTTGCAGACCGCATATTATGCAGGAGGAGATTTTTAAAAGGCGATTATTAAAATGGGTTTAGAAGAGCTGCAACAAAATTAACTTTTTATAAATTCATTTTTTGGAGGAGGGGGAAGAGGTGGGAGATGTGTTTAGAAAGGATAATTTGTCCTCAGACAGTAGAAAAGAATTAAACACTTTTTTTGGTTGAAAAAATGGTTTCGGAGAGTGAAGTGAAACATAAAAAATTTGAATTAGAATGAAATATCATTTCGTATATTTAAATGCATATCAAATTTTTAATACTCAGACAAATCAAATAAATAAAAACTTTTTTTTTAGTTTTATTGTTATATATCAATAGGTAATTCATGCATATTAAATAGTTATGCGCCCTTTTACATGCGCCTCAAATATGAAATACTTACAAAAAGTGTTGTGTAGTTAAAAATTTTAAAATTTAACATATTAAAGAGAAAACATTTAATGCATTAATGTTAGGGCAAATTCAATTTCAAAACATTTTTAACAACAAACAAAACAAAAAATTCTAAAGAATTGAAATGCAAGGTTTTGTGCAGGACTGCTTGTGTTGTTTTGTTGGAGGCTTTGTGTTGTTCAGAAAAGTTTCAATTTTCTAACACTTTATTAAAATCAACAAAAACGCAATTGTCAAAAAAAAAATTATTTGGCAAGGCAAAAATATATAAATTAAAAGTTTGTAATATTCATTTTTATTTTGATGTGCTGTTTTCTTCTGTCTGCCTGTCCGTCCAGGACATTTTTCTTTCTCAAATTTTATCCAAATTTTTAAAAAGTTTTTTTTTTACCAAAAATTGTG